>BSQZ01000031.1:2605000-2952500 GCA_033239005.1 Lamellibrachia satsuma
GGCCGGTCTCGTGGCTTTTCTGATGTTCACTATTCAAATGGTTTTTACTCACAATTATCCACTATTTGGAAGCACGTTATACATTTCGAAAGATGGTAATCACTGGGTTATCACGGCATACAATTTTTAAGATATTTTCAGCAATTTACCACGTTATATCTTACTTAGACAGAGTGTTTAGCTCTAGCAACGTTTGTGTGATGTTGGTGATGGTCGGAATAACAGAGACATAACTGACACTAGCACTGGCAGTATCTTAAATTGCTACTCTGATGTTGAACTGAAAGGATTCTTGTTGGGACTGCTGCTTGGTTACCATAACGATGAAACTACAATTTTCTAACTTGTTGGTTATTCTACTTTCAGAATATTATTTACTATTTATAAAATATGCTGTCGTTGCTAACAAATCTTGATTTGAAGTGATGCAGTCAGTCTTATAAATTCATTGGGAATACAGTATTCAAGGATGACAACATATGAGAGGCACAGTACAGTAAATGGTTAAATCAACACAAACTGGCTTATTACCTCCAGAGGCTTATATTTCACATATTCATATCAACACAATCAACTTCAGACTTACAGTTGCAAGTAAATCTTCAAAAGTGATAATATTTTATTCTTATGACCACTATAGAGTTATAAAAAGTGGTATAATTTTCTTCCATTGCCAGTTCCATGCCACTCACTGTTACAACCACTTAATGTTACGACCACTCCAACCAATGTCCTACCATTTTCCCCTGGTGTCAAGTCAGTGCCACCCACTATTACGACCAGTAGCCGTCCAACAGGGGAGATTCGCTTGGCTGCAAACAGTGAGTGATCACGTGTTACAATTGTACAATGAAAACGACAAATTAATACTGACAATGTTACCAAAGCAACTATTATTCTAGTAGATATGTTTGTAATTAAAACACCCAAAGCAGCCTAAGCATTGCATTACTTATTGCAATGTATTTAAACATAAAACAACAAAGTTTTTTTTTTACTGAAACAATACTGTTAACAAAAAGAAAAGGAAATTAACCATGAATATAAGGTATATTTCTTACTTATACAAACTCAGACATCATAAGTTCATGTAAATGAAGTGTAAACATGTTAAATAAACATAAAAACCCAATGTAAAATAACTAAAAATAAGGACACTAACATTTTACTTTCTACTGAAGGTTCCCCACTTCTAGTTCACTGGGCCACTCAACATGATACACAGACCAATACAACATGGAATGATACACAGACCAATACAACATGGAATGATACACATACCAATACAACATGGCATGATACACAGACCAGTACAACATGGAATGATACACAGACCAGTACAACATGGAATGATACACAGACCAGTACAACATGGCATGATACACAGACCAGTACAACATGGAATGATACACAGACCAGTACAACATGGCATGATACACAGACCAGTACAACATGGAATGATACACAGACCAATACAACATGGCATGATACACAGACCATTATAGTGCTATACCTGCTTGAGCAATCTCCTTCTTCTTCTTTTCCATGTCAAGAAACTGTCGAGAAGCTTCTTCAATCTTCTTCACCCAGTTATCCCTGCGCACAGAAACAGACCATCAATACACAGGTGCTACAACAGCTCTCTTCCCTGGGTAAGGTCTCATTCCCAGTCATAAATGTACTCCCAATATCAGCCAGTTTTATGGTATTCTCTCGGTCAGTGAAGCATGGCTGCTTGCCTGCGCAGCTGGGTGCCCAATACACAGACTGATGTGTAGAAAGTGAGATCTTGTAGAGTGAGACTCACTTCTCTGTGGCAGTGACTGCTCTGAAGACTCACCTCTCTGTGGTCGTGACTGCTCTGAAGACTCACCTCTCTGTGGCAGTGACTGAATTGAAGACTCACCTCTCTGTGGTCGTGACTGCTCTGAAGACTCACCTCTCTGTGGCAGTGACTGCTCTGAAGACTCACCTCTCTGTGGCCATGACTGAATTGAAGACTCACCTCTCTGTGGTCGTGACTGCTCTGAAGACTCACCTCTCTGTGGCAGTGACTGCTCTGAAGACTCACCTCTCTGTGGCAGTGACTGCTCTGAAGATTCACCTCTCTGTGGCAGTGATTGCTCTGAAGACTCACCTCTCTGTACCAGTGACTGCTCTGAAGACTCACCTCTCTGTACCAGTGACTGCTCTGAAGACTCACCTCTCTGTGGCAGTGACTGCTCTGAAGACTCACCTCTCTGTACCAGTGACTGCTCTGAAGACTCACCTCTCTGTGGCAGTGACTGCTCTGAAGACTCACCTCTCTGTACCAGTGACTGCTCTGAAGACTCACCTCTCTGTGGCAGTGACTGCTCTGAAGACTCACCTCTCTGTGGCAGTGACTGCTCTGAAGACTCGCCTCTCTGTACCAGTGACTGCTCTGAAGAGTCACTTCTCTGTGGCAGTGACTGCTCTGAAGACTCACCTCTCTGTGGCAGTGACTGCTCTGAAGACTCACCTCTCTGTACCAGTGACTGCTCTGAAGACTCACCTCTCTGTACCAGCGACTGCTCTGAAGACTCACCTCTCTGTGGCTGTGACTGCTCTGAAGACGTAGACACGGCCGTTGTGAGACAGTTGGAACACACAGTTGTCAGCCTCCATCTCCGGCGACTTCTTCATCACAACCTCATTGAGGAAGATTGGCTGAAGATATGCAAAAGACAGCAACATCTCAACCTCACCTTACAAGTTCCATCCTTTTCAGAAGAAACACATGCAAACATCACATTTACCCTCCCTCTTGACTGTCAAAGCATCAGAGAAAGGTGAATTATACCAAGTTACCTACACCATTAACATGTGAAATATTAAAGCCACACACAGTTATATTCTTCTTTGCAAAAGTCACAATCTAAAAACCTAACTAAACTAACATACTGAGCAGATAACAATTAAAGACTTTGTATTTCTGAAAATAATATGCAGTCAACTATGAAATGATGTGCATATATAGGTTGTCTCGATGGTTTGGCTCAGTAGAGCCTGTGAAAAAAATAAACTTGATAAAAACATGTTTCATATACTTTGTCTGTTTCATTATACTTGGCTGTTGCTGGATTCAAAGGACAGTGTAAATGTGCGAACATAGCCAATAAGAGTTTTTTTTATTGTAAACAGTGATTTATCCAAGCAAAAAAGTTTGAAAAGCAATGTAACTTTGTAAGAACGTAGGATAAGTTCCTGTAGTGAAGGCTTTTTTGAAGGCTGTATCTCTTTTATATGGGTTTGTTTCAAATGGAAAAATTGTGATAAAGTAGAAATTTTTTCGTGTTTATTGAAGGTATATTCTGATAGATGGCGACCCTCAATCGGAATGCTATAGGCCGATAAACCAATGAAAAATGTTACATGTATTTATACAGAATTTAAAGTAAAAACGCAAATTTCAACAACAAAAACGTGGCAGATCTAAAACCCGCAGGCCTGTCTGTTGCGACCGCTCAAGTCACTCACGTTCCTGTACATCTTGAACTGTGTGTTGGCCTGGATGTCGAAGCTGAACACAGACGTGACATCAGCCAGGGTGGTCTGGGGCTGAGTGAGCAGCAGGAAGTCATTGAAGAGGAACCCCACCAGCTGCTTCCCGCTCTTACACTGTAATAATGACGAGGTGGCAGCACTGAATGCTAGGTCATCTCTACTCATGTAGTGTGAATGACACAAACGACCAAGAAATCAATACTGCATTTTTTCATCATACAGTGTATTCAATTCACCATAGACGCTTTTTCAGTAGTTAAAATTAATATAATCCCTGAAGTCTGGGGTGAGGCTGGCACCAATACCTCTTTATCCCTGAAGTCTGGGATGAGGCTGGCACCAATACTTCTTTATCCCTGAAGTCCGGGGTGAGGCTGGCACCAATACCTCTTTATCCCTGAAGTCTGGGGTGAGGCTGGCACCAATACCTCTTTATCCCTGAAGTCCGGGGTGAGGCTGGCACTGATACCTCTTTATCCCTGAAGTCCGGGGTGAGGCTGGCACCAAAACCTCTTTATCCCTGAAGTCCGGGGGGAGGCTGGCACCAATACTGGTCGTAACTTTTTTTTCCTTCTTCTTTTTCACTGATCCTGTTTCACTCCCGTCTCCACCAACCATCTCCACGCCTCCCTATCCGTTGCTCTCATTCTCCACTCCCCTTCCACTCCTGCCAACTCTCTCTTCATGGAGACCTCCCATCTCAGTTATATTTCACCCAATTCATCAACATCTGTCATAACTTCACAGATCAAGTACATAAGTTAATGTTAATCATAGTTCATGGATGTGTGGATTACCTGTATTCAATGCAGACATTTGGTGTGTTAGAAGGTGTGTGGCTGAATCCTGTTGTTGTACTGATTTGTTTAAAATTTATGGAAAAATCACTGAGCAGATCTCCTCCAAAACCTAGTAGATTTCATTAGATGTACGTATATTTTGCTGCCAATGTGAATCTCAATGCAAAAGGCCAATTAACAAATGAAAAACTTTATCCAGATTTATAGAGAATTTCATGTCAAAAATATGGATTTCAACTAAAATGAAATGGCATGTCTGTGATGAATCCAACTGAGCCATACCTTGTAGAGAGTTCCTGAGATGAGAAACTTTCTGGGCCCGAGACTGTTTGTGCCAGAGTTGAAGGTGATGTTCTGAAAAGAGGACAACAGGAAGCATCAATGTCAAGGACAGTCTAAATGTAGCATCAATGTCAAGGACAGTCTAAATGTAGCATTAATGTCAAAGACAGTCTAAATGTAGCATCAATGTCAAGGACAGTCTAAATGTAGCATCAATGTCAAGGACAGTCTAAATGTAGCATCGATGTCAAGGACAGTGTAAATGTAGCATCAATGTCAAGGACAGTGTAAACGTAGCATCAATGTCAAGGACAGTGTAAATGTAGCATCAATGTCAAGGACAGTCTAAATGTAGCATCAATGTCAAGGACAGTGTAAATGTAGCATCGATGTCAAGGACAGTGTAAATGTAGCATCAATGTCAAGGACAGTGTAAATGTAGCATCGATGTCAAGGACAGTGTAAATGTAACATCAGTGTCAAGGACACTGTAAATGTAACATCAGTGTCAAGGACAGTGTTAATGTAACATTAGTGTCAAGGACAGTGTAAATGTAGCATCAGTGTCAAGGACATTGTAAATGTAACATCAGTGTCAAGGACAGTGTAAATGTAACATCAGTGTCAAGGACAGTGTAAACGTAGCATCAGTGTCAAGGACAGTGTAAATGTAACATCAGTGTCAAGGACAGTGTAAATGTAGCATCTGTGTCAAGGACAGTGTAAATGTAACATCAGTGTCAAGGACAGTGTAAATGTAGCATCAGTGTCAAGGACAGTGTAAATGTAGCATCAATGTCAAGGACAGTGTAAATGTAGCATCAGTGTCAAGGACAGTGTAAATGTAGCATCAGTGTCAAGGACAGTGTAAATGTAGCATTAGTGTCAAGGACAGTATAAATGTAACAATCAGTCAACTCTAATTTAATAATAACTGGCTGACATAATATGTCATAGTAACATTGTAATATATACAGAAACAATGTTCTTTTCCATAGAAATATCATAATTACTAAGCAATGACATCTATGGAAGTAGTAACATAACAGTAACATAACATAACAGTAACAAAACAATAACATAACAGTAACATAACAGTAACACAACAGTAACACAACAGTAACATAACAGTAACACAACAGTACCATAACAGTAACAAAACAGTAACATAATTAACAGTAACATAACAGTATCATAACAGTAACAAAACAGTAACACAACAGTAACATAACATAAACATAACAGTATCATAACAGTAACAAAACAGTAACACAACAGTAATAGAACAGTAACATAATAGTAACATAACAGTAACATACCAGTAACAAAACAGTAACACAACAGTAACATAACAGTAACATAACAGTAACACAACAGTAACATAACAGTAACAAAACAGTAACATAATTAGCAGTAACATAACAGTATCATAACAGTAACACAACAGTAACATAACATAAACATAACAGTATCATAACAGTAACAAAACAGTAACACAACAGTAATAGAACAGTAACATAATAGTAACATAACAGTAACATAACAGTAACAAAACAGTAACACAACAGTAACATAACAGTAACATAACAGTAACACAACAGTAACAAAACAGTAACATAAACAGTAACATAACAGTAACATAACAGTAACAAAACAGTAACACAACAGTAACATAACAGTAACATAACAGTAACATCCTGATATCTTGTGGTGACCAGTGGTCCTACCTCTGGCAATCCCTCACAGTGGACGTGTGTCTGGATCCACTCCAACTTGTCGGAGTTGTCCTTTTCCTTGACCCCCTCATTTACCTGGTTACACACCTCCATTGCCCTCGACAATGCCTCATCCAGGTACTCTCGGTCGGGGTGGCCAGGCGGGGTGTACTTGAGGATCTGAGGGTGCAGACAGCAGTGATGGGGTCATACTCATTGTCGGGTCATGTAGTCAATCATTGTGGTTTCACACGATTTTAGTGTTATTTTCCTAACTATTGCCATCATGAATTTTTAGCATGTTACCCCTGCCTTGTCTGTGTGGTAGTTGTCATAAAGGACTGCCTTGTCTCTGTGTGGTAGTTGTCGTAAAGGACTGCCTTGTCTCTGTGTGGTAGTTGTCGTAAAGGACTGCCTTGTCTCTGTGTGGTAGTTGTCATAAAGGACTGCCTTGTCTGTATGGTAGTTGTCGTAAAGGACTGCCTTCTCTCTGTGTGGTAGTTGTCATAAAGGACTGCCTTGTCTCTGTGTGGTAGTTGTCATAAAGGACTGCCTTGTCTGTGTGGTAGTTGTCATAAAGGACTGCCTTGTCTGTATGGTAGTTGTCATAAAGGACTGCCTTGTCTCTGTGTGGTAGTTGTCATAAAGGACTGCCTTGTCTCTGTGTGGTAGTTGTCGTAAAGGACTGCCTTGCTCTGTGTGGTAGTTGTCATAAAGGACTGCCTTGTCTCTGTGTGGTAGTTGTCTTAAAGGACTGCCTTGTCTCTGTGTGGTAGTTGTCATAAAGGACTGCCTTGTCTCTGTGTGGTAGTTGTCATAAAGGACTGCCTTGTCTCTGTGTGGTAGTTGTCATTAAGGACCCTACATTTTTAATCAGTTTCTGGCAATTACATTTACAACATGAAATATTCCAAATATCCTTAACAGAATTGCAGGATGGACGGAACTATTCACATTCCACCCATATATTGATTGGGATGGGACTATTCATACCCCCATATATTGACTGGGATGGAACTATACCTATTCCCACCATATATTGACTGGGACAGAACTATTCATATTCCACCCATATATTGACTGGGACGAACCTATTCATATTCCACCCATATATTGCCTGGGACGGAATTATTCATATTCCACCCATATATTGACTGGGACGGAATTATTCATATTCCACCCATATATTGACTGGGACGGAATTATTCATATTCCACCCATATATTGCCTGGGACAGAACTACTCATATTCCACCCATATATTGACTGGGACAGAACTATTCATATTCCACCAATATATATACTGGGATAGAACTAATCATATTCCACCCATATATTGACTGGGATGGAACTATTCATGTTCCACCCATAGTAACGAGGCGATCCTGGATCATCAATGGGTACTAGGCGATCCTTCACTTACATTCTGGATCATCAATGGGTACTTGTGAGTCTTTCACTTACATTCTGGATCATCAATGAGTACAATGCGATCCTTCACTTACATTCTGGATCATCAATGGGTACTTGTGAGTTTTTCACTTACATTCTGGATCATCAATGAGTACAAGGCGATCCTTCACTTACATTCTGTATCATCAATGGGTACTTGTGATTCTTTCACTTATATTCTGAATCATCAATGGGTACTAGGCAATCCTTCACTTACATTCTGGATCATCAATGGGTAGTTGTGAGTCTTTCACTTACATTCTGGATCATCAATGGGTACTAGGCGATCCTTCACTTACATTCTGGATCTTCAATGCATACTTGGCGATCCTTCACTTATATTCTGGATCATCAATGGGTACTCAATGATCCTTCACTTACATTCTGGATCATTAATGGATACTTGTCAGTCCTTCACTTACATCCTGGATCATCAGAGGGTACTTGGTGATCCTTCACTTACATTCTGGATCATGAGAGGCTACTTGGTGGTCCATCACTTACATTCTGGATCATCAGAGGGTACTTGGTGATCCTTCACTTACATTCTGGATCATCAGAGGGTACTTGGTGATCCTTCACTTACATCCTGGATCATCAGATGGTACATGGTGATCCTTCACTTACATTCTGGATCATCAGAGGGTACTTGGTGATCCTTCACTTACATTCTGGATCATCAGAGGGTACTTGGTGATCCTTCATTTACATTCTGGATCATCAGAGGGTACTTGGTGATCCTTCACTTACATTCTGGATTATCAATGGGTACTTGGTGATCCTCTGCATGGGCTTCAGCAGGAAGCTGCTGATGGGCATTCCCTTGGAGCGCACATCCTGACAGCACAACTGTAAGTATACAGTGACACCTGTGTATGACACTGCTGGATATGACACAATTTGACACACTGACACTGTCTGACAGGATACATTATGACAGTTATGTCAGCATGTGGCACTGATTGACATGGCACAATAGCTACAGTTGTGTCGGCATGTGACAGTGATTGACATAACACAACATGACAGTTATGTCAGCCTGTGACACTGACTGACATAGCACAACATGACACAGTTATGTCAGCATGTGACACTGATTGAATTAGCACAACACGACACAGTTATGTCAGCATGAGACACTGATTGACATAGCACAACATGACAGTTATGTCAGCATGTGACATTGATTGACATAGCACAGTTATGTCAGCATGTGACACTGATTGACATAACATAACATGGTAGTTATGTCAGAATGTGACACTGATTGACATGACACAACATGACAGTTATGTCAGCATGGGACACTGATTGACATGACACAGTTATGTCAGCATGTAACGCTGATTTACATAACACAACATGACACAGTTATGTCAGCATGTGACACTGATTGACATGATACGATGTAACACATTAACATTAGTATGTGATGCCACCATTAAATCTTAAATACGGATTCAGCAACTTTACCTAATGTGCCTGTTAAATCTCTTAGTTGAATCAAACATACACCTAAAACTTAGTTGAAGGTCTTAGTAAATAAATCTAAAAAATAATTTGCATGTTCCGTGTACCTTGGAGGTCTCACGGAATCGGGGGTCGCTCTCTGTCTTGTACTGAATCAAGTTACTGGCATTGAGTTGACAGCTGCAGAACCTGATGTAGGGTGTCATATGAGGCAGCTGCAACACCCACACTCAGAAAATTTTCTTTGTACAGTATTTATTCATTGGGCAGCAGTTGGAATGAAAGAATAACAACAGAAGATCCTTTAAATGGATGAATTCCTTGTTGATTGTGTGTCACACATAGAACTGCCACTTTACTCCCTTACACCTCTCCACTGAATGTACCCACCATTGCTACTTGCTCCCTTACACCTCTCCACTGAATGTACCCACCATTGCTACTTGCTCCCTTACACCTCTCCACTGAAATGTACCCACCATTGCTACTTGCTCCCTTACACCTCTCCACTGAAATGTACCCACCATTGCTACTTACTCCCTTACACCTCTCCACTGAATGTACCCACCACTGTTACTTACTCCCTTACACCTCTCCACTGATATGTACCCACCATTGCTACTTGCTCCCTTACACCTCTCCACTGATATGTACCCACCATTGCTACTTACTCCCTCACACCTCTCCACTGAAATGTACCCACCATTGCTACTTACTCCCTTACACCTCTCCACTGAATGTACCCACCATTGCTACTTACTCCCTTACACCTCTCCACTGAATGTACCCACCACTGCTACTTGCTCCCTTACACCTCTCCACTGAATGTACCCACCATTGCTACTTACTCCCTTACACCTCTCCACTGAATGTACCCACCACTGCTACTTGCTCCCTTACACCTCTCCACTGAATGTACCCACCACTGCTACTTGCTCCCTTACACCTCTCCACTGAAATGTACCCACCACTGCTACTTGCTCCCTTACACCTCTCCACTGAATGTACCCACCATTGCTACTTACTCCCTTACACCTCTCCACTGAATGTACCCACCACTGCTACTTGCTCCCTTACACCTCTCCACTGAATGTACCCACCATTGCTACTTGCTCCCTTACACCTCTCCACTGAAATGTACCCACCACTGCTACTTGCTCCCTTACACCTCTCCACTGAATGTACCCACCATTGCTACTTACTCCCTTACACCTCTCCACTGAATGTACCCACCACTGCTACTTGCTCCCTTACACCTCTCCACTGAAATGTACCCACCATTGCTACTTACTCCCTCACATCTCTCCACTGAATGTACCCACCACTGCTACTTACTCCCTTACACCTCTCCACTGAAATGTACCCAACACTGCTACTTACTCCCTTACACCTCTCCACTGAAATGTACCCACCATTGCTACTTAACATTAACACTATATTAGACATGTTTATGAATAATTTGTCATGCCAATAAAACATTGACCAACTCCACCTAGGGCAATACAAATACACTGTGTGTAAATCCTCAGGAGCTTCACATCAGAGCCAGGTCTACAATAACAGTTTAGAATACACTGTATCATGCCATTACATAACGTACATTTTCACAGAGAATGTCTCCAATCATAAGGATGGCGTGTCCTTCACCACACAGCTTCTTTCTTACCCGCAGGGCTCTGTAACAACAACAACTGTTAGAACAACAACAACAACAACAACAACAACAACAACAACAAAGGAGTTTGAACACAGTCTCATCAACAACAACAAAAATTACATCAGTTACAACAGGCTTGTGCACTACTCAGCAGAAATGAGCTGACTGGTCCATTTAAGGCATTTCTAAGACAGCAACTGGTACAACATTGTAGAAATCTCACAGTAGCAGTAAACCTATAACAACAATGTAGCCTGGGAATGTAGTAACATTGTAGCCTGGGAATGTAGTAACATTGTAGCCTGGGAATGTAGTAACAATGTAGCCTGGGAATGTAGTAACATTGTAGCCTGGGAATGTAGTAACAATGTAACCTGGGAATATAGTAAAAATGTAGATTGGGAATGTAGTAACAATGTAGCATGGGAATGTAGTAACAATGTAGCCTAGGAATGTAGTAACAATGTAGCTTGGGAATGTAGTCACAATGTAACCTTGGAATGTAGTGACAATGTAGCCTGAGAATGTAGTAACAATGTAACCTGGGAATGTAGTAACAATGTAGCATGGGAATGTAGTAACAATGTAGCCTAGGAATGTAGTAACAATGTAGCCTGGGAATGTAGTAACAACGTAACCTAGGAATGTAGTGACAATGTAGCCTGAGAATGTAGTAACAATGTAACCTGGGAATGTAGTAACAATGTAGCATGGGAATGTAGTAACAATGTAGCCTGGGAATGTAGTAACAATGTAACCTGGGAATGTAGTAACAATGTAACCTGGGAATGTAGTAACAATGTAGCATGGGAATGTAGTAACAATGTAACTTGGGAATATAGTAAAAATGTAGCCTGGGAATGTAGTAACGAACTCTACAATAAAACTGTGGTAGATGAGGCTGCAGCAGAAAGTAAACATTGTATTTGGAATAAAACAACTGTAGGGCATACATTTTGAAAATTCCAGTTGATATCAAAAATAATTAAATGGTCCTGTCACAACATTCCTGTAATGATTATTTTACAGCATAAAACATAAAAATTACTATCTTCACATCAACTTACGATTTATATTTCTTGTATTCCTTTCTATGTAAAGGCAAACATCAATGCAATAGAACATGTTAAAGATGAATACTTGCACTGAGACAGTGTGAGTGTTTACCACCCTACCCTCTGTGGCTAGTGAGGCACTCACTTGACTAGCTTTGTGTTGCACACAATGATCTCCTTTAGGTTGACAAAGACAGCCTGCAACTGGTCTGTTGTCAAGATGCCTTCTTCTCTGAGAGGACGCTCAAACACCTGTACACACAGCAAGGCTCATGTATGTAGATATATATACCTACTCACATATATCATGCATGTATGTTCTGTATACACACACACACACATATATATATATATATATATATATATATATATATAATATATATATATATATATTTATATATATATATATGTGTGTATGTATGCATGCAAGCACATATGTACATATGTATGTACATACATATGTGCATAAGTACATGTGGGACAGGGTGACGTAGTGGGTAGAACATTCCTTACTACCATTTCGAAGCTTGGGTAATTGTTGCTTCAGTTCAGCTGCATCAGTGAGGACCTGGCTACAGACAGAGGTGAATCTGTGAACACTTTGTCTTAGTGCAGTAATTGTAGCAATGCTGAAAGCTTCCCAGAGAAGTTGAGTTGGCTATATTAATGCTGTTCTCATTGCATAGGTTGAGACTCTGATTATTAAAGAACTATGATTAACTCTTAATAACTTATGCTCCGATAATTGACCTCATGACTTCAAGATTTCTGTGATGTAAACTTGAAGTGAAGTAACTAGCAGACCACTTGAGTGAGACCCACATCATAGATGACCGAGAGGACTTGAAGGTACTCACATCATAGATGACTGAGAGGGCTTGAAGGTACTCACATCATAGATGACTGAGAGGACTTGAAGGTACTCACGTCATAGATGACTGAGAGGGCTTGAAGGTACTCACGTCATTGACGACTGAGAGGGCTTGAAGGTACTCACATCATAGACGACTGAGAGGACTTGAAGGTACTCATGTCATAGATGACTGAGAGGGCTTGAAGGTACTCATGTCATAGACGACCGAGAGGGTTTGAAGGTACTCACGTCATAGACGACTGAGAGGGCTTGAAGGTACTCACGTCATAGAGGGCTTGAAGGTACTCACGTCGTAGATGAATGAGAGGGCTTGAAGGTGCTCACGTCATAGACGACTGAGAGGGTTTGAAGGTACTCACGTCATAGACGACTGAGAGGGCTTGAAGGTACTCATGTCATAGACGACTGAGAGGGCTTGAAGGTACTCACGTCATAGATGACTGAGAGGGCTTGAAGGTACTCACATCATAGATGACTGAGAGGGCTTGAAGGTACTCACGTCATAGAGGGCTTGAAGGTACTCACGTCGTAGATGAATGAGAGGGCTTGAAGGTGCTCACGTCATAGACGACTGAGAGGGCTTGAAGGTACTCACGTCATAGACGACTGAGAGAGCTTGAAGGTATGTCTGTTCTGTATTGATCAGTTCATGGATGTAGTTCTGTCTCTTTCCCTCCATCGGACTTGTCACAGCTGCCACCGACGCGTCAGGCATCCCTGGAGACACATAGAATCTTAATATATGTAGAAGAAACAATTTTATTTTATTTTATCACAACTATTGAGATTTACTTACTCAATGTTTCGGTTACCATTGGTAGATACCATTGGTAGCCTTCACCAGAAACTGAATTCTTTGACGTTGAATAAGTAAATCTCATTAGATGTAATTACAAGAAAATTGTTTCTTCGTTACTATCTACCAACTGGATGGACATTTTCAAGAAAATAAACACAGAGTGATAAAATATGCATATTTTGTTTGTTAATTTTTCTGGGTTGAGTTGCAACATTCTTTATTGCTTGCTATAACACTGCAGGGGACAGCTACAGTTAGAGTTGGTGCTATTTATTTTATTATTACACATTTGCATTGCACCATGTGTCTGAGGTCACACCTGTGCACAATGTGTCTGAGGTCACACCTGCTAGAGAGTCTCGAGGTCACACCTGCTCACCATGTGTCTGAGGTCACACCTGCTTACCATGTGTCTGAGGTCACACCTGCTAGAGTCTTGAGGTCACACCTGCTCACCATGTGTCTGAGGTCACACCTGCTTACCATGTGTCTGAGGTTACACCTGCTAGAGAGTCTTGAGGTCACACCTGCTCACCATGTGTCTGAGGTCACACCTGCTTACCATGTGTCTGAGGTCACACCTGCTAGAGAGTCTTGAGGTCACACCTGCTCACCATGTGTCTGAGGTCACACCTGCTTACCATGTGTCTGAGGTCACACCTGCTAGAGAATCTGCTGACAAGATAATATTAAGTTAATTAGCATCAATCTAACAGATAACTACGATTCATAAAGCTTGCCACTCTGCTGGTTGTGAATTTATTTACATCAATAGCATCAAAACATATATTTCTAGTCACCCATGTAGAATCTTGTGAGACAATGTAATTTTTATGTTGTCCACTTTAATTTAAATGTTGGATCTGTCAAATGACCCACATTTTGACCAGATCTCTTGACTCTGTCAGGACTGATTTTCTAGATAAAATCTTCACTGAGCATGTGTTTTTAATTGTATAAGTGATATAGTAGAAGTAGCACATGTGACCTCAAGACTCTGTAGTATGTGTAACCTCAAGGCTCTGTAGCATGTGTAACTTCAAGACTGTAGCATGTTCACACACACCTCAAGTAGCATGTTCACACACACATACTGTTCTGTAGTATGTGTGACCTCAAGACTCTGTAGCACATGTGACCTCAAGACTGTAGCACATGTGACCTCAAGACTGTAGCACGTGTGACCTTAAGACTGTAGCACGTGTGACCTCAAGACTCTGTAGCATGTGTGACCTCAAGACTATAGCACGTGTGACCTTAAGACTCTGTAGCACGTGTGACCTCAAGACTGTAGCACGTGTGACCTCAAGACTGTAGCACGTGTGACCTCAAGACTATAGCACATGTGACCTCAAGACTCTGTTGCATGTGTGACCTGCAGACTCTGTAGCACGTGTGACCTCAAGACTCTGTAGCACGTGTGACCTCAAGACTCTGTAGCACGTGTGACCTCAAGACTCTGTAGCACGTGTGACCTCACGACTCTGTAGCACGTGTGACCTCAAGACTCTGTAGCACGTGTGACCTCAAGACTCTGTAGCACGTGTGACCTCAAGACTCTGTAGCATGTGTGACCTCGAGACTCTGTAGCATGTGTGACCTCGAGACTCTGTAGCATGTGTGACCTCGAGACTCTGTAGCATGTGTGACCTCACGACTCTGTAGCATGTGTGACCTCAAGACTCTGTAGCACGTGTGACCTCAAGACTCTGTAGCATGTGTGACCTCGAGACTCTGTAGCATGTGTGACCTCGAGACTCTGTAGCATGTGTGACCTCGAGACTCTGTAGCATGTGTGACCTCACGACTCTGTAGCACGTGTGACCTCAAGACTCTGTAGCATGTGTGACCTCAAGACTCTGTAGCATGTGTGACCTCGAGACTCTGTAGCATGTGTGACCTCGAGACTCTGCTTCACCTTGCACATGGCAATGTATAAAGGTGGTATATAACCTAATAATTGTCTTGGATGACTTTTGTATGATGACTTCTTATTTATATTTTTACATGGACTTTTAGTTTGCCAGCACAGATTGGCTGTTGAAGCTAAAGATTGGCTGTTGAAGCTAGAGATTGGCTGTTGAAGCTAGTGATTGGCTGTTGAAGCTAGACATTGGCTGTTGAAGCTAGAGATTGGCTGTTGAAGCTAGAGATTGGCTGTTGAAGCTAGAGATTGGCTGTTGAAGCTAGTGATTGGCTGTTGAAGTTAGAGATTGGCTGTTGTATCTAGTGATTGGCTGTTGAAGCTAGTGATTGGCTGTTGAAGCTAGAGATTGGCTGTTGAAGCTAGATATTGGCTGTTGAAGCTAGATATTGGCTGTTGAAGCTAGAGATTGGCTGTTGAAGCTAGAGATTGGCTGTTGAAGCTAGAGATTGGCCCAACTGATTGTTCTAGTATCAGGTGTTTTACTTGCCTGCTCACATGCAGCGTAGGACAATGCTAGATCTTCTATCAGGTCCCTGTTAGATGTCTTGCAGGAACTCCTACACTCAGTACTCCACATGACCACTAACATCACATCCTCAGTGCAAGATCTAGCTCTTGAAGGATCACACAAAACTTCCAAAACCATGTACAGATAACTGAGAAGCATCCGAGTGATGATACTATATATTTCTGACACATACTTCTACATATGATAAACCAACCTATCTTATTTCAATTGATTTATGTTACGATTTCTTGGTATGTTGATATTTGACGTGGTAAATACCTCTCAGGAAACTTGTATTCTTTCAGAATATTGTGGCCAACTCAATTAGTCTTTGTCAGCAGACTGACATAAAAACATTCATAAATACAAAATGTTTCTTCCAAGGTAAATACTATGTAAAATACAATCTCTCTTAGTATCAACTGTGACCTCCAATTATAATGGTGATCAAACAATTTAACCTATTTATATTCAGACCTTGAACTTGATTGTTCAAGGTTTTCATTGGCTGTTAAAGAAGGGATCACCTGATTGCCCTCAACAGTCAGAACAACTTATGAATACAGGTGGAATTTTGGCGAGTTCTGGAGGTTGCTTCAATGACATGACATCCAACAGATCACAGAACCCTCTCAATTCAACCACAAGTCCAGGGAGCTCGGTGGCAATAGTGACTCATTTTGAGAGCCAGATTGTTAGACCCGATCTACTCGGTCTTGGACCAAGAACTGTGGTGGGAAGGGTAATACTCTCTGGGTAACACAGGCAGGACCACTATCCTACCCTGCCCATCTCTGAGTAACACAGGCAGGACCACTATCCTACCACGCCCATCTCTGGGTAACACAGGCAGGACCACTATCCTACCACGCCCATCTCTGAGTAACACAGGCAGGACCACTATCCTACCACGCCCATCTCTGAGTAACACAGGCAGGACCACTACCCTACCCCACCCATCTCTGGGTAACACAGGCAGGACCACTACCCTACCCTGCCCATCTCTGGGTAACACAGGCAGGACCACTACCCTTCCCCGCCCATCTCTGGGTAACACAGGCAAGACCACTACCCTACCCCGCCCATCTCTGAGTAACACAGGCAGGACCACTATCCTACCACGCCCATCTCTGGGTAACACAGGCAGGACCACTATCCTACCCTGCCCATCTCTGAGTAACACAGGCAGGACCACTATCCTACCACGCCCATCTCTGGGTAACACAGGCAGGACCACTATCCTACCACGCCCATCTCTGAGTAACACAGGCAGGACCACTATCCTACCACGCCCATCTCTGAGTAACACAGGCAGGACCACTACCCTACCCCACCCATCTCTGGGTAACACAGGCAGGACCACTACCCTACCCTGCCCATCTCTGGGTAACACAGGCAGGACCACTACCCTACCCCACCCATCTCTGTGTAACACAGGCAGGACCACTACCCTACCCTGCCCATCTCTGAGTAACACAGGCAGGACCACTATCCTACCACGCCCATCTCTGAGTAACACAGGCAGGACCACTATCCTACCCTGCCCATCTCTGGGTAACACAGGCAGGACCACTACCCTACCCCACCCATCTCTGTGTAACACAGGCAGGACCACTACCCTACCCTGCCCATCTCTGGGTAACACAGGCAGGACCACTACCCTACCCCACCCATCTCTGGGTAACACAGGCAGGACCACTACCCTACCCCACCCATCTCTGGGTAACACAGGCAGGACCACTACCCTACCCTGCCCATCTCTGGGTAACACAGGCAGGACCACTACCCTACCCTGCCCATCTCTGAGTAACACAGGCAGGACCACTATCCTACCCTGCCCATCTCTGGGTAACACAGGCAGGACCACTACCCATACCCCACCCATCTCTGGGTAACACAGGCAGGACCACTACCCTACCCTGCCCATCTCTGGGTAACACAGGCAGGACCACTACCCTACCCTGCCCATCTCTGGGTAACACAGGCAGGACCACTACCCTACCCCACCCATCTCTGGGTAACACAGGCAGGACCACTACCCTACCCTGCCCATCTCTGAGTAACACAGGCAGGACCACTATCCTACCCTGCCCATCTCTGGGTAACACAGGCAGGACCACTACCCTACCCCACCCATCTCTGGGTAACACAGGCAGGACCACTACCCTACCCTGCCCATCTCTGGGTAACACAGGCAGGACCACTACCCTACCCTGCCCATCTCTGGGTAACACAGGCAGGACCACTACCCTACCCCACCCATCTCTGGGTAACACAGGCAGGACCACTACCCTACCCTGCCCATCTCTGGGTAACACAGGCAGGACCACTACCCTACCCTGCCCATCTCTGGGTAACACAGGCAGGACCACTATCCTACCCCGCCAATCTCTGGGTAACACAGGCAGGACCACTACCCTACCCTGCCCATCTCTGGGTAACACAGGCAGGACCACTACCCTACCCCACCCATCTCTGTCAGGACTGATTTTCCAGTTAGAAAAATCTTCACTGAGCGTGTTTTTAATTGTATAAGTGATATAGTAGAAGTTGCACATGTGACCTCAAGACTCTGTAGTATGTGTGACCTCAAGACACTACCCTACCCAAACCCTCCCATCTCTGGATAACAAAGGCAGGAAAATTACCCTACCCTACCTCTCCCATCTCTGGATAACAAAGGCAGGACCACTACCCTACCTGACCCCTCCCATCTCTGGATAAGACGGGCAGGACCACTACACTACACAACCCATCTCTGGCTCACTCCCATGATAACACGGGCAGGACCACTATCCTACCCTACCTCTCCCATCTCTGGATAACAAAGGCAGGACCACAAACATCCATGGAGTCCCCCAACAAAACATCCATGAAGTCCCCTGACAAAACATCCACGGAGTCCCCTGACAAAACATCCATGGAGTCCCCTGACAAAACATCCATGGAGTCCCCTGACAAAACATCCACGGAATCCCCCAACAAAACATCCACGGAGTCCCCTGACAAAACATCCACGGAGTCCCCTGACAAAACATCCACGGAGTCCCCTCACAAAACATCCATGGAATCCTCTGACAAAACATCCACGGAGTCCCCTGACAAAAGATCCATGGAATCCTCTGACAAAACATCCACAGAGTCCCCTGACAAAAGATCCACTGAGTCCCTTGACAAAACATCCACGGAGTCCCCTCACAAAACATCCACCGAGTCCCCTCACAAAACATCCACCGAGTCCCCTCACAAAACATCCACCAAGTCCCCTCACAAAACATCCACTGAGTCCCCTTACAAAACATCCACTGAGTCCCCTAACAAAACATCCACGGAGTCCCCTTACAAAACATCCACGGAGTCCCCTCACAAAGCATCTACTGAGTCCCCTCACAAAACATCCACTGAGTCCCCTCACAAAACAACCACTGAGTCCCCTCACAAAACAACCACTGAGTCCCCTAACAAAACATCCACGGAGTCCCCTAACAAAACATCCACGGAGTCCCCTTACAAAACATCCACCAAGTCCCCTCACAAAACATCCACCGAGTCCCCTCACAAAGCATCTACTGAGTCCCCTAACAAAACATCCACTGAGTCCACTCACAAAACATCCACCGAGTCCCTTCACAAAACATCCACTGTGTCCCCCAACAAAACATCCACCGAGTCCCCCAACAAAACATCCACCGAGTCCCCTCACAAAACATCCA
The DNA here is from genome assembly GCA_033239005.1 of Lamellibrachia satsuma. NCBI lineage: Eukaryota > Metazoa > Annelida > Polychaeta > Sabellida > Siboglinidae > Lamellibrachia > Lamellibrachia satsuma. The sequence continues at coordinate 2,624,777 of BSQZ01000031.1, forward strand.
CCGAGTCCCCCCACAAAACATCCACAGAGTCCCCTCACAAAACAGACAACCTGTATTGTAGACAGTTGTTTAGTTAAAACTCACCCCTCAAGTCGTTCAGCCCATCATGAATCAGGTTCGTTAATGTTCAGATATGTAGTGTGTGAATAGTTTAAGTGATATGTGCAGTTAGATTAATAAAGAGTGCATGCTTCTATTACAATCATTGAATTTGTTCACTTTGATAGTTATACAACAACTGTGTTCCAGAGATTTGGAAAATGGTTTTCTTCCCCTCCCCTTCCTCCCAAAACCATCATGAGCATCAGCCAATATCATTGTTTCCCATTGAGCCACAGCGTGCCATTGACCCACAACCTGCCATTGACCCACAGCCTGCCACTGACCCACAGCCTGCCATTGACCCACAGCCTGCCATTGACCCACAACCTGCCATTGACCCACAGCCTGCCACTGAGCCACAGCCTGCCATTGACCCACAGCCTGCCATTGACCCACAACCTGCCATTGACCCACAACCTGCCACTGAGCCACAGCCTGCCCGTTGTCCCGCAGCCTACCATTGACCCACAGCCTGCCATTGACCCACAACCTGCCATTGACCCACAGCCTGCCACTGAGCCACAGCCTGCCCGTTGTCCCGCAGCCTGCCATTGACCCACATCCTGCCACTGACCCACAGCCTGCCACTGAGCCACAGCCTGCCTTTGTCCAGCAGCCTGCCATTGACCCACAGCCTGCCATTGTCTCACAGCCTGCCATTGACCCACAAGCTGCCATTGATCCACAACCTGCCATTGACCCACCACCTGCCATTGACCCACAACCTGCTATTGATCCACAACCTGCCATTGACCCACAACCTGCCGCTGACCCACAGCCTGCCACTGAGCCACAGCCTGCCGTTGTCCCGCAGCCTGCCATTGACCCACAGCCTGCCATTGTCTCACAGCCTGCCACTACCTCACTTCATCCTAATATCCCTCAAACAGTCTGACATAATTACTAAAACATCACACACATTGTAATAGTTTGAAACTACAATAAATAGTTTATTGTTGCCTACAAAATATGACTGGCAAAAGTTGGTTATGTGTAGTTATAACACACTAATTCAACTATTTTAAGGAGGTATGTTCGACCCATGAGAATGTGCACATATTTTTGCATAGTGCGACATACTGATATAATAATAAAAGTTGCAAACTCTACAGACATTACAATTATTGGCATTCAGTACAGTAAATGTTTGGAACTTTTAATCAACATTACAAGACCTGACCTAAACTCAAAGGGCATGCACTAGTTCAATAAACTCATTGCTGGTACTCATATTGTGCAAACCACTCAAAAGCAAGCATGACAACATATTTGACAATATTGTATCGACTATGTCGTATTCCAATTTACTCTCGTTTTCCCCTACACAATTGCATGCCATATACCTTTCGGAATACCTCTTTAGACTATGCAGAATTTAGATTTACAGAAATCCCTCCTTAAGAAGCCAACATCTAGTGTACACATAGAATATGTCATGGCTGTCATGTCTAAATACAAGTACTGTATTGTATCTACAATTCACAGCTGCTAACTAGTGCTAAAATATCAAAATGTTAACTCATATACTGCAGACAGACACTACTACTGCAGTATAACATTGCACAATGCAGGTTTGTATTAAATAACTACCTGTACACCCTAACATACATCTACTCACTGGGATGATATGACTGTATCACTACTGCTATATAATTTGTACACTGCTGTACATACAATTCCACTACAGGTAAGTAATAACCCCATTTTGTGCTCAACAACACACAACAACAAAGATATATTGTTTAACTACAAGCTGCACATACATCAACATTACCCATGTTGACTTAACATAGCACCTCTATACGGTTAGTATTAGGTACAACTGACAGTACACAGATAATTGATTATGGTTGTTCACATATGTATGTACATCTGTGTACACAACACATACATGTGTAAAACACGTGTATACACAATGCATACATGTGTACACAAGATACACACGTATGTACACAATACGTGTGTACACAGTGCATGCATGTGTGTATACATTACTACACGGTGTACACATGTGTGCATAGGTGTCAACATAGTGTATACATGCAACCTACACTGAGGTACAACACCTTGGCACATGAGACGACTCAGTGAGACTACACACTGGTTACATGAGATGACTCTCAGTGAGACCACGCACTGGTCACATGAGATGACTATCAGAGAGACCATGCGTTGGTCACATGAGACGACTCTCAGTGAGACCATGCATTGGTCATGAGACGACTCTCAGTGAGACCACACACACTGGTTACATGAGACGACTCTCAGCGTGACCACGCATTAGTAACACGAGATGACTCTCAGTGTGACCACGCACTGATCACATGAGACAACTCTCATTGAGACCACGCACTGGTCACATGAGACGACTGTCAGTGAGACTACACATTGATTACATGGGACGACTCTCTGTGAGATCACGACTGGTCACATGAAATGACTCTCAGTGAGACCATGCACTGGTCACATGAGATGACTCTTAGTGTGACCACGCACTGATCACATGAGACAACTCTCATTGAGACCACGCACTGGTCACATGAGACGACTGTCAGTGAGACTACACACTGATTACATGGGACGACTCTCTGTGAGATCACGTACTGGTCACATGAAATGACTCTCAGTGAGACCATGCACTGGTCACATGAGATGACTCTTAGTGTGACCACGCACTGATCACATGAGACGACTGTCAGTGAGACTACACACTGATTACATGGGACGACTCTCTGTGAGATCACGTACTGGTCACATGAAATGACTCTCAGTGAGACCATGCACTGGTCACATGAGATGACTCTTAGTGTGACCACGCACTGATCACATGAGACAACTCTCATTGAGACCACGCACTGGTCACATGAGACGACTGTCAGTAAAACTACACACTGATTACATGGGACAACTCTCTGTGAGATCACGTACTGGTCACATGAAATGACTCTCAGTGAGACCATGCACTGGTCACATGAGATGACTCTTAGTGTGACCACGCACTGATCACATGAGACAACTCTCATTGAGACCACGCACTGGTCACATGAGACGACTGTCAGTGAGACTACACACTGATTACATGGGACGACTCTCTGTGAGATCACGTACTGGTCACATGAAATGACTCTCAGTGAGACCATGCACTGGTCACATGAGACGACTCTTAGTGTGACCACGCACTGATCACATGAGACAACTCTCAGTGTGACTACACAATGCTCATGAGACAACTCTCAGTCGACTCACTGTGACAACATACTCGTTCTTGGCTGGTGTATTAGTTGTTAGCCAATATTTAACAATGGTATAGCGCATGTGTTTCCATACTAACCATTTGGTTAATATTGTTACTAATTTCGAGTCGCACCAAAAACAATTATGAGACTGATTATGAAAACATGCCCACGCCCTTAGTTCAAAACAGTAATACAGATTAGTTTCCCTGTACTTAAGCTAAACATGACTCAGTGTTCAGATGAGGATTCACACTGTTTCATCTCTCACAACCAACAGTCACAATGGTGCAACATGCATGACTGTCACGTGATAGTCACATGACTGGAACTTGAGTAAAATCACAAGCACTATAACTACTAGATACACAATCACATATAACTACATCATACAATATGAGATCTAGCTATTTATATCATATACAAACACATGTATGTATAACATAGAACTTTCCTACAAGTGTGCAATTGAATACCTTCAAGCTTTACATACAATACAATAGACACAGACACAACATATATGAAGCAACTGGAAGCTGTCATTGAGGCATGATGCCCTGAATCACAGTACAGTGTCTCCAGGGCTTGATGCCCATATATGCATAGCTATGGCAAACGTGTTGTGTAGGTGGCAGTGCACAGGTGGCAGTAGTAGTGGTGCATGTCACGGGCCCCGGGAAATTCTTCCTGCGGAAACAGACAAGAGAAAAGACCATTATTTCTCATTAGAGACAAGTCGCGTCTCTTTCATTTCTTTACTATGACCCACATGTTAGATGTTAATGAACTGGCTAAAGTAACAGCAATAGCCAGTTTCTCTTGTTTTATATTTTTGAAGTAAGAATTTTAAACAGTTAATTAGTGGGAACAGATTAAAGAAATACAGGGCCCCGGAATGTGTATGGCAACTAGACACCAACCTACCACCAGACAGCACTGCCACCAGGGATAGAACACTTACATGACAGAGGCAAATATCAAACGTCTTAACTAGCACTGAATCATGTAACTACCATGTAACTACCATGTAACTACCATGTAACTACCATGTAACTACCATGTAGATGATGAGTAGGTTTCCTGCTTCAGCTTCAAATAGAGCCTATTAAGCCTTAAGTAAGTAAAGCCTTACTGCCAAGGTTTCAAGTAGGGCTTCCCTGCCATGGCTCAAAGTAAGGGGACTTAGATTGACTCACTATATGACTTTCCTGCCACAACTCACAATGTAAGGGGACTTACATTGACTCACTATATGACTTTCCTGCCACACCTCACAATGTAAGGGGACTTACATTGACTCACTATATGACTTTCCTGCCACAACTCACAAAGTAAGGGGACTTACATTGACTCACTATATGACTTTCCTGCCACAACTCACAATGTAAGGGGACTTACATTGACTCACTATATGACTTTCCTGCCACACCTCACAAAGTAAGGGGACTTACATTGACTCACTATATGACTTTCCTGCCACAACTCACAATGTAAGGGGACTTACATTGACTCACTATATGACTTTCCTGCCACAACTCACAAAGTAAGGGGACTTACATTGACTCACTATATGACTTTCCTGCCACAACTCACAATGTAAGGGGACTTACATCGACTCACTATATGACTTTCCTGCCACAACTCACAAAGTAAGGGGACTTACATTGACTCACTATATGACTTTCCTGCCACAACTCACAATGTAAGGGGACTTACATTGACTCACTATATGACTTTCCTGCCACACCTCACAAAGTAAGGGGACTTACATTGACTCACTATATGACTTTCCTGTCACACCTCACAAAGTAAGGCTTCGCTAATATGGCTCAAAGTACACCTTCCCAGTTATGGCTCAAAGCAGGGATTCCTTGATATGGCTCAAAGTACACCTTCCCAGTTCAGCCCTCTACATTAACTTTTTGTCTAGGAGCCAACTGGCTCCTACATACATTTTTAGGAGCCAAATAAAAAATTTAGGAGCCAAGTAGTTGTGCGTGCATATATATATATAATAGCATTTTATACAACTACAGCACCAAATTATTCCAAACCCAAATTAACTACAGACATCTGTTTATTTATGTAAAAGTGAAAGACAAATAAAAAACATATATGAATATGTGACCAGGCGCTATACATTATAACACGTTACATATGTGACCAGGCGCTATACATTATAACACGTTACATATGTGACCAGGCGCTATACATTATAACACGTTACATATGTGACCAGGCGCTATACATTATAACACGTTACATATGTGACCAGGCGCTATACATTATAACACGTTACATATGTGACCAGGCGCTATACATTATAACACGTTACATATGTGACCAGGCGCTATACATTATAACACGTTACATATGTGACCAGGCGCTATACATTATAACACATTACATATGTGACCAGGCGCTATACATTATAACACGTTACATATGTGACCAGGCGCTATACATTATAACACATGTTACATATGAAAGCCGTGTTAAATTTAACAGAGATCATCTTGGGTGCATTCGGATTATATGGCCCACTGCATATCCAGCGTCCTCAACAGCAGCCCCGTGTAATCCAAGCAGACGTCACGACACTTGCGATGTTGGCCGCTACTGGTGTACTTCGTCAAGGTTTCTCGTTTGAAATTGCTACATCCTGTCGCAAGGTCTGTTTTGCTGGAAATATGTCACTTTTCCATGCAAAACACCACAGCTTCTTCTGGCTATCATATCTCAACCAGTCGAAGTCGAATAAACAGACTTCCCAGAACGTTCTGACTTTGTCTTTAACAGCTGATGCCGTGGCTGCAGAAGTGCTCAGTTTTGGTACTGAAGCATCTTCTTTGACTTTGTCATCTTCTTGTTCTAATGGGGCAGTTTCTGATTCCGATGATTGTCGCTTTCGTTTACTAGATGCGCCATTAAAAACAGAATATATTCCATTCACACAGCAAGCGATAAGAGAAAGAGTGCATGAGAAAAATGAGAATGAGTTGCACTACGCACGATAATTTCCAAGAAATGACATCATGATATGTTATCATAGACTCATTGTGGTCACCAGCAGGCGACCGTACAAAATGTCACCAAACAAAAAACAGTCACATTTGTGACCAAATCAGTTGCAATGTAGTAATGGCTCAAAGCAGGGATTCCCCGATATGGCTCGAAGTACAGCTTCCTTGCTACAGCTCAAAGTATCGTCCACGAACTGCTGGTTTCACAGATGTTTGCTGCCAATCAAGATCAGTTATTTCAATTGCAGCCCTATTCGTGCTTTTGTAGAGTTTTGTCTGTGGAGTTGATGCCTATGGACGGTGTGTTGGCCAACCAGAGGAACAACCCTATCTATTGGCATTGACAGGATGCACATGTATCACGGTGGATGCTAACAGTGTTTATGGTCCACTTCTCTGGCCTGTGTGTTCATCTGTTTCTTGGTAATGTGACAGTCATGTGATCACCAACACGGTCACACGATATCAGCAGCTAGCTTATTTTGATACAAACGAAGACACCAAGAAAGTACTGTAAGCTATGTCTACTACAATAGAGACTGTACGTTTATCACAAGGACTAGTACCAGCATACCTGCTTATGGCAAAATTATTTCTTGTGGCAATGTGTAGTCAAAGACTAGCCACAACTGACACCTACTTACAGGACACAGTGGCAGGAGAGGTCGCGGGGTCGTCGGTGGTCGCTGACAGGGGGGTGATGTAGTTGGCAGGGAACATTCCCATTTGTCCGTTGAGCTCCCCCTTCCACCAACTTGCCTCGTCCTTACTGATGACGTTGATGACACTGTCTTTGTGGAATGACAGCTCATCATTGTTCTGGGCAGCATAGTCAAACAGCGCGACAACCTGCTCCACTGACAGACAAACACACTTGTCAACACACCTGCTCCACTGACAGACAAACACACTTGTCAACACACCTGCTCCACTGACAGACAAACACACCTGTCAACAAACCTTCACTATTATCTTAACTATTAATGCCCATCTTAACTATTATTATTATTTCATAGCGAAATACTGACAGACAAACACACTTGTCAACACACCTGCTCCTCTGACACACCAAACACGTGTCAACAAACATGGTCCACTGACACACAAAACACACTTGCTTCACTGACACATCCATGTTATTCATCAGGAATATCATTTAGTAATTCAATTAAAGAGAAAATGGTTTGGTTATTTTAGAAACTTCCATTGATACACCTGAATTCAAAACTAGCATTGCAAAACTGCCACAGTCAACTTTAACATGCGAATGTGCTATGATAAATATACAGTGTACATCAAATGTGCTATGATATGTATACAGTGTACATCAAATGTGCTATGATATATGTACAGTGTACATCAAATGTGCTATGATATGTATACAGTGTACATCAAATGTGCTATGATATGTATACAGTGTACATCAAATGTGCTATGATATGTATACAGTGTACATCAAATGTGCTATGGTATATGTACAGTGTACATCAAATGTGCTATGATATGTATACAGTGTACATCAAATGCTAACTCATGAAGTGAATATGAAAGTGAACATTGCTGTGTGATATTTGTTACTGTTACTTCTAGTGTACAGGAACAAGTGTGGGAGGGTAGAGAATGCTACCAAGATGTACATACGCGAGGGCACTGTGGTAGGGGCGGGGTAGCCCACAGGGGTTGCACTTCTCATGTCACTGTCCTGCAATCAGGCCAATGTTAACATCAACACTGTGACATAATCTCAATCAACAAACCATAATCCTTCATTCACAATTTCTCAGGTTATCCTGTGTCCAAGGCCATCAGACTGAAATATGTTATTTAAAAATAAAAACTGCACTTTATTTTGTAAATTACAATGGCTGGCGTTCAGTTCCAGGGTTTAAAAATACCTTGTTTGAAGGAAGTTCAAGGAACTGAATTCGGACAAAATAAAATGCAGCTCACACAAGGTCCACATATATTATTATTACTACATGTTAGATGTCTTAAAACTGGCTATTTGTTGCACACGCTGGTTTTCAATTAGTGGCTATAAAAATCCCATGATTTTAAGGCACTAAGTTTTGACTAACAAAATGCCCATCCCACGAGAACCTGTCTCTACATGTCATACATACTGGCAGTGGCGAGGGAGACAGAGTGCTGGCCCCGGGCTGTACATTCAGTGACTTCTGCTGACTGGTTGTATCGGGTGTTGACCGTGCACTTGAACTACTCAGTATCCTGACGTAGTTGGCCGGGAACCACCCAATCTTCCTCTTCTGGCCTCGGGCCTGCGACACACACACCATGGTTAGCCTCCACTTACCAAGCATCATGTTTCTTTAACGCCACCGAAATGTTGGCCAACGACTTTCTTTCAATGTCGACATTAAGTGTTCATTGACTTACATCATATGTGTGATATTCATTATAAAGATATCTTAATTTTTATAAAAACCACTACTCATCTGAGACTCCTCAATTTCCACCTAGTGTGGATATGACACAGGTGCTCTAAACAACAACAGAGGGCATACAGAATTCATTTTGTGCATATTTTAAATATCAATCAACAACGTTTAGATGAAAACATTGGCAGAAAGCCATACACTACTATACCATATGTGCGAATGACCTACTGGCAACAGTAATTGAATGACAAGGCATGAACACAGCAACAAGTTTAACCCCCGCACCATGCCCTGCTCCGTGTTCTCACCTGTAGTTCGCCTTCCCACCAGCCACTGGGGCTCTTCTTGCGCACCTGGATCAGTTGACCTATCTGGAGCGACAACTGCTCGGGGCCAATTGCCTGGTACGGGGCCAACACAGACGCAATCTCTGCAACACACATGGCTGTTTATAACATGTAGTGTACAAGCTGTTCTTGACAAAGGTTCAGACAATGAACTTGGCTACGTGCATGAAATACCTTATATCAACGCTGCTCTTGGCAAAACTGACACTTATGCACATAGTAGAATGTGGTGTAATAAATCAAGGCATGTGTGTGTCTACACAGTTTGCATGGACTTATTGGCCCACCCAAAATGTTCCCACTGACAGCATCATATGTAACGAGGGTAAATCACAACTTACATCATATGTAATAGGAGTAAATTACAATGTGCTACATCATATGTAACAGGAGTAAATTACAATGCGCTACATCATATGTAACTTACTTCACTTATGACATTTAACTCCAAACAGCCCTGTCTTGAGCTAACATAGGAGTGGTTTATTTTCAGAGTTTTTCTTCTCTAGAATTAGTGAGCCCAGAGCAGGTATCTTCCATTTCCCTGCATGGGATCTTTTACTTCCCCTGGCATAGACACCAGATAGAAGGGACCAATGGCTTTTACTGTCTCTTCTGAAAGACACAGGCAAAGTGAGATAAACGAAACTGCCCAAGCTTCGAAATGGCGGAGGTGATTTTGAACCCAGGTGCTTTCAACCGAAAAGTCCGATGCTCTACCACAGGTGGTTTTGAACCCCGCACCCCTTGACTGAAAGTCCGACGCTCTACCACGCGGCCACTGCGACCCAACGGTAACAACGGTAAATTACAATGTGTTACATCATATATAACAAGGGCAAATTTTAACTTGTTACATCACATGTAACAAGGGTAAATTACAAATTGTTATATCACATATAACAAGGGTAAACTACAACATGTTACACCACATATAACAAGGGTAAATTATAAATGTTACATCACATATAACAAGGGTAAATTACAACTTGTTACATCACATATAACAAGAGCAAATTACAAATTGTTACATCACATATAACAAGGGTAAACTACAACATGTTACATCACATATAACAAGGGTAAATTACAACTTGTTACATCACATATAACAAGGGTAAATTATAAATGTTACATCACATATAACACAGGTAAATTACAACTTGTTACATCACATATAACAAGGGTAAATTATAAATGTTACATCACATATAACAAGGGTAAATTACAACTTGTTAATCACATATAACAAGGGTAAATTACAACTTGTTACATCACATATAACAAGGGCAAATTACAAATTGTTACATCACATATAACACAGGTAAACTACAACTTGTTACATCACAAGGGTAAATTACAACTTGTTACATCACATATAACAAGGGTAAATTATAACCATCATATGTAACAAAAGTAACTTAGTGTGAATCAGGAGATTTAGTAAAACTTCTGACATGAGCTACAACAACCACACGTGTTAACTGACAACATGTCATCTGTGTCTAATTAAAACTGTAGTCAGCGTACCTGGCTTCTTTAGCTTCTGGCCAGGCTGAAAGACAGATGAACACATTGAAGGCAATGCAGTGTGAATGTCATCAGTGCAAGAAGTATGATCATCAAAACTTACAATGTAACACAGAATAACAACTCTACCACATCAGAGAGAACTTAAACAACAAACACACTACACAAGCAGAGTGACATAAATGTCATGAACATAATTATGTGCTTGTTCACGTAATATACAATTCAGGTTATAGTTTATTATCAAGTCGCCAATTAAAACAGTTCATAACAATACATTTAAGTTTGGTTTAAATTTGTTCATACATGCTATGCGTCTGAGAAATCATTTGTTCATACACGTTATGTGTCTCAGAAATCATTTGTTCATACACGTTATGTGTCTCAGAAATCATCACATCAAATGTTATGTGTTATATATTATTTGTTCATACACGTTATGTGTCTCTGAAATCATCACATCAAATGAACCTATCTAATCATTAAAGCACTATGTTATGGCAAATCATACGTTATTGATAACCACAACACGTGCAAGCTTTCAATAATATACAAACTGTTATGACTGAACCAAGCAATATGTTATTATTAACTTTAAGACTGGTCTGAAGAACTACAGTGAAAGTAGAAAGCCTTCCACAGTCCTCTCTCCTGTGCCGACCCAGTCTGACAGTTTGCCAGAAGGACCACTGCTTACTGTACACTGTCACAATGTGTGGTCAATAAGTGTAACATCTGACATTACACTCTACTAGAGGGTTTCAGGACCTTAGTTATAATGACCTTTAAGAAAAGTGTCCTTTTTAGCATAGGCCCCTAAAAATTGAGGTTTCTCACACAGTTCACTTAGGACTGTGGTATGCATGTTTTTGATTCAAGCAGACAAAGATCTCTGACATTACTAGGTACAGGTGACTATTTGGGTAACACTTTTCTAAAACAATTGTATATCAGGCCATATTGCTGGATGCTACAAGCTATTGCTTCTGAGCTATAAGACAACAAAGCTGGCTAGCTGGGTGCTTGCGTACTTGCTGCAGTGCTTGACTAGAGGGTTTCGACTGTGTTATCACCGGCAAGGAAACGGGTGGTTCAACCACTGGCACCACCATGGGGACGTCGGCTGTGGCTGTCTGTTCGCTGTGCGTCTCTGTGGCGTCCACCACACCTAGTTCCCCATCCTGACCACGCAAGCATCCATCAATAAACATACAGTGATCCAACAACCACCGCATGCTACGTTAGTGGGTTACAAAACTTACTGGTCCTTCCTCAATTCATACAGTGATCCAACAACCACCGCATGCTACGTTAGTGGGTTACAAAACTTACTGGTCCTTCCTCAATTCATACAGTGATCCAACAACCACCGCATGCTACGTTAGTGGGTTACAAAACTTACTGGTCCTTCCTCAATTCATACAGTGATCCAACAACCACCGCATGCTACGTTAGTGGGTTACAAAACTTACTGGTCCTTCCTCAATTCAATTTGTTCACTCATCTTGTTTAGTGTAATTTACCAAAATACTGAATCTATCTAGCATCCACTATGACATGCCGGCTCTGGCATCCACTACGACACCTGTTGGCTCTGGCATCCACTATGACACCTGCTGGCTCTGGCATCCGCTACAACACATGCTGCTGGTTCTGGCATCTGCTATGACACATGCCGGCTCTGGCATCCGCTACGACACCTGCCGGCTCTGGCATCCGCTATGACACATGCCGGCTCTGGCATCCGCTACGACACATGCCGGCTCTGGCATCCGCTACGACACATGCCGGCTCTAGTATCCACTGCGACCGGCTTATTTGTACATATTTGTTATTTAGGTTTGATGAAATCATCGGAAACACTTTTCAATTATATTTGACTGGGTCCAGTAAAGTATAAAAAAGGCCATTGCCACTTTCACAAGTTATCTCATCTAATAATAAAATTTTATTCTTTCGACGACTTTAACAAAAGTATGTACTCTTTTATTGAACTATTCATATGCTACAAATCTGAACATGAACGACCTGATTCACGATGGGCTAAATGAATAGAGGAAGGACTTTTAGCACAGCACAACTAGAAATTATAACATCAAACATTCAATACTAAAGCTTCAATACTAAAGAGAATACATCAAGCGAACACAGATGTTGGAAAAACCAATATTATGCTGTTAATTAAAACGAGTGAGTGAAAGCAAGCTGGTGCCTACCGCGGACTTCATCTTTTGGACATAGTTGGCAGGGAAGATCCCTGAGAGTGCCCCAATACTTCCCGTCCACCAGTCCCCTTCCTGCTGTGACACAGTGATCACATCTCCCTGGTTGAAGGTCAGGTCACCCGTCTCGTTGGACGCGTAGCTGTACAGCGCCACAAACTGTTCTACAACAGAATGCACCATGTGTAAACAGACTACCACGACGCATGACATGGCTTCACCAAGTGTTCATACCATAATGCAGACATTTTATGAAGATTACGTAACATGGAACAATAGTAGAAAGCATGAAGAGCATTGCGAACAATTGTAGTACATAACTACAAATTACAACTATTCTGTGAACTATGAACCTTCCTACAAAGGATTGCACAGAATGAATGCTTCATGACAGCCCCAGACCACAAAAAGGGTTGGGAATTCGCATTAGGCTGGTTCACTGGAACACAATATTTTATGTTTGGCCAAATGAAGGTTGGCATCATCTACTTTGAGCACACATTAGCGAAGTACCTTCTTTGGCTGGTGTGGCCACATCAATAGATGTGGGACTAGACACTGCGTTATCCACACTGCCACCTGGCGAGGATTCACGGCTGTAAAACAATCAACCACCAGATGTCAGAATTGTGCAATGGCGGCAGTTCTCAAACTCAGCCGTCTCAGTCATACAATTATGTTGTAAACACAAACATGGCACTCTGAGAACACAATAAATCTGATTTATTATTATTATTAAGGGTTACTGGGAACTTCTAGAACAGCAGTAAACACTTTATGGAATATACTAACCATTTCTAGCTAATGAAAAAGGAATGCTCAGTTGACTAAATTGCCACTTGAGACAAGATGCAGTGGTTTAGTGCAATGCCCCCAGAATGGATAATTTGTTGTTTGGTCAAACTGTCAACATTCTGAGGGTGTCTTGGCCTTCCTTGTGACACACTGACATATGAGTAACATAGAAGACAGTCATCAATATGTCACAATGACATACATTCAATACATGTTTGCAACAAATGACTTACTCTGCTCGGTTGACACTAGGTGGCACTCCAATCACTTTAACATAAGACTTGGGAAACCAGCCAGTCTGGAACACAGAATACTGTCTGTCTCTTCATCAACGATATAGCACTCTCTGTTTTGTTGCAACTTTTAGTTTGTTAAACCTGCTAAACTTTATCCTCAGATTGTGGACAATAACTTATAGTGAGAAAGCAATGAATTGGACATGAAATCGTTGTTCCATGAGAATGGAAAGACGACTCATTCCATGAGTGGGAATATGACTTGTTGTTCCACGAGAGTGGGAATATGACTTGTTGTTCCATGAGAGTGGGAATATGACTTGTTGCACATTGCGAGTGGGAATACGACTTGTTGTTCCATGAGAGTGGGAATATGATTCGTTGGTCCATGAGTGTGGGAATACGACTCATTGGTACATGAGAGTAGGATTACAACTCGTTGTTCCTGAGAGTGGGAATACAACTTGTTGCTCCATGAGAGTGGGAATATGACTTGTTGTTCCGTGAGAGTAGGAATACGACTTGTTCCATGTGAGTGGGAATACAACTATGCACACAAAATGTAGAAAAGAAGCTATTTCCAATTGGAAACAAACTGCAGCACCTGACAATGTCGACCACTAGCTACAAGAGATTTGTTGCCATCTTAGCTAGTTACCTTAAGACACCCTACCCCAGTGATATGCGTAACACAAATGATAAATTAGGTGAATCCTAGGCCTGTTCTTGCCTGAGCAATGAGCAAAACAAAATGAACGAAGTACCGACACCGGGCGTTTTATTTTTTTCCGCTGCATAATTATCCCGCTTCATACAGAAACGGCATACACACTACACGCGGAATCACTGCGCGTAAATCTGTCTTCTGATTCGCTAATTCAAAATTGACCCCGGAGCAGAGGCTGGCTGAGATGGATGAGTCATTGACCACTTCGAGGAGGCTGCCATCTGACAGTTTCTCGCTGCCAGTGAGGACGAGTTCTTCGCCAGGAAGAAGCGGCGCGCGCCCATGTTAGACCAGCATCTCTCTGGGCTGGCGATGTACCCAAAGCTCCACACCCTGTTTGTCGAACTGAACACTGCTCTGCCTGCCAGTGCAGCCTGCGAGCGTCTGTTTAGCAGGCCTCATCTTTAAGCCACTGCGAGCGTGCATCGAGGATGCAGAGTTTGAACAGCAGTTGCTTCGTGTAACCTGGTGTGCCTTGCAATCTTTTGCTGTCTTACCAGTTTGTGGAAGTGTGTGTTTGTCTGCACGTGTTAAACTTAAAAAGTACTATTTTCGTTCTTGTGCTTGTGGACTCTGAGTCGTGGTCTACTTTTGTTTCTACTTCAAGTAGACATTTTTACTTTCTACTTTTACTCAAGTAGATTTTTTTGGGGGTACTTTTACTTCTACTTGAGTAGACTTTTCAGGATCTACTTCTACTTTTACTCAAGTAGAAAAATGTTCTACTTGTTACAGCCCTGTGCATGCATGCACACACACAAGCACACATGCATGCACACACGCATGCACACACGCATGCACACACGCATGCAGACACGCAAGCACACACACACACACCAAGCAATACAATGTGGGGCCTGTAGACCCACCTTGTCCGCGAGCTGACCAGACCACCAGATGTCCTGCTGCTCCAGCACTGAGATCACGTCACCCTTATTGAAGGTCAAGTGGTTATCCTTCTTGGCCCGCCACGGGTAGAGGGCCCGGGCCTGTAGGCCCTCGGGGGCCACCTGAGTCTGGAAATCAAACAGGGCCTCACTGATTCATCCTCACTATCACAAATGTCCACAAGTAATACCAGGACATTCACAGATTAACAACAACACAGAAATAAGGAGACAAATTACACAGAAATAAAATAATTGATTCATTAATGCTATGAATAATTTCTCGCATGATTATTATTTCTTAGTCCCAGCACTCAACACATCCAGTTGACAAACCAGTATGTAAGAATCAGTTCTAAAGAAGTTCATTTGACTTGAAGGGAAGGGTAGGGTGGACCTACCTCAGTGGTGGTGAGAGGGTAGGGTGGATCTACCTCAGTAGTGGTGAGAGGGTAGGGTGGACTTACCTCAGTGATGGTGAGAGGGGAAGGTGGATCTACCTCAGTAGTGGTGAGAAGGTAGGGTCGACCTACCTCAGTGATGGTGAGAGGGGAGGGTAGGGTGGACCTACCTCAGTATTGGTGAGAGGGGAGGGTGGACCTACCTCAGTGGTGGTGAGAGGGGAAGGTGGACCTACCTCAGCGGTGGTGAGAGGGGAGGGTATGGTGGACGTACCTCAGTGGTGGTGAGAGGGGAGGGTAGGGTGGATCTATCTCAGTGGTGGTGAGAGGGGAGTGTAGGGTGGACCTACCACAGTGGTGGTGAGAGGGGAGTGTAGGGTGGACCTACCACAGTGGTGGTGAGAGGGGAGGGTGGACCTACCTCAGTGGTGGTGAGAGGGGAAGATGGACCTACCTCAGCGGTGGTGAGAGGGTAGGGTGGACTTACCTCAGTGATGGTGAGAGGGGAAGGTGGACCTACCTCAGTGGTGGTGAGAGGGGAGGGTAGGGTGGACCTACCACAGTGGTGGTGAGAGGGGAGTGTAGGGTGGACCTACCACAGTGGTGGTGAGAGGGGAGGGTAGGGTGGACCTACCTCAATGGTGGTGAGAGAGGAGGGTAGGGTGGACCTACCTCAGTGGTGGTGAGAGGGGAGGGTGGACCTACCTCAGTGGTGGTGAGAGGGGAAGATGGACCTACCTCAGCGGTGGTGAGACGGGAGGGTATGGTGGACGTACCTCAGTGGTGGTGAGAGGGGAAGGTAGGGTGGACCTACCACAGTGGTGGTGAGAGGGGAAGGTGGACCTATCTCATTGGTGGTGAGAGTGGAAGGTAGGGTGGATCTACCTCAGTGGTGGTGATAGGGGATGGTGGACCTACCTCAGTGGTGGTAAGAGGGAAGGTGGACCTACCTCAGTGGTGGTGAGAGGGGAAGGTGGACCTACATCACATGAGAGGGTAGGGTACGATGGACCTACCTCAGTGGTGGTGAGATGGGACGGTTGGGTGGATCTACCTCGGTAGTGGTGAGAGAGGGGGTGGACCTACCTCAGTGTTGGTGAGAGGGGAGGGTAGGGTGGACCTACCTCGGTAGTGGTGAGAGGGGAGGGTAGGGTGGACCTACCTCAGTGTTGGTGAGAGGGTAGGGTGGACCTACATCAATGGTGGTGAGAGGGGAGGGTAGGGTGGACCTACCTCGGTAGTGGTGAGAGGGGAGGGTAGGGTGGACCTACCTAAGTGGTGGTGAGAGGGGAGGGTAGGGTGGACCTACCTCTGTGGTGGTGAGAGGGTAGGGTGGACCTACATCAATGGTGGTGAGAGGGGAGGGTAGGGTGGACCTACCTCGTTAGTGATGAGAGGGGAGGGTGGACCTACCTCAGTGGTGGTGGGAAGGTAGGGTGGACCTACCTCAGTGGTGGTGAGAGGGGAGGGTATGGTGTGAACCTACCTCGGTAGTGGTGAGAGGGGAGGGTAGGGTGGCTGGCACAGCAGTGAATGGCGACTGGTCAGACGTATTGAGGACACTTGGAGCCTGGTCACTGTCAGCTTGGCCTGTCTCCACTGGTGACTGCTGGTCCTCAGATGGCTGTCCTGCTGACCTGCATGTGACACATCTTGTCCACTTTCAACGTATATATTTTATATCAATAACGTGGTCTGTCAGTGGACAAACAACTTGTTTCCTGTGTATGTTCATGATGGAACATAACAGATGTAACCACCACTGTTTGTAACTGATTACATATGGCAGGCAGTGAGAGTTAGAAGACAATGACAACTTACGTAGACAATGAATTATTTCAATAAATTTTTAAAACCCTGAAAATTAATTATTCGAACAAAATTGAGTGACTACTTTTACTATAGCTTTTGTAAAACTGTTCACTTAAAGAACTGTTGTTTGAGGTCAGATAAAGGTACAGAACAGCTGTCAACAAGTCTCCCTCAGTAATGACTACATAAGACTTGTCCTCACCGAGCTACAAATTCACTGCCAAAGAACTGCTGGTCATCTGTAGTGACTGCAGCCTGCTGGGGATCAGTCGTCGGTGCTCCCTCCTCCCCCACTCCCTCCGAGTCTCCCACAGGCTGGGCGTAGGCTTCAGGGAACCACCCCTCCAAGCTCCCCTTGCGACCTCCCAGCCAGCCAGGCTCAGCGTCAGATTGGTCTGCCTTCACCTGTGGAGGAATATTCACCTTTAGGGCTATTGCGATTCAAAAATGAAACACGATACTTTCCCATGATGCAATACTCAACATAATTTACAAGAATCACGATACAAACATGATATATGCAGACATATTTTCTAAACATTCATTGTGTTGAAACTATGTTAAAAGGAAGCTTTGTCAACCACTTCAAGTCTACCCATCTGTAACGTAGTCAACCCCAATGGAGTTAAATTCACATGCTGCTGTCTATAAATCTCATGTTGAGACACGTCACTAGTTTTAGTTATTACAATTTTTAAAGAACATTTTCAGTACACATTTATAATTGTGAAATGTGGCACAAATTAATTGTTTCTTCACAACTGCGTATTGTTATGAATCATGATACTTATGATATCTTGATACATATATCACGAAGTGTACCGTATCATGGCTTAGTGTACTGCTACAGCCCTATTGATGTTGCCATTCAGCAAGCAATGTAAAGATAATCTTTGGGGTAAAACGTTCAAATTAACCATTGTGGTTAAAAGATCAGATTGCAATTTTGTTCACTCTACATTGTCTCAGTTGTGTAAAGTGATACCTGCCTAAAGTGATACCTGCCTGAAGTGATACCTGCCTAAAGTGATACCTGCCTAACGTGATACCTGCTTAAAGTGATACCTGCCTAAAGTGATACCTGCCTAAAGTGATACCTGCCTAACATGATACCTGCCTAAAGTGATACCTGCCTAACGTGATACCTGCCTAAAGTGATACCTGCCTAAAGTGATACCTGCCTAAAGTGATACCTGCCTAAAGTGATACATGCCTATGGGCAGTGGATGAATTATATAAAGCAATAGTGTTCACACAGTAACGTAGTATACTTGAAGAGAAGTTGCTTTGAATGAACAGAGGAGTGCTAAGTGCTGTCAGCTGTCCTAAGAACTGGACACCACAATGCATCAGAGCAAACGTTTACCTTTTTTTATCCTTACATCACTGTAAGCCACAAGGAGAATTGGTGTTTTTATTTCACAAGTATTGCATTTTCTTGAAATTTCTTATCTGGGAGGTGAAAAGAACCTCGAAGAATAAGAGCAAGGAGATGTGGCCTGTCCTCACCCAGATGTGGCATGTCTGTACTCACCCAGATGTGGCCTGTACTCACCCAGATGGTATCTCCAGGCAGGAATGATAACTCATCAGCATTGCGGGCGTCAAACTGGAAGAGAGCCTGATACTTGTGCAAACCACTGCCAGCAGGGGGCACTGTGACAGTGCTGCCACCTGTTGTAGGTCCGGCAGATGTCGGAGTCCCTGATGTTTCTGTCGGACAGACCCCTGTATCAGTGGAGTTTAGTTATTCATTTATTACAGTAGAACTCCTCTAAAGTGACCACCCAAGTGACCGATAAAGTGGCCTGATTAAAGGGGTGGCCGAATTACAGAAGCCTGTCAGATATAGAGATGTGGGGAAACAGATTGTAACACTGCGGCCATCTCCAAGGGGTGGGTGCTTTCAGAAGATCTAATGTATAATATTTATTTAGTTATTTCAATATATTTGTAGCTATATAATTTTATGAATGTGATGATTGCATGTGTGTTTTACAATGGCTTTATGCAACCTAAGAATGGGCTGGTCCTGGATACATGTGTGTTTTACAATGGCTTTATGCAACCTAAGAATGGGCTGGTCCTGGATACATGTGTATTTTACAATGGCTTTATGCAACCTAAGAATGGGCTGGTCCTGGATACATGTGTGTTTTACAATGGCTTTATGC
Organism: Lamellibrachia satsuma; assembly: GCA_033239005.1. Classification (NCBI taxonomy): domain Eukaryota; kingdom Metazoa; phylum Annelida; class Polychaeta; order Sabellida; family Siboglinidae; genus Lamellibrachia; species Lamellibrachia satsuma. The sequence continues at coordinate 2,644,665 of BSQZ01000031.1, forward strand.
AACCTAAGAATGGGCTGGTCCTGGATACATGTGTGTTTTACAATGGCTTTATGCAACCTAAGAATTGGCTGGTCCTGGATACATGTGTGTTTTACAATGGCTTTATGCAACCTAAGAATGGAATGGTCCTGGATACATGTGTGTTTTACAATGGCTTTATGCAACCTAAGAATGGGCTGGTCCTGGATACATGTGTGTTTTACAATGGCTTTATGCAACCTAAGAATGGGCTGGTCCTGGATACATGGCACTTCATACAAAGTTTAGTAATAATAATAAAAATCAGGTAATCCCCAGAGTGGGTTGCTTGCAGCCAGTGGCTCTAAGAGGGCAGTTTTTACGCAGCACCAGTTTCTTTGTTGTAAAGCCAATTCATATCTTGTGCAACATGTGTATTGTTCTCGTGATCCTACACCCTGGACTGTGAGCCTGTGTGTTGTTCTTGTGATCCTACACCCTGGACTGTGAACCTGTGTATTGTTCTTGTGATCCTACACCCTGGACTGTGAACCTGTGTATTGTTATTGTGATCCTACACCCTGGACTGTGAGCCTGTGTGTTGTTCTTGTGATCCTACACCCTGGACTGTGAACCTGTGTATTGTTCTTGTGATCCTACACCCTGGACTGTGAACCTGTGTATTGTTATTGTGATCCTACACCCTGGACTGTGAGCCTGTGTGTTGTTCTTGTGATCCTACACCCTGGACTGTGAGCCTGTGTATTGTTCTTGTGATCCTACACTCTGGACTGTGAGCCTGTGTGTTGTTCTTGTGATCCTACACCCTGGACTGTGATATATATATATATATATATATATATATATATATATATATATATATATATATATATATATATAACTTGATAGGCTGCTATGCTAGTATTTTTTTAAGATTATTCAAAGAATATTTGACATAGTAATTATTTCTGAAGGAACCTTTTGTATTCTTTCTGAATATTTTGTCAACTCATTCAGTCTTCGTTGGACTTGTTCAAAGAATGCTCATTATTTTTGTGAATATATATTCATCATATATATATATATATATATATATATATATATATATATATATATATATATATATATATATACATATGTAGTTATTACAATTGTTTATGTTTACATGCATACAAGTGGTCAAATCTGGTCAGTTCCCTTTGATTGTGTCAGTTGTCTTAAATGTGCAGGATAATAACATGTCACAGACAGCTGCTGTGCCAGTAACGATCCAAACTAAAGTTATTTGCGAACATTAAAGAAAGGTACATAAAATAATACAAAACTATCATGCAACTTGCAAAATAAAGGAAAGAGCACAGAATCACATGGAATCAGCAACTGTTGCTTGGTCCTGTGATATTAACCCTGATGGATGCACATTGCATTTGTAATATTAACCCTTCTGTACCTGTGGACACGCATGTTTGCAATATTAACCCTTTTGCACCTGTGAATAAAATGTTGTATTTGCAATATTAACCCTCCTGTACATGTGGACATACCTCGTATTTGCGCCCCAAAGAAGGAGTCGGCCCACACACTGCTTGGCTGCGCACTACTGGCAAAGTCTGGGCCAACAAACCAACACAACTCAACACTGGTGCTCATGCAAACAACACACATCAGTCTTAACAATTAAACAACAAAGACTAGCCAGATAACAAGATAAAACATGCATGATTACATAATAAGAAACATCGCATGCAAACTGAATACATCTCAGTGATGTTGTAAAAATGTATTACAACTTTCGTAACATGCTAGTAAACTTGAGAAAGAACAGGTTTTGGACTAGAGGATATAACACAGTCCACACGAACAGACAGTTACACCGAGTGTCTTTATGTACAAACATATACAAGCCATAGTCACCCCTAGTAGCTCAACCCAAAAGAGCCCCACAACCAGCCACCCCGACAGTTCAACCCCCACAGACACACAACCAACCACCCCCAGCAGCTCACCCCCAGAGACACACACAAACAGCCACCCCCAGCTGTTCACCCCCCAGAGACACACAACCAACCACCCCCAGCAGCTCATACCCCCCAGAGACACAACCAACCACCCCCAACAACTCACCCCCCCAGAGCCCCACAACCAACCACACCTAGCAGCTCACCCCCCAGAGCCCCACAACCAGCCACCCCCAGCTGCTCACCCCAAGAGCCCCACAACCAGCCACACCCAGCTGCTCACCCCCCCAGAGACACACAACCAGCCACCCCAGCAGCTCACCTGCCCAGAGACACAACCAACCACCCCCAGCAGCTCACCCCCAGAGACACACAACCACCCACCCCCAGCTGCTCACCCAGAGCCCCACAACCAGTCAACCCAGCTGCTCACGCAGAGCCCCACAACCAGCCACCCCAGGCAGCTCACCTCAGAGCCCTACAGCCAATCAGCCCCAGCAACTCACCCACCCCACAGAGCCCCACAACTAACCACCCCCAGCAGCTCACCCCACCACACAGAGCCCTACAACTAGCTACACCCAGCAGCTCACCTCCAGAGCCCCATAACCCCCCCAGTTGCTCACCCCCCCAGAGCACTACAACCAGCTACACCCAGCTGCTCATCACACAGAACCCCACAACCAACCACCCCAGCAGCTCACCCCACCCCACAGAGCCCTACAACCGACCACTCCACATGTTCATCCCACCCCCAGAGCCCCCTACAACTAGTCACCCCCAGCTGTTCACCCCACCCTGCAGATCCGTATAAACATCTTCACTGACCTCACAGTGTCACTCGTACAAACCCCTTACTAGAAAGCACCAGACGACAGCCACCAAAACTTACCAGAGGCCCTGAGGCTTACCAGAGGCCCTGAGACTTACCAGAGGCCCACACATCCTCGGGTTTGGTTGAGCTTGTGGTGGTTGAAGTAAAAGCACTTCCCCAGGCATCGTGAGAGACAGCTGTTGTTGTCACTACACTGCTGCCATTGAACGCACTGCTCGCCCAACTATCTGTGTACACGGTCACACTGGGTGAATACTTATGGACCCCAAATTCTGTGTTGTTTTGGAGCTTAAGAAACATTTCTATGCCATCTCTGAAACTGCATCTGTTACAAGCTACCAAGGCATAAACTGTGAAGTAAGGTATGTCTGAAGAGTGGAGTTAGGGAAATGGGTGAACTCTATCTTCCAAAGTGCTGGCATCTCTTAGTCTTCATCTTCCATTTTTATTTTGAAAAATTCCATTCCAGGAAACAATGCAAATTTCCATGTTTTGGGGTCTTTAATTTTAATGCATCAATCTGAATAACCCTACAGGTTCAATCAATGACAGGGAACTCTCAACAATCACATAAATTAGAATTCAACTCAGTGTTACTAGACAACTAGACAATTGATCAGTTGACAAAAATAAGTCTGGAGTTTCATGTCTTTAAGAATTGTTTAAAAAGTAAACAGAAACATGTCATGCAGGACTAGACACACAAGTGTATTTCTACCATGCAGTCTAGTTAATGTTATCTTCAACAACAACTATCTGACCCACTCACCTTCACTTGGAGCTGTTTGATGGTTGTTGCCACTGAAAAGAAGGCAGTACTTAGAAAACATGAATCACCCAGTAAAAATACTATCAATACACAATACATTGATACTAATGGATAACTTTTTTTCATGTATATGATTTATACTGATGATCTCCTATTCAAACAGGCATGCCTCTGATTTCTCACAAACGTGTAAAAAAAATTAGGTTCCCAAATCATGTAACACACATTACAGGATTTCACTGCTATCACAAACATAGAGATACCAGGACAACTCATCAATAGACATCACACCACCTACATTAGTACATTATCAAAACTGAAACTGTAATTGTCTGGTAAATCTGCCACAACCTGAAACCAAATACAACATCCATTTTATGAACGAACATAAGATTTTCTGTTTCCAAGAGACACAATCCAATGTAGTTGAAAGTCTCCACTGACTACAATGAGTCTTCACACTCACCTGATAGGTGCAGGCTTATTACTGGCCGTCACACCCGGTACGTCCGTGGCAGTGTCAAAGGTCGCAGCAGTGTCCAGCTTCATCTGTAGTTTCTGATTGGTCGATTGCAACTGCTGTAGACGGCTCTTCAACTCCTACCACCAAGAAACCAGCTTGGGGTCATTGCAGAGTTTTTATTATTTGGTTCTTCCATATCTTATTAATAATATGGGTCAGCTGTTCAACTTAAAGTTGGGCTAACAAATATTGTTTCCTGTAGTTTGCTTTTGTTGACAGTCAAACAATAAGACAGACGGCAACATCATTATTGCCTACTTCACTATAACATAGAAGTGTCATTCAAAACATGTAAATACATTAAAAAGTATATAGACAAAGAATTATCCAATAGAGGTTGGGGGTAAAATTGTAGGGCGCCACTGTCAAACAAACAGTCAAAAAGCTGTGAGTTGCCTACCCTGAGTTCCGCCTGACTTGTTGTGAGTCACCTACCTTCGGTTCTGCCAGCTTTGCTGTGAGTCGCCCACCTTGAGTTCTGCCTGACTTGCTGTTAGCTGCCTACCTTCAGTTCTGCCTGACTTGCTGTGAGTTGCCTACCTTCAGTTCTGCCTGACTTGCTGTTAGTTGCCTACCTTCAGTTCTGCCTGACTTGCTGTTAGTTGCCCACCTTCAGTTCTGCCTGACTTGCTGTTAGTTGCCTACCTTCAGTTCTGCCTGACTTGCTGTTAGTTGCCTACCTTCAGTTCTGCCTGACTTGCTGTTAGTTGCCCACCTTCAGTTCTGCCTGACTTGCTGTTAGTTGCCTACCTTCAGTTCTGCCTGACTTGCTGTTAGTTGCCTACCTTCAGTTCTGCCTGACTTGCTGTGAGTTGCCCACCTTCAGTTCTGCCTGACTTGCTGTTAGTTGCCTACCTTCAGTTCTGCCTGACTTGCTGTGAGTTGCCTACCTTCAGTTCTGCCTGACTTGCTGTGAGTTGCCTACCTTCGAGTTGCCCACCTTCAGTTCTGCCTGACTTGCTGTGAGTTGCCTACCTTCAGTTCTGCCTGACTTGCTGTTAGTTGCCTACCTTCAGTTCTGCCTGACTTGCTGTTAGTTGCCTACCTTCAGTTCTGCCTGACTTGCTGTTAGTTGCCTACCTTCAGTTCTGCCTGACTTGCTGTGAGTTGCCTACCTTCAGTTCTGCCTGACTTGCTGTTAGTTGCCTACCTTCAGTTCTGCCTGACTTGCTGTGAGTTGCCTACCTTCAGTTCTGCCTGACTTGCTGTTAGTTGCCCACCTTCAGTTCTGCCTGACTTGCTGTTAGTTGCCTACCTTCAGTTCTGCCTGACTTGCTGTTAGTTGCCTACCTTCAGTTCTGCCTGACTTGCTGTGAGTTGCCTACCTTCAATTCTGCCTGACTTGCTGTTAGTTGCCTACCTTCAGTTCTGCCTGACTTGCATCAATCTGCTGTAGTTTGCTACTCATTTCCTTCTCTGTGTCGGCCATCGACTGTCGCTGTCTCTCCATGGTCTGTTTCTTCACGCTGCAGTTCCGTCTCACGTTCTCCACCATATCACCTGCACACATCACAGGCAGGGTCAACAGTCAGACCGTCCAGTCACTAGGGGGGAATGTTAGAATTAGAGTAAAGCACTGATGGGTGAAATGTGCCAGTACTTACCCAGAGAGCCTGACTGGGCCTGTACCAAGTTCTCCAGCTGTTGTCTCTCCTGTTGCAGCACTGCCACCTTGTCTGTCCACTCCTACAACACACAACAGTCCACCTCCGACATAAACCATAACTTCTCCCACAACAAACATAACTCCTCCCACAACAACCGTAATTCATCACACAACTTTAAATCCTCCCACAACAACTGTATCTCCTCCAACAACAATCATAACTCCTCCCACAACAATTGTTACTCCTCCCGCAACACTTGTAATTCCTCCCACAACTGTAATTCCTTCCACAACTGTAACTCCTTCCATAACAACTGTAACTCCTCCCACATCAACTGTAACTCCTCACACAACAAACGTAACCAGTCCCACAACAACTATAACTCCTCCCCTACCAACTGTAACTCCTCCCACAATACAATAACCTCAACTCCTCCCACAACCATAACCTGTCCCACAACAATTGTAGCCATCACCCAGTGCTGTCACTCCCCCTCACCTGGATGTCCCCCTGGAACCTGTCGATGTCTGTCAACTTCCTGTCCCGTGTGTATCGCATGGCATCAATGGCAGACATGAGGTCAGTGACGCTCGACCGTGACTGACTCATTTTCTCTGACAGGTCCGCCTTGCGGTTGTCCTGTAAAGGAAACAGTCAGTCATAGGCTAACAATGGGAATATTGACTGATCGATCAGTCAATCAATCGCATTTATTAACTTTGCAACACGTATATTAGTTTATGTACTATAGCTTACAACAATGCTACTTTCATTAAGTGACGAATATTTACAGGAATTATTCTTCAATTTATTTACTCCTTCTGATAGCAAGAATTATATGAATACTACATGACTATGTTGCTGTTGAAAAATCTGATCTTATCTAGGTAACACGCTGCTCACCAGTGCCTCCAGCTCCAACTTCAGTTTGCCCACGTTGGCCTGCAGCTCATCCACATGGTTCTGTTCCCGCTGTTTTTCTGCCACTAACTGATCCCGTCGCTGTCTCTCCCACTCCAACTGCCGCTGACGTTCCAGCTCCCTGCGCGCCGCCTGGTGGTACATACATCAATTATAGTAACTGTTTGTCTATCAAACTAGGCACACAAATAATCGCGGCTAAAAATATGCACGATCTGTTCAGTCTACCTAGAATATAACCTGTATAGTAATAAGTAAAACTTACTCATCAATCTGTGATAATTTATTGTACATAATTGTTGATTTGTAACTAAAATTTTTTTAAGGTGGCTTGGGCGGATAGCGTGTCAGTTGATTTTTTCTTCTTCTTCATAACATGCTAGGATATACTGAACTAAACATTGACACCACAAAAAAATCACCCAGCACTAACGTCATATTTTGCCAATCCATCCTTTAAAAATGTAGTTCTTTTGGAAATCCCCTTGAGTTCCCGGGAAAGCGACAATGTTTTCATAGTAACGTCCGCGTGCGCTATAATGTTTGCACCAGCTATATTTGTTCGGCGTGAAAGCGGAACACATCGTCTGGTTACTGTAGTGCTAGTACACATCAGTATTAAATCTACCTAACTAAATCATGTACTTAAACCAGCAAAAATAGCAGCATTACAATAGTTTATCGTGCCTTTGACAATAACGGAAATGCCAATGCATATGTGACCTGGTGACTCCGCGGGATAACACTGGCGTAACCTGACACCGTAGACAACAACACGTTACAGGTACAGATCCAAGGCTATTGTGGTGACAAATTAAGGGGACATGTCAATATTGCAAATGGCTATTATGTATTGTCAACAATACATAAAACGCCAGTGAAAAACTGTAAATTTCAACACAAAAACAAGCATTTGTTGAGATTGTGTTTTCATTAATAACCAGGAAATGATGTTTCAAATATTGTTTGAGAAAAACTACAATACTCACAATGTTGCAATTTTGTGTATGAACGCCTTGGGGTTTTTTCAAAACGATTAAACTTCATTTTTAGTGGCTATTTTTTCACATTTATAAAATAAAAAAAATCTTGTAACATAACCAAATAAATTAAAACTCAAATATTTTTTTAATTTGGTATATTATATAGTATTTCGACTACAATCTTTGAAGCAATGGTTAATTTATCTTAAAAACTTCTACTGAAACTAATCAATTCAAGACAAGCAACCACCCCCGCTACCTTAAAACAAGCAGCCCTACATATTTACCTGGCAAATATTAAAAAAAATAACTGGAATCTACACAACACAATTTTAGTCCAGCAGGTGTTGCCTCATTAAGAAGCACGACAGAATAGAGAAGATGATACCGGAGGGACAAGTGATAAGGAAAAACAGAGGCAAGCCACGGCAAAGATGAGAAAAGGAATTCACAAAAAGATTTGGACAGTGACATCTTGAAGCAAATTGAAAAGGAAAGGTATCGCTACTGACCTCACGCTGCTCCCAGGCCTTGCGTCTCTGCTCGTCTCGCTCCTGCTCCAGAGCTCGCTGTTTCTCAAACTGCTTCTCCAGCTCCATCTGTCTCTTACGCTCCTGCTCCTGTCTGCAACATAATGTTAACATTAAACCTTCTCCAGCACCATCTGTCTCTTACGCTCCTGCTCCTGTCTGCAACATAATGTTAACGTTAAACCTTCTCCAGCACCATCTGTCTCTTACGCTCCTGCTCCTGTCTGCAACATAATGTTAACGTTAAACCTTCTCCAGCACCATCTGTCTCTTACGCTCCTGCTCCTGTCTGCAACATAATGTTAATGTTAAACCTTCTCCAGCACCATCTGTCTCTTACGCTCCTGCTACTGTCTGCAACATAATGTTAATGTTAAACCTTCTCCAGCACCATCTGTCTCTTACGCTCCTGCTCCTGTTTGCAACATAATGTTAATGTTAAACATAATGTTAATGTTAAACCTTCTCCAGCACCATCTGTCTCTTATGTTCCTGCTCCTGTCTGCAACACAATGTTAATGTTAAACCTTCTCCAGCACCATCTGTCTCTTACGCTCCTGCTCCTGTCTGCAACATAATGTTAATGTTAAACATAATGTTAATGTTAAACCTTCTCCAGCACCATCTGTCTCTTACGCTCCTGCTCCTGTCTGCAACATAATGTTAATGTTAAACATAATGTTAATGTTAAACCTTCTCCAGCACCATCTGTCTCTTATGCTCCTGCTCCTGTCTGCAACATAATGTTAATGTTAAACCTTCTCCAGCACCATCTGTCTCTTACGCTCCTGCTCCTGTCTGCAACATAATGTTAATGTTAAACCTTCTCCAGCACCATCTGTCTCTTACGCTCCTGCTCCTGTCTGCAACATAATGTTAATGTTAAACCTTCTCCAGCACCATCTGTCTCTTACGCTCCTGCTCCTGTCTGCAACATAATGTTAATGTTAAACCTTCTCCAGCACCATCTGTCTCTTACGCTCCTGCTCCTGTCTGCAACATAATGTTAAACCTCTGAGTTATTATCTTGATCGCATTTAGTAACAAAATCCTATACTAAATCATATATGTATTTAGGTGCTTTAAGTAACGTACGCAGGACATGACATTATAAGTATGTTTACTTCATTGTCACTTCTTTCAGGCTTATCATTAATGTTTTCAAAGTAAAATTATACTACACGCTGAATAAACATGTTTGATTGATAGACTGATATTATGCCTTTTACAATTGTGAGAAAAAAGGATGCACCAACTACCAATATTATATGTTAATAAACAATAATAGTTAATATTGGTAGCTGTAAACAAGGAGTCTTCCAATACTGAATCTGTTTACATATGGTTTGTTTACATACATAAAATAAGTCTTCGACTGTCATACGGTAATGCAGTTGGTATGCTTAATTATTAATAATTACCATGTCTGATTCAGTGTTTATGACATGATTAATTTGAGGAAAATACTAAATAAAATGTCCAACAAAAATACAGTGTCAACATAAAGTGTCATATAGTGCCACAAAGCATCCACACAGATAAAAGCACTAGTAAACACAGCTGTCCAAGTCAATAGGGCACATGACGTGTTACTGACAACGACATGTTAACACAATTTGATAATGAAAGCTGTTGAGTTTATCTATGTACCTTATCTGATCTCAATGACAATGGCACTGTTAAGTCTGTTATCATATCATGTGTGGAATGCGAAAAATACCACCTGGAATGTTATCTAAGCTGAAATAATAGTGAAGTTAGAGTAAAGACGGTGATACGTGTAGACTTCACCTAAATAAAACAAACAGCCTTTTAGGTACTCTTAACAATGAACGATAACAACGATGTACGACAGTGGTTTCTCCACACACTTTGGTTCACAAGGGTTTTGGCTGGTTTAACGAAGCAAGGCAATTGGAGAATCGTGGAATAATGAAGCAAATTAGAGTGTGTCGATATTTGTTCACCAAAAACGTGTGGATTGCTGAATAATAAAAGAACAGACTAATGAGGTTTCATTGCAATAACATACACATCAGTGCTATTTCTATCATTCTGTGGTGTTATAAATACAGCTAGTATTTCTATATCTGCCAGAACTGAGAGTAGTTCATGGGTTCCCTCCCAAGTTTTCCGTTCCCTCACCTGATGCGTTCCTTCTTCTCGTGCTCTGCCCGCTCGGCAGCCAGCCTCGCTTCCTCTTCTTGATGCTGGAGCTCCCTCAGTTGAGCCCGTCGTTTCTCCAGCTCCGCCTGGCCCTTGTCAAAGTTCTCCTTCCTCTTGTCCTCGAATGTTACTGTAAGCGGTGTCACCTCATACAAGTTTTTAAGAGTTATTTTTGCAAATCATGTTTGGACGGCATGCAGTGCTTCACCAAAAAATTATTGGGAATTTAGATTTAGTTAAACAAACAAAATGTCTAGTTCTTTTTCCAGAATGCAAACTATTATGGGTCTTCGAAAGATTTCCTGAAAAGTGAAATGTGTTGCACTGTAATTACGTCTTCAGAGTGTTATAACCACGGAGATAAGACATACCAAATTTTGGCGGCTCTGCGTCCTGTGTTGGATTAGGGAGCTCTACTGGCGCCATCATGCCACCAACGCTGGTACTAGAAGCAGCAGGGGGAAACCCCCCGCCCAACAAATCAGCCAAGGCGTCATTCTGGGGCATGCACCCTGTCAACAACAGAGTGTTAGCACACGGGGCTCAATGCCATGCAAGTCTCTGGAACACTCCAAACTTGGCGCAACTAGTGGCATCTATTAGGTCGCACCACATGGTAATGCTCTCACTAGATGGCACCACTGTTCTACAGGTAATTTTATTTCTGTCATCAGCCACAACTTACACATTCTTTGGTCATGATTTATTTATTCTAAATACCTGCAGAGAAACATCTCGTGATTTCTCAAGGATTTCCTGGCTACATCAAAAGATTTACATAGAGAACAGTGAGCACAGAGTGCTCAAGAACATGTAGAGTTACTTCAACAAACATCATCTAACTAGCTACACCAGGAACAGTTACATTAAGCATACTTTTATTAATTACATCACGTATGCAGTTTGAAATAAATAATAATCATGAATAGCAACTGGCACTGTAAGTTGTGTGATGAGCAAGTAAGATGCATTATCAGCATGTTGAAGCAAGCTTTTTTGTTGCTGATACATGCGACTATTGACAACACATGCCATTTGTTAACAGCGTTAGTGCACTTCTCATGTGTACATACGGGATACACAGCAATCCACATCAACTGTTGCCAAGGAAATGGTCCCGGGAAATACCTCCACTTTGAAAATGTTTATAAATCAAATGACACACTACAGCATACATATTTATATGTAACATGGACGACATTCATTAGTCATGCATTTGTTAAATGGCACACAGTATATAAGTGAAGTGAAGAAAGCACATGCTACAACACTAGTCATGTTTTAGTAGAGCTGATGTTACAATCTCCACTGCACAGGAATCAAAGTCATAATAATATTAATTGTTCCAAAGATATTTTTTGACTAGTGGATGTATTCGGCTGCCTAAGCTTCATGCACTAAACTAGTAAAGGTTGGATGCTATTAATAATAACAGTAAATCAATTTATTGACTTATTAAACAATAATCACCAGAAAGTTATAAAATTACTCCAATCTAATTAAAGGTATGAATGCTCGATTAGTCATATGTTTGGAAAGTGTAGTCATAATTCCAACTTTTTGGTGTATGTAATTTTAATTGTAATTCAGTGCGTAATTGGTTGACTACAACACAAATACACCCCAGACCTAGGGGGGACAGAACCTACCTGGGAGTGGGACTGTCATCCCTCCAGGGGCTGACCCTAGGGGTTGACCTGTAGATGCGATGCCTCCCTGGGGTGGGACTGGTAGACCAACTCCACTGCCCGCCCTGCCCCGCCTGTAAGAGGGGGGCACTAGCTCTGGGGGTAGTTTTGCGGGCAGTGGCTGTCCCATCTTGGCGAGGTCAATGAGATGCATGGCGAGACAGAACTCCTCCGAGGTGAGACGGCCATCGTTGTCAACATCAGCCAGATTCCTGTGACATCATACACCACCTTAGATATGTATAACTAGATGTATCACATAAATATATAAGTGAGCATTGAACATAACTGTCTGGACTGTCTTGCAGGAGTGAGCAGTGACTGTAACTGTCTGGGCTGTCTTGCAGGAGTGAGCAGTGACTGTAACTGTCTGGACTGTCTTGAAGGAGTGAGCAGTGACTGTAACTGTCTTGCAGGAGTGAGCAGTGACTGTAACTGTCTGGACTGTCTTGAAGGAGTGAGCAGTGAATGTAACTGTCTGGACTGTCTTGAAGGAGTGAGCAGTGACTGTAACTGTCTGGACTGTCTTGAAGGAGTGAGCAGTGACTGTAACTGTCTGGGCTGTCTTGAAGGAGTGAGCAGTGAATGTAACTGTCTGGACTGTCTTGACGGAGTGAGCAGTGAATGTAACTGTCTGGGCTGTCTTGAAGGAGTGAGCAGTGAATGTAACTGTCTGGGCTGTCTTGAAGGAGTGAGCAGTGAATGTAACTGTCTGGGCTGTCTTGAAGGAGTGAGCAGTGAATGTAACTGTCTGGGCTGTCTTGAAGGAGTGAGCAGTGAATGTAACTGTCTGGGCTGTCTTGAAGGAGTGAGCAGTGAATGTAACTGTCCGGGCTGTCTTGAAGGAGTGAGCAGTGACTGTAACTGTCTGGACTGTCTTGAAGGAGTGAGCAGTGAATGTAACTGTCTGGGCTGTCTTGAAGGAGTGAGCAGTGAATGTAACTGTCTGGACTGTCTTGAAGGAGTGAGCAGTGAATGTAACTGTCTGGACTGTCTTGAAGGAGTGAGCAGTGACTGTAACTGTCTGGACTGTCTTGAAGGAGTGAGCAGTGAATGTAACTGTCTGGGCTGTCTTGAAGGAGTGAGCAGTGAATGTAACTGTCTGGACTGTCTTGAAGGAGTGAGCAGTGAATGTAACTGTCTGGGCTGTCTTGAAGGAGTGAGCAGTGAATGTAACTGTCTGGGCTGTCTTGAAGGAGTGAGCAGTGACTGTAACTGTCTGGACTGTCTTGAAGGAGTGAGCAGTGACTGTAACTGTCTGGACTGTCTTGAAGGAGTGAGCAGTGACTGTAACTGTCTGGACTGTCTTGAAGGAGTGAGCAGTGAATGTAACTGTCTGGACTGTCTTGAAGGAGTGAGCAGTGACTGTAACTGATTGGGCTGTCTTGAAGGAGCGAGCAGTGACTGTAACTGTCTGGACTGTCTTGAAGGAGCGAGCAGTGAATGTAACTGTCTGGACTGTCTTGAAGGAGCGAGCAGTGACTGTAACTGTCTGGACTGTCTTGAAGGAGTGAGCAGTGAATGTAAATATGCTGGTTGCTTAGATGATGCGTTTGACAATGCAGTAATACAGATCGTAAAAATAATATGATATCAGACAGGAAGCCCATGCTGAGATTTCAGAAGTGGTAATGTATGATTCTAAGAGCACTTGGTGCCATGAAAACATAACCTTGGAGGTGTTTGAAGGTTGAATGCTCATCATCCAGGATGGAGCAACTGATGAAACATCCACCCCATCCCATAATAATCCTTTTTTAGGAAAACTGGGTAGACACATTAAAAAGCAATGATAACTTGCTACTTTAAATGATGACAATGGCAGTTTAAAAATAACTTGAACTAACTATTACACAATGGCTTTGTAAAAGAACTACAAACTGCAAAATGATGACACTTTTAAAGAATGTGTACAATTTAACCTAAGGTAATTAGTGTCATTGTTGTTACACAGTAGGTGATGCCACATGCTGCTCCATTGTTCACCGAAATGATGTTGGTGAGACTCACCAGACTTGAGCTAGGATAGGGTGTGGTAGACCTGACTGCATTAATACACTTCTTGCCTCAACACCTACAACAACAAATTATATGGCATATAGCACAGAAAGTACAATAACAAGTTGACATGCATAAACAAAATGAGATGTCTTGACATTCACATATTTTAACAAGATTAGTGAATATATATTCACTTGTAAGTGAAAAAAATCTTACAGGTGGTTACAAGACAAACTACAGTCTTACTGTACCTGTCAAGTAGCCCCTGCGTGCACGGTCCTGTGAGTTGAACATCTGGTTGTACTTGAGCTTTGATGGTATCGCCCAATCACCACTGACACTGCTGACCGATCTGGCAAGTGAGGCCAAAGAACAACACTAAAGTGGCTGCATCTCCCCCCATGGAGGGGATCAATGTTAGATATGCAGGTGAGTTGCTAAACAGTGTTACGATATCTGAACAATTTGTTTAGCCATGTGAATAACTTCACCACGCCTCTCCAAATCCTTGCTTGAATAAACTGACATCTTAGTGCCAAGATCAGAACATGAAATTCACTAGAATGTTTGAGTAGTAGACCATATTAAAACATGCAAAAAGCTGGTGACCTCTCATCCAATTTGACAATGTTTTCATGTCTAGAATGCAGATGTAACAAAAACGTTATCTTTATTCAAGAAGTTTACAACACTGTGATTACAGTAAGCTAGTAAATAAAAATGGTAAACAAATTGAAATATTCCGACACTTTGACTCAACAAGCCAGTCTGCTTCAGAATAGAAAATAAACAAAAACACTGTTGACTCACTTGGCTGGACTTCCGGCATAGCCAGGCATGGCACTGCTTGTCAAGGGCACCACGGGCACACCTGCACAGGGAAACATTGCATTACATGATATATGCACAGGTAGACAAGTATAATGACTGTTGCAGTGACTTAGATAATGACCGTGTCACAGTCACTACTCACCCATACTCATCTGACCATGATGGACGGTCATCGCTGGCATGCCAAATGCCCCCATGGGTGCGACAGTGACCCCTGGGACAGGGTCAGCTACAAGACTGGGTGGCAGCACTTTAGGCAGCTCAAAGCCCTGCAGTTTCTTCTTGATGAGATGGACTGCAATGGAGAACTCTTTCCTGTCCATCTTGCCATCGGCGTTCAGGTCGGCCAGACTCCTGTGGACAAAGTCTGTGTCAGTGGAAACATGTCTTTGGTGGAGGTAAGGTCTCATTTCCAACTGAGGCACATCAGAACATGTCAGATATGGTAGCGCCAGAGCTCCAAATATGATTACAAGTACAGAAAACAGAATGTGATTTATTATCTTTATTTCTAGATGGTTAATCTGGATTCTATCTTTGGTTCATGCCATAATTAAGAACTTTACAATTGATGCATGAGTATTAGGGGTGAGCAGGGTTTGCGCTAGGTTATGAAATTTAGGGGACACATGCACCTCCTCTTAAAACGTTTTTTAAAACCAAATCTGATGCCATGTGGCGTTTGACCCAAATGGCCACTATTACCGCCAGCCTAACCATATTTATTTAATAATTTACATTATATATATTTTTATATCTGGTCTATAAGCACAGTTAGGGGAGCAGCCGTGGCCTAGTGGTTAAAGTGTTGGACTCTAAATCCGAGGGTTGTGAGTTCAAGACCCACACTGGACATGGTTCGTTTTCGAAGCTTAGGCAATTTTGTTTACCCTACTTTGCCTCAGTCTACTCAGCTGTAAATGAGTACAAACACTGTTTGGAAGGTACCTGCGATGGACTAGTGTCCCGTCCAGGAGAGTCAGTATAACTGCACTCTAAGTTGCTTCGCACTACAGAAACCAGGTTTAAGCAGTGGCCATATAAGCCTTCATGGCTTCCTAAGGCGTAATGCCTGGGGGATGACTTTACCTTATAAGCACAATTGTGTGCATTTTTATGTATGTATTATTTTGTTGTAAAGCACGTTGATCTATCTACAGGAGCATGCGCTATATAAGAACTAAATTATTATTACAATAACCACTAGCAAAAATGCCCATCCACAGGACAGGATAAATTGGTAGTTCATATGTGACAGTCATGATAGCAATGTTTTTCAAATGCCTCAGGCCAATAAGCCATCAATATTTTCGAACTTGTTTACGGGAATGTCAACCGTGTCACGCACGTGATGCAATACTTGTCGCATGTTCGAAATGTTGGTCACGTGAGTTTAGCCCATCGATGCTTGTGTTGGTTCTAGAATATCTTTTTACTGTGTACTGGCCCTCGGTCTGCAAACTCGAGCCAATATGTGGGTGCATGCTTTCTACTATAATTACTATAAACCGCCCAGATGGCGTTATGTATTCTCAAATGGTTTGCATAGTATTCGCTGCGCGTTAAAGTGGTTTCTGTGATTGTTGGAAGTTAATGTTTTGTGTAATATAAACCGCCATCTTTCTGCGCGCGTGTGTGTGTGGTTTGTGAGATTGTTAGAAGTTAGCATTTTACGTAACCAACATTTGATTTATCTTAAAAACCATTAAGAACCCTTGATATAAGGGGTATTTAAAATAAATAAAGGTGTTACATTTCATTCGTGGTGTCGCAGATTAATCCCTGAGCCATCTAGGAGGGAAACATGAACATATATGCTCGATTATAGTTAATTACAGTTAGATATGTGCCCCAACACAGGTGTTGGTAATAAACACTCACCATATGTGCCCTAACACAGGTGTTGGTAGCCCAGATTTGAGGAAGAAGTCCCTGGCTTGTTGGCCTGCATCAAACAAATGTAATAAAGATGACAGGTCTTATTGCATATTAAAGATAACTTGTGTACCAGGTAACCTGCATTAGAACAAACTTCAGAAAATAGTTCAAGTTTTTAAGATGATATAAACAATAATACCACAGCCAACATAATTAATATTTCAGTGATTTGTTTTTAACTGCACTGAACAGTTTAGTTACTGTGAACACCAGCAAACATTGAATACACTCTCCATGACCACCCAGTCAATGCAATCAGCCAATCACTACTGAAATCACTGCTCTCCATGACCACCCAGTCAGTGCAATCAGCCAATCACTACTGAAATCACTGCTCTCCATGACCACCCAGTCAATGCAATCAGCCAATCACTACTGAAATCACTGCTCTCCATGACCACCCAGTCAGTGCAATCAGCCAATCACTACTGAAATCACTGCTCTCCATGACCACCCAGTCAGTGCAATCAGCCATTCACTACTGAAATCACTGCTCTCCATGACCACCCAGTCAGTGCAATCAGCCAATCACTACTGAAATCACTGCTCAAATTTTATTGCAATGACATTATCTTCTATCTGGGGTAAAGCGACCAGTAAAACACTTAACCATTTCAGTACTACAGCACTGACTGACCTACAGGGTGTTAGTCTTCAGTGGACACTGCCTTCTAAAGGTAAGGTACACCACTTTAACCAGTTCAGTACTACACCACTGACTGACCTACAGGGTGTTAGTCTTCAGTGGACACTGCCTTCTAAAGGTAAGGTACACCACTTTAACCAGTTCAGTACTAGTACTACACCACTGATCTGCTGTGACCACTGAATACTGCATTCCCAGTGAATTTGCAAGAAAATCGACTGCATCACTTCAAGTCAAGATTTCAGCAACACAAATTTTATGAATAGGAATATTATATATATATTCTGAAAGTACGATAATCAACGAGTAAAATGAACCATATCATTTTACATTTCGTCGTCATGATAACAGCAATCTATGATGGCCACCACGATTTCAACATTTTTGCAGTTGCTGAATGCAGTTGTATGCCAATGTACATATTTAATGTAAACTACTCATGTTAATCATGCTACAGGAGAGTACTATGATATAAAATCCAATATAAAGTACATTTTGTGGAGTATGAGAAAGTTAATAACAAGTTATTTATCTGTATTTTAAACATATATTACAGAAGTGTTCATTTATATATTATATATTCATCGCTACTGGACCGATTCCAATTAAACTTTGCATGTTGACGGATTCACAGACACCTTTTTCTTCTAACAAGAATGAAACTACGCATCATCCAGCATTGATAGTACAGTGCGCAGCTCATCCTCAGCATTTACACCATCACATTCATCATCACTGACGTCCGAGCAGCCATTGAAAATACTCTCGCTGTCAGTATCCTTTTTGTCTCCGGCGTGGTCACCAACATCATTGTTGTTTCGATCGTCAACGTCCGTCAACATACGACAAAAATTTGTCACTAAAACTATCAAATAATATGTCCAAAACATACGGCGATAAATCGTCAGTTGAAGTAATGCCGTCCGCCATTGCGGCCATAGCAGATTTTGATAATCCATCATTAAAAAAAGCGAAAATCTCTGTAAAATGATATTGAGCGATAATAAATGATTGCCACTACCAAATAGCTAATTCATTTGCCATGAGAACCGTATATAACAAGTAGCTCCACTTAGTATCCATGAGTAAAAGTGAATTAAATGGTGAACGTAGCCAATGCAGGTATACCGGCCTGTCGTACTGTAGCGTCACACCGCGAGGCTGGTATAACGGCCTGTCGTACTGAAATGTTTAATTGGATTTTAAGTGAACTGGATTGCATTGTGTGGTTAGTGATAGTTACAGTGAGGAGGCATGTCCAGGCATTACTGGGCAGGACATGTATTGGTCTCTGCTGGACCAACATTCACAATGTTATAAAATGTATTCTGGTCTTACATTAACTGATTACAACTATTGTAGCAGATTACTACACCTCTTACAGTATTTAGTAAATTACAACTAACAGTGTAATAGTAATCGTGAGAACTGACCGGTGATGAATTGACCTTGTGGCTTGAGCTGCAGGAACTGACCATCATGCTTGGTCCTCTCCTCCACACTGATGCACCAGGGGTCAACTGCAGCTGACCAATCAATGGCATGATCGACTAGTAATTCCAATTGCACCACAGCACCACACTTCCACATACAAAGACTGCATAATCAATATTGTTGTGAAGGAATCTGTAAACCTATAACTGGATGTGTATGTGATGTCTGCACTATTTCTATCATTTTGATTGCAATGTAATATCACTACTACTGTGCCATATGTAGGCAGCTAACGTTGGTCAGTGCCTTTGACAGTCAGAATGAGTCAGTCTGGTGTCACACTTTGTAAAGCCACAAGTTATAAAACAAAATTAATTACAATTACACTGTAATTGTAATCAATTACACAGTTACAACTAAACCAAACTCTGATTGTGCTACGCTGACACTAAATGAAAATGCCAGGAGTCAGGAGAGTTGGCAGAGCTGAAGTGACACCAGATTTTCTTTGGTTTTGCCTTGCAAACAGCTGAGCTTTGGCCTTTGTATTGAAAAGGCTTTGCATAATTTTAATATACCCATCATACCAGGGGTGGCAGTATTACGACACCACTTCTGGCAGTTTGTTCTGTTGAAACATGGATTTGTCAATTTATCCCACATCATGTGCAGATGCACGCTAAATCAATTTTGTACTTTATCCCACTTCCTGTCTTGGTCGATGCGTATCTGGGAACAAAATGCCCAAACTTCAAAGAGCAATCACACAAAAATACTTATCATTACCCATCTGACCAGCAACAATGGGTCCACTACCAATTAAAACTTGCTTCCTTTTAAATCACAATTTTTTCGGGCCAGTAACTTTTTTTTGGGGGGCCAGTAACTTTTAACATCTACTGGCCCGACGGGCCACTGGGTACAAAAGTTTAATGTCACGGCCTGTACTGCCATTGGATAATTCAGCAACAGTAACATGTTTCAGCAGGATTATCTGCCAGGGGTATTGATGTAGTCAGAAGCCCCTGGCGGCGAGGATGAACATAACTAAAAATCACACTGGCATGTCATACTCATAGCCTAGAGCTGAGCTACATATAGCCTTCGGCTTGGCTTAGCTAGGCGATATTTTTAATTAAAATGTAAACATTTAGTAAAGAACAAGGTGAAGCTATACAATATACTGTTGCTGTGGTTAATATTGTGAGTGTACTGTGGTCAATGTACAGATTAGAAAATTGGATCTAGTCTCCAGGGCTAGTCTAGATTCCGGGGAAAACCGATTCAGTGCCAGTGCCAGGGCAAGGCAGTGCCAGTACGGACTGCCAGTACTAGTTTAGCAGTTATCGATCGCGACTCGAGAGCTAAACATTCTACGTTTCGAAACAAATGCCAAAATATCTAGATGTTTATGCAAATAACTAAATATCCGCACATACCTGCATTCATCTTTGATTATTCTGCCGTATAGTACTTATTCATTCATTTCTGGTAAACGTTTAAATTCTTTACCGTACCCTCCCCTTCTCCACAAATTGGTGCGTGAACGAATCGATGGTACAGAGATAGTCGTATATTCGTATGAAATACATAAATATATATATCGACGATTTTCATTGAAGGGGCTATACAAAAATTAATTGTCCTATTTATATTTTATCATGGATTCTTACGCAAAATTATAACGATATATAAATTTTATTTTCGAATATAGTTCAAGGGTTAATTCACGAATGCCCTCTACCGATTGCTGTGACACTATAATTGCAACTTAGAATGTTGTCCGACAGATGGCAGTAGTTGTTTCACAAGCTTTGTTTACGGGTAGTGGATTTGTATCGTTCTCTAGTTATTTATATTAAATGTGAGTTTGACGTGCATTCGAACATGTTATTATGCTTCAGACAAAGGAACGCAAACTATGACATAATTAGAACCAAAAGACTACAATTCGGCATCCGACTGAATTATACTGTGATTGTTACTGTACTGTAATTCTAAGTCTGACAAGAAAACTTCAAACTGTCTCGGACTCTGTGTGGGTCTCTCATTCAGACTGTGTCTCTGTCTATCTCTATGTCAGTGTGACTGTCTGTGTCACTGACAGTGTCACTGACACAGTGTCAGCGACGCAAACTGTCACTGTCAGGGACAGGTGTTTGTTAAACTTCGGAAATTATGCAACCTTGAATTAGTATATTAATTAATGAAACAAAATAGTGGTGATTGCCTTTCCATGGCATAGGCATAGCACAGCCTCTCACACTGGAGGCCAGTTGTTAAGGCTGCTATGGGAAATATGTTCCAAGTCAACATGCCTCAGTTCACATGCTTTCATAGTTCTACTATGTCTTTGATTTTGAAGCTGATCACAAATTAATTATGTATGATTTCCTTTTGCTTAGCCTTAATTAGTAACCAAAACATTACAGAATATGAATTGACTTTCTAGGCCGAGAAACAAGCAACAATGACATCTGTGTTAAGAAAGGAGCCTACCACAGCAGAGTTCCGCTTCAGCGACTGGACCGTGACTGCATCAGAGAGCCACATATTGTGCTCTGAGGGACCAGAGAGACAAAAGTAGGTCTCCTGGGGAAAGTGGTAGAAAATTCCCACTTCATGTGTACACATCTTGCGTGTATGAATATTGGTCAGTGTGTATTTTGTGTAATTATAAAGAACACATTCTGAAGTGCTGTAATAATATAAAATTAATCAATTGGTATTATGTTATTGAATGTACCTATACTCTGTCTGTGGCATCCCATCCCTCTCTACACATCCCATCCCTGTCTGTATCCCATCCCATCCCTGTCAGTGGCATCCCCACGCTTACTTGTGAGATCCCATGACATACGTACCCCCTGCTTCTACCTGTGACCCACTCTTGCCCCTGTGCTGTGTTGTGCGGGTACTTGCGACAGGTGTGGCTCTACTAAATATTCCTCTCACTTGTTTGAAGGTTTGAGTCGGAACTGAAGCTGCCCAACTTGCCTGAGATGGTGTTTGCCAGCAACTCCCTGTCCGTGACCCATGACTCAGGCTTTGGGGTGACGTTCAATGCCCTAGATGCCCTCCGACTAGTGGATGCTGAACACGACCTGATGAAAGTCGCTGTTGCTCAGGAATGGCAGGAGGCACGGTCAGTATTAGTAGGAGGCACGGTCAGTATTAGTAGGAGGTGTGGTCAATAGTAGGTAGCAGGAGGTGCGGTCAGTACATAGTAGGAGGCACGGTCAATAGTAGTAGCACAAGGCAAAATATAGATATATTATATAGAAGGAGATATAGTATATAGAAGGAGATATAGTATATAGAAGGAAGTGCGGTCAATAGTAGTAGCACAAGGTGCAGTCTGTACGTAGTAGTGAACATTTGTAACTTTAGTCAATGATCCTCTATTATCTGTGGACATTTTTTATATAGATTAATAGGAAGACATATCTCTACTATAAAGTAGTTTGTGTCTGTACATATGTTCCCTTGTATATCCGTCAGTTTTGCATGTAAGTGGCTCACATTTTGTAGGTGCGTACCCGGGAGTCCACGGGGATGGTTTGTACATTAACTTTTTTAATTCCCAGGGGTGGGGATATCATGAAGCTGGACAACTAGGCTAGTAGATAATATTATTTTTATAAATGTGCACTTGTGACAGTTCATAGTCCTTTTACTTTACTTTTACTTACTGGTATATTTACCTATTGGTTGGTGAGGCTGTGATGTCCTGGTGCTATAAACTATAATTAAGCAGATTACATGAATTAAATTAATCTTATTATAAATATTTGTTATACGTCATAGTTCAAATGAGAATGTGCTTTTATATACTGTTTGTTTTTAAGGATTTATTTATAATGTTTGTACATAACTCAACAACACATGTTATAATATTTCCGCATACAGCTGTAGTATATTATTTTAGCATTTTATTGTGTTATTTGCATGATGTGAATGTCAACAAACAACAGATGATACCTCTCAGTGTTTATGTCTCTTAGTGCTGACTGTGAACACATCAAGGACACGGCGCATCCGTTCGACTGGACCTTTACAACCAACTACCAAGGCACTCTCTTTGGCAGCGGTGGTTCTCAGATGATGGTAAACATATCTAGCAGCATGTGCTTATGAGGTCATGGGATGGAAAAGCTGCAGCTATTGAGGCTGGAGAAGTCTGATTTGGTCCAATTGAAACCAATTATAACACAATATTTCTTGCAACCCAGTTGTCCTATTGTCTTCTCTTCATTGAGGAGATAAAGGCCTTTTGAAGAATTTTATTTAATTATTTATATTTTCTATTCTTTTATTCATGAAGATATTTGTAAACATGGTAAAACCATAATCTCATTACTTTCATTTTGTTTTCAGCCTGAAGGTAGTGTTACCACTAACTACCTGAAAGAATGTGGTTTAACAACTCTAGAGACAAGGAGGTTAAGAGGAGATCAGATTGAAGTTTTTAAGATATTGAATGGGTATGAAAATATTGATAGAAATATGTTTTTCTCACTCAAGAAGGATAGCAGAACTAGAGGACATGAGGTAAAATTAGTAAAGGATCAATGTAGATTGGACATCAGGAAGGACTCGTTCTCACAGAGGACAATAAATGAATGGAACAAACTGTCTACAGATTGTGTAACTGCCAGCGGCGTGAATATGTTTAGAAACAAGGTTGACACATATCTCAGGAGGGTGGGTTATAAGTAGATGAACATTGTTGGACTCTCGATAAGCCAATGGCTTCCTTGTCCACTTGCCATCTGGGCCTTTGGCTTGGATGGCAAATCTTGTTAAATCAAATGGCAGCAGTGACATATTAGTACCCTAGTTACGTTTAGTCACAATATATCCACGTACACACACATACACACACTATGTTTGCAAATGTAGTACTGTACAAAACCACTAGGAGCATGGTGGCGTGCATGCAGTTCACATATTTGATGCCCGAATCATGGTGGCATGCTGGCGAGTTTACTGACTCTGCCAACCGGTTAGTCACTCGTCTGAGCAGATGAGTCGAAAGAAATTGTTAGTGTGAGTGCACCAGTCGTAAGTTGGGAATGCAATACAACTATTGAGTTGGGCAACTTGGACTGGCTAGTTGGTAGTCTGAGGCAGGCTTAACTTATCAAATCAATTTTAAACTGTCCACTCTTTTATATATCGTGCTCTATCTACACAACAACCACCCTACTTGGGTAGTCTCCTGCATCTTACGAATATATCCCCAGGCAACCCAGATCATCCATTTCACAACAACTTATTGTTCCTAAAACTAAACATAACTTGGGCAAACATGCTTTCCCTGTCGCTGCGCCAGGGTCTGGAATGAACTCCCCATCACTTTGAAAACATCTGAAACTATAGCTACCTTCCGAAAAAAACTCAATATTATTAATTATTCTAAATTGCATTTCCAACATAAATTTTTGGTTGTCCCTCATTCTTATAACGACTTTTGTGTTCCAGTGCTGCCATGTGTTTTTGTGTTCCGGTGCTGCCATGTGTTTTTGTGTTTTGGTGCTGCCATGTGTTTTTGTGTTCTGGTGGTGCCATGTGTTTTTGTGTTCCGGTGTTGCCATGTGTTTTTGTGTTCTGGTGGTGCCATGTGTTTTTGTGTTCCGGTGCTGCCATGTGTTTTTGTGTTCTGGCGGTGCCATGTGTTTTTGTGTTCCGGTGCTGCCATGTGTTTTTGTGTTCTGGTGGTGCCATGTGTTTTTGTGTTCCGGTGGTGCCATGTGTTTTTGTGTTCCGGTGGTGCCATGTGTTTTTGTGTTCTGGTGGTGCCATGTGTTTTTGTGTTCTGGTGTTGCCATGTGTTTTTGTGTTCTGGTGGTGCCATGTGTTTTTGTGTTCTGGTGGTGCCATGTGTTTTTGTGTTCTGGTGGTGCCATGTGTTTTTGTGTTCCAGTGCTGCCATGTGTTTTTGTGTTCTGGTGGTGCTATGTGTTTTTGTGTTCTGGTGGTGCCATGTGTTTTTGTGTTCCGGTGCTGCCATGTGTTTTTGTGTTCTGGTGGTGCCATGTGTTTTTGTGTTCTGGTGCTGCCATGTGTTTTTGTGTTCTGGTGGTGCCATGTGTT
Source organism: Lamellibrachia satsuma (assembly GCA_033239005.1). Taxonomy (NCBI): domain Eukaryota; kingdom Metazoa; phylum Annelida; class Polychaeta; order Sabellida; family Siboglinidae; genus Lamellibrachia; species Lamellibrachia satsuma. The sequence continues at coordinate 2,669,549 of BSQZ01000031.1, forward strand.
TTTGTGTTCTGGTGGTGCCATGTGTTCTGGTGTTGCCATGTGTTTTTGTGTTCTGGTGGTGCCATGTGTTTTTGTGTTCCAGTGCTGCTATGTGTTTTTGTGTTCTGGTGGTGCCTTGTGTCTGTGTGTTGAAGTGGTGTCATGTGTTTGTGTGTTCAGGTGGTGCCGTGTTTGCATTCAGGTGGTGCCACGTGTTTGTATTCAGGTGGTGTCATGTGTTTGTGTGTTCAAGTGGTGCCATGTGTCTGTATGTTCAAGCGGTGCCATGTATTTGTGTGTTTATGTCGTATCATGTGTTTTGTTTTCAATTGGTGTCATGTGTTCAGGTGGTGCCATATGTCTGTATGTCTAAGTGGTGCTATGTGTTTGTGTGTTCAAATGGTGCCACATGTTTGTGTGTTCATGTGGTACCATGTGTTTATGTGTTCAGATGGTGACACATGTTTTATGTGTTCGGGTTGTGCCATGTGTTTGTGTGTTCAGGTGGTGCCAACAACAGAGAAGATTGATGTGGAGAAACTGAAAGTACGAGAAAAGATTCACTTCTACGCAGACATCCTGTTGTTTGAGGACGAACTGTCAGACAATGGCTGCTCCATGCTCCGAGTCAAGATTGTAAGTAAATGCAGGAGAGAACGTTGGACTGATTGACTAGTGAATTATTAAACAAATAAATCAATTTGTAAGGAAAAGTTTGCTTTCGTTGGGACGAAACTGGAAAAACTATTGGAATTATAACATAACTAAATTGGATTTAAAATATGAATTGTGTTGACAGTAAAACATGACACCCTGCCATTATTTGTTCATTGGAAAATTCTGCCGCCAAATCTGTGACTGCAGTTTCGTGGAACGGTGCTTGCTTCAAGATACAGAGTTTGATCTGTGGGGACACAATGATATATCCGAAATATACAACTTGTTAACTCCTCAAACTTGATATTTGTGTGCGTGTGTGTGCGTTTGTGTGTGTGTGTGTGTGCGTGTGTGTTTGTGTGCGTGTGTGTTTGTGTGCGTGTGTTTGCGTGCGTGTGTGTGTGTATGCATATATTGTATTTAATGAGGTACTTTGTTGGTTTGCTGGTGACAGAGAGTCATGCCTAATCTGCTGTTCCTCCTGCTGCGGTTCTACCTGCGAGTGGATGGTGTGCTCGTGCGCACCAACGACACACGCTACTTCCTCGAGGCAGGGATGGACCACATGTTGCGGGAGTTCTGTAGCAAGGAGAGCCACATCCCAGACCTACGTGTGAGTGGCTACTGTCTGCATTCGTAGAGGGAAATAGCTCACTCGTGTGAATTTGTGTTGATTGATGATTTAAACATACAGTAGAATGTTAGTAAATGCCCATTTACATAAGTTTTGTAACATTTATATTTTAGTTGGCAAAAGTGGCCCTTTGCAGAAACAGTGTTCTACCCTTCCTGGGTGTGATTCATTCTTGTAAGCCTTGTTGGGAGTGTTCCAACTGCCATGGGTGTTCCTGCCTCCCAAGGGGTGGAACACCATCCAGGTGCATCCCACCTTCATGGATGGTTTCCGCCTCCCCACTGGGTTCTCGACCTGACAACTATGTAAATTATGAGATTAAGACAATTTCATTACAAACAGATTTGGTAAAAGTCACGACTTTCTCTCCAGAACACTCGACTCACCAACCGTCTGACATGTTATCTTCAGGTGCCGCTCCACATTCTGACCGACCCCAACGTGATGGGGGAACACCTCACCACAACATCAGAAACAACAGAGAAGCTCCTGTTTCCCAGAGTTGCAGCAAAACAAGAGGAATCCCAAATAGAAACTGTCACTTCAACCAGTCAGGACGCTTGTGACGTGTCACCAGATCTGTCTAATGACACAGGTGTATGTGACACAACATCATGACAATGTACAGTCACCAAGAAGTTCTTTGATGTATGTGTGCCGAATATTACCTGGAGAGAATACTGGTTCTACAAAGTGCTCTTATAAGTTTCAGTTTTATCTGTGATACAAGAACATCACCAAAGTGACCACAACAGCTAATCTATACAGTTTTGATCCCCTGAAACAGACAGACTGTGAAGTGTAAACACATGAAGACTAAATAACCAGGATACATGGTTAAATGCAAAATCAGCTGTTTACAATTCCAATGATTAAAGCAGAGGAAAAATATATTTTTTTAAACCTGAAATAAACTTTTACGTGCAAAACAAGAAACTTGTTTGGTGGTTACAATACAAGTTGGCTCTAATCTCTCAAAGCTGATCAAATATTCGAGCAATAGTTTGTCGTTTCCAGTAAGGTATACTTTCACTTTCCTCTAACTTGGGACTGAACAGGTGACGAAAACACAAACAAAGTAGCAAGTAGTGTAGTTAAGTCTCATTTAATATACAAGTATTTACATATGATTTTGTCACACGACAATAGTTAACTTTTGACTTAATACTGATGATTCAATACTAGATTAATATCACATTTGTTTCCATAGTATCATCAGTGATCACTCATTGTCCCAACTAGCCATATATTAAACAATTTTGATACAAAAATCATTTCAGTAAATATTAAACTCATCAACATCGGCAAACCCACACACATTAGCATATAATAACCAGAATCTCAGCTTATGGATGTATGTATCGTCATGCAAGTTGGCAGCAGTAGTTTTCTATAACCCTGTATGTTGTCAATCCAATATGGAAACAAAATATTTTTGTAGCAAATCTGTTTTGGGTCCAATTATTAGCTAGTTAAAGTTGAAACAATATTTTGAAACAAAACTATTCATGAACCCATACGTAGATCTTGTACCTAACAAAACTTTGAAATCAGGGTTTAATGTTCAGAAGAATGGTGATGATTCTGTTGAATAACGCTGCATGCATTTATTGTGATTGCAGGTTCATAACAAAGCACTTCAAGACTGTCCTAGTTTGACCAGACTCTCAAGTCCCACAACATTGAAACATATGAAACATTTTAGCAATTGGAACTAGATAATACAGTAATGAATACACTTGATGGATTTTGTAATAAATGTGTTTAAAATTCAATAAAATGTGACTCCTGTTTTCATATTAAATTTAGTAGATGTTAATTAATTATTAAGATTTACTTTATTATCAACATATTTTTTATATATTGAAAGCCTATGTCTTAGCATGCTGCATTTATACTAGAATCAAGACATAATTCAAGATTCTGTGAGTCCAGAAACAATTTTGGGGTCTGCATATCAGACCTGTCCTCAGGGTTTTAAAAAGGGGAGTTTGGATGTACACAATGAGCCTGGGATTTCTGGGATGATGTCTTTAAAATGTTACTGTTAAAACAATAAAAAAATCAAAAAGGCTTGTTCGTTCAAACCTTCCCGAGAAATTGCAAGTTTTACAGACAAAACGGCTTGCAATAACCAGGTGTTGGCAAAATGTCTAAACACAATAGCACACAAAAGTATGACGTCAGCATATTTATAGAAATTTGTTTTATGCAACAATACACTCAGCTTCCTCAAAAGGAGAGCCACACAGAGAATATGTTGTTTGCATGCGTGCAGGTATGTTCACGTGCTAAACTGCAGATTCAACCACCAACAGGTATCTTCCCTAGGATACATGACTGCTTTCCATCAGCATTACTTGACCATTATAAGCTAGAACAAAACATGGTCTAAAGCACTGTTACTAGGATACAACAGTTGACAACATGTGCTGCTACTTGGCACTGTATGCATCTTCTTAATTAATTCAGTTACCTAGAAACAAAGGTCTTAATGACATGTCAATGATACCATGCAACTGTGTAAAAGCCTATGTGGTAACACGTCACTGTCTTGGTGACGTGTCACAGTCTTGGTGACGTGTCACTGTCTCAGCCATGGCAGCTTGACAATCCGCGTCCCATCTGGCCACTCAAAGCGCGTCTGGTATTCGGTGAAGTTGGGGGTGGGTTCGTAGATGCCCATTGGGCGGCCGACGTAGGCAAAGTTGGGACTGGGGTTGATGAGATAGTCCTTGCAGGGCGTGTCCAGGGACTGGCTGTAGCGCTTCTTGTACTCTGTGATCCCCGGGAACGTCATGTTAATCCCACATCGCTCCTGGATGGAGCGGGTTGGCATGTTCTTCTTGAGACTGCCGTAGGTCGGGTGACCGGTCAAATCTGCATCTCCTGCAACACCACATTACAGCTTATTAGTAGGGAATTTAATGTATCATTTATTTACCTACATATGATATGTATATAAATTATATATATATACATTATACATACATATGTATGCATAAAATATTAGCATTAAGCAATGTATAACAATACAAAAATCAATGGTTTAAATGTTTATAAAAAAATATAGTACTCATTGCAACCTATATTTAAATGTGACGTATTGTGGACTGGTATGATTGCCAGGAAAGAGAGACAGGTAGACCAGTACCTTCAGGGGGGTAGACGCCCACAGGGGCTGATGCCACATCGCGCAACTCTGAAAAAAACAATAGGGATAATAAACATTTCAGTGTCAATATATTACTTGGAAAGATTACTCTTGTCAGCACATCTCATCCTTGTTCTATTTCAGTCTCCCTACCCTGTCATGCCTTGATCTTATTGTCCTATCTCACCTTACTCTCATCCCACTTCACCCTGCCATACCATCTAGTTCTACCACCCCAGACTCCATTTCACCCTGCCGTACCACCCCACTACCACTCTATTTCTACCACCCCAAACTCCACTTCACCCTGCCATACCACCCCACTACCACTCTGTTTCTTCCACCCCAGACTCCACTTCACCCTGCCGTACCACCCCACTACCACTCTGGTTCTACCACCCTAGACTCCACTTCACCCTGCCGTACCACCCCACTACCACTCTGGTTCTACCACCCCAGACTCCACTTCACCCTGCCGTACCACCACACTACCACTCTGATTCTACCACCCCAGACTCCATTTCACCCTGCCGTACCACCCGACTACCATTCTGGTTCTGCCACCCCAGACTCCACTTCACCCTGCCGTACTACCACACTACCACTCTGGTTCTACCACCCCAGACTCCACTTCACCATGCCATACCACCCCACTACCACTCTATTTCTACCACCCCAGACTCCACTTCACCCTGCCATACCACCCCACTACCACTCTATTTCTACCACCCCAGACTCCACTTCACCCTGCCGTACCACCCCACTACCACTCTGGTTCTACCACCCCAGACTCCACTTCACCCTGCCATACCACCCCACTACCACTCTATTTCTACCACTCCAGACCCCACCCTCCTACTATCCACAAAAACCTTCATAATATTATACTTTCTGTCCTTCCACAAAGTGCATTCTGTTAACTGAGTCTAAACTAACACAGGTAAGTAAAGGTGTGTAGGTCAACACAGGTAAGTAAGTCAGGGTAAATAGGTTCTTATGGGTAAGTAGGTCAGGGTGCACAGATATGCCACCTAGTGGTTGCCAGAATGCACCACAGTGGTTTGTCAAGACTTACTTGCTTCTGAGTAGACTTGACGAGCGAAGGCCGATGAGTAGTTCCCGGGCACCCAGCCAGGGTCCGCCATCGTTCCATGAGGATTCTTTGTTCTTGTGTCGAGCCAGCTGTAGCCAAGCCGCAGGGGGTCTCGGTTGCCACGGTTCAGGTTGTTACGGTAACCAGTGTAACGGTCTGTTACACCGACATGATCACAGAAGTGTTGTATCCGACGGACCGAGTTGTGAACAAATGGAATCATGTCCTGTGGAAGAGATGGTCATCTCAGGGTGTGTAGGTCAACACAAATAAGTCAGGGTGTATATGTCAACACAGGTAAGTCAAGGTGTGTAGGTTAACATTTGTAAATCAAGGTGTGTAAATCAATACAGGTTAAGTAAAAGTGTTTATGTCAGAACAGATAAGTCAAGTTGTGTAGGTGATCACAGGTAAGTCAAGGTGTGTAGGTCAATACAGGTAAGTCATGATATGTTGCTCAACACAGGCAACTCAAGGTGTGTATGTCAACATGGGTAAGTCAAGGTGTGTAAATCAATACAGGCAAGTAAAGATGTGTATGCCAACACAGGTAAGTCAAGGTGTGTAGGTCAACACATGTCAGTCAAGGTGTGTAGCTCAACCCAGGGAAGTAAAAGTGTGTAAATCAACACAGGTAAGTAGGTCAGGGTGAATAGGTTCACATGGGTAAGTAGGTCAGGGTGTACAGGTTCACATGGGTAAGTAGGTCAGGGTGTATAGGTTCACATGGGTAAGTAGGTCAGGGTGTATAGGTTCACATGGGTAAATAGGTCAGGGTGAATAGGTTCACATGGGTAAATAGGCCAGGGTGTATAGGTTCACATGGATAAGTAGGTCAGGGTGTATAGGTTCACACAGGTAAGTCAAGATGTGTAGGTCCACACATGTATTAAGGTGTTTATGTCCACACAGGTAGATCAAGGTGTGTAGGTCATCACATGTAAGTCTTGGGGTGTGTGGATTGATGTATGTTGAAACACGTGTCTGGGTATACATGTCTGATACATGTATTTAATTGTACGTAAGCTGACATATGGATTTAATGGAATTTGAATTGTTGTAGGTATCTCAGAGTGGGTATACTGTACACTGATGCATGTACTATTAGTTGATGCATTTTTGTGATGATGTGTAGTGTGACGTGTAATTATGATACTGACCCTCTCATTGTCCACTATGTTGGTCAGTGCAATCTGGTGACGTTTGTCAATTGAAGCATTATCTAGCGTGACAAGTCGACTGGACTGCATCTCGTCTCTAGCGGTTGACACAACAGCGTTGACATCGTGCATGGCATTGGCGGCACCTGGTATATCAAGGGCAACTTTACTGACAGTGCTTCACAAGCTTTTGACAGCTGGCTCAGATACAGCAACTCGACTGAAAACAGTCCTTATATCTTCTGGGACGCCTGGTTTAGAAAGAACAACCCTGTTGATAATAGTCATTTGCCTTCAGAACGGAAACCTGGTTTAAAAAGAACAACTCTTGATAACTAACATGTTGCTATTTCAATATGTTTGTCTTTGTGTGTTTGCAATCAACTAATAAATTACAAAATGTGCATTCAAATTCAGAACCTATTTTTATATGGTAAAGTAATAGAGTAACTAACATTAAAGCAAAACAAGTATATTTAATATATCCTTAGCCAACTGAACAGAGTAGTTCTTTATAGCACACTGTCACACGTGGAATTATAGACTACTTATTCATATAAATATTCAGTCCTTTGACAGACATGTAAGGTATAATGGTTTATTCTATACAGACTTGCGCATTCACACAAACCAATTACCTTGCATTGTAACTCGACTGTGCCAGCTGGTGACTAGGCCCAGTGGCAGACACTACTTAGTAGTCTACAACAGTTGTTGTCCACTGTTGTGGTAATAGTTATGCTTGAACTAAAGTCGTTCATGTCTGTGCATGGCCATGAATGGAATGACCTCTACTGGATTACATGAAAGCATTAAGTTGCTCTACATTCTCTGAGGACAATTGAGCATGGAATTTCAACTATACGTCTGTAACTAGGATCAATTTGTCCATCTGCTAAATAAACAAATGCTACGCTAATGTATGTAATGTAAGATCTTCAAGCTGTAAAGGATTTCAGTAGTTAAAACAATTCAGTCAAGGTAACTGGCTTCGTTCATCACATGCTGATGAAACCTCCTGCAAATACTCCCCAAGTGCAGCAGATTTAACAACATTGCCATCCCAAACAACAAGTTCCAGATGGAAAGTGGACAAGGAAGCCATTGGCTTATCGAGATTCCAACAATTTTCTCATCTATGTGTAGCCCGCCCTTATCAGATATCTGTCAATTCTATTTTTAAACATATTCACACTACTAGCATTAACACAATCATTTGGCAGTTTGTTCCATTCATTTATCACCCTCTGTGAGAAAGAGTACTTTCTCATGTCCAACCAACACTGCTCCTTATTTAATGCTGCTTTGTGTCCTCTTGTTCTACTGCCTTCTTTAAGTTTGAAGAACATATTCCTGTCAACATCCTCATAACCATTCACTATTTTAAACACTTCAGTACAGTACAATACAGTACAATACAGTACAATACAGTACAATAGTAGCAGTAGTCTTCATGCATACCACATGTCAGATTCTTTCGCAGTGTGCAATCATTTGCTTTGTTTTATTCTCTGATAGTTGTTTTCATGTTGTCAACAGAGGGGAAACCCCTGCTATGTCACAAGGGAACGCTGTAGCTGTAATTATGACTGTTGAAGTCTTAACACCACTCTTCCTCCTACCTACCCTCCCTTCCTCGGCTCCCTACATTTCCTTCCTACCTTCCTCTCCCTCCTACCCTCTCCCTCCTACCATCTCTTCCTCTCCCTCCTACCATCCCTTCCTCTCCCTTCTACCCTTCCTTCCTCTTCCTCCTATCCTCCCTTCCTCTCTCCTACCCTCTCTTACTCTCCCTCCTATCCTCCATTCCTCTCCCTTCTACCCTCCCTTACTCCCCCTCCTACCCTCCATTCCTGTCCCTCCTACCCTCTTTCCTCTCCCTCCTACCCTCCCTTCCTCTCCCTTCTACCCTCCATTCCTCTCCCTCCTACCCTCTGTTGTTCTCCATACTACCCTTCCTCCCTCTCCCTCCTACCCTCCATTCCTCTCCCTCCTACCCTCCATTCCTCTCCCTCCTACCCTCCATTCCTATATGTATGGTAATTTAGGCAATGCATTAACCATGTGGATAATGACGAATGTGACATTAGTGTTTAGATGTCGAGGTGCAGTCATACAAATATTTATTGCACACATGACTGAATGTTGACGTGATCCAGTGAGTGCTGCATATAATTAACTGATAACTCTCCAGAATGTCAACATCTAAATCTGTATGATCTAGAACATGTACGTATGATCTAGAACACCCAACAGCCAACTCTGGCTATTGTAAGTGGCTCTTATTGCTATATCATGTGACTGTAAGATGTGTATTTATTAACCTGGCAGATTCATTAAAAATATCATTAATGCTGGTGCCTATGTCAAATTCTGTTATCAACTTCTATGTTATTGTTTAATGTTCGTTTGATTTGCAACAGTGTATCTTTAACAAGTTCTTGCTTACTATGTTTTCTGTGTCAGAAAGTGAAAACGATTATCACAGTCCATCTGTAACAAAACCTCCTTGTCAGAGATCATGTCTGTGTTAACACAGTGATTCAATGACAATCAGCACAGTCGACTTATCAGCATCAATATTACAATGAAAGATAATGTCACATAGACATTAAAATTGATGTGTAGTTTCCATTAACAGACAACATCAATCGTGTAAATAATAAAGGTTCATTGTGCATTGTCAGGTTCACGACACATTATCAAATAACAATATGGCAACATGTTTACACCACTGCGTGAGTATGAATACTAGGTATTGTTGAGTGTATTAGCAGTGTCTCATTTCTGTATTATAAACAAATTAAGTATTACCCTCCATCATATCCAACAATATTATGTAACTCTGGGACATAGAGTTCAGGATATGAATTACAGCCAATTTCAAATTTACCAGAAAGAATGCTCGTTATCCCACTGTGAGAAATAGTCTTGTGTGAAACTGCAAATTAAATTAGCTTTCAAAAGTTATAGTGTGCAAGCAGAAGTAACAGTGCGAGGCTTTATATCCAAACAGAGAAGCACTTTCCTCATAAGGGCTGAAACAAAGATTCTTATCTTCAGCAGATGCCAAAAGGACCAGTGAGATTGGCACAATGGCCATGTCTACATTATTCGCGACAGCTAAGTGTCAATTCTCTAGTTTGGCCAGTGTTAGGGACCTTATGTTGTAGTATCTTAATCCGTGGCTAGAGAATTTGATGTTGTCTTTAAAATGTTTGGGATATTTTCTGACTTTGTACTGTTACTGAGTGTTTACTCCAATCAATGACTGTGAAAACACGTTTCCATGTGTAGTTTGGAATGTCTTATTGGGTTAGCTTATGGTCCTATGCTACTAACTTCTGCATAATGATAATACATTTTGCTTTTGACTCTATCTAAAGTACAGGTTAGATTTCACAAGATTTAATCACATTTGCCATCCAAGCCAAAGGCCCAGATGGCAAGTGGACAAAGAAGCCATTGGCTTATCGAGAGTCCAACAATATTCATCTACGTGTAACCCGCCCTCCTGAGATATGTATCAACCTTGTTTTTAAACATATTCACGTTGCTAGCAGTTACACAATCCATAGACAATTTGTTCCATTCATTTATTGTCCTCTATGAGAACGAGTACTTCCTGATATCCAACCTACACTGATCCTTTACTAATTTTACCTCATGTCCTCTAGTTCTACTATCTTTCTTGAGTGAAAAAAACATATTTCTATCAATATTTTCATATCCATGCAATGTCTTAAAAACTTCAATTTGATCTCCTCCTAACCTCCTTGCCTCAAGAGTTGTTAAACCACATTCTTTCAGGCATTCTTCATAACTAAGGTCTCTCAGTTCTGGAATAATTTTAGTTGCTCTCCTCTATATGCGTTCACACGTATCTATATCCTACTCACGATATAGTCTCCAAGCTCGTATACAGTATTGTAAATGAGGCCTAACTATTGCTTTACACAGAGGCATAATTAGCTTTTTTCCTTGTATGTTATTTTTCTCCTAATAACCATAGAATTACCCTTTGAAGCTGCAATACTACACTGCTCTGAAACTTTTATATCAGCGCTTATTGTTGTTATTCCTAAGTCCTTTTCTTTTACAGTAGTACATAGAACAGTATCTCCCATATTATTGTTTATATCCATGTTCCCGTGTCCTGTTTGCAGGCATTTATGCTTCCTAAAATTCAATAACATCTGTAATTTTTCAGACCATTTAATTAATTTGTCTAGATTGTTTTGTAAATGTTGCTTATCACCGTCAGTATTAACCTTTCTAAACACTTTTGTGTCCTCTAAAAATTTCAGTACATTGCTTGTTATATTGTCATCCAAGTCATTGATATATATATATATTAATAATAATAGAGGTCCTAATACTGACCCTTGTGGTACCCCCTCAAAACTGGTTTCCAGTTTGAAACCTCTCCATCTACTACAACATGTTGTCTTCTGTCAGTCAGTAAATTTTCTATCATGTCAATTATGCCATCCCCGATACCATGGGCTTTTAATTTAAGTACCCTGGTAGTAATCTTTGATGTGGCACTTTGTCAAAATCTTTCTGAAAATCTAGGTAGATAATATCCACTGGCAATCTCTCATCTATCCACTTATTGATTTCTTCCAAAAAACATAACATATTTGTTAAGCATGACCTTGCTTTTAGGAATCCATGTTGAGATGAATTTAATAATTTATGCCTAACAAGGAAGTCCACTATATGGTCTTTAATTAACTTTTCTAATAATTTAAAAATCACTGACATTATACTCACTGGTCTGTAATTATCTGACTTATTTCTCGAACACTTTTTAAATAATGATAATTCAACTTATTTAAAGTGAAAATAATGTATAGCACGTCAATTACTATGCCAAATTGTACCTAGGCTTATAGTTGTGGGTTTTTCAGACCAATATAAAACGGCCTTTTTATATTTTGTTTTTATATGATATAATGTATATATATAATATATATATATATATATATATATATATATATATATATATATATATATATATATATATATATATATATATATATATATATATATATATATATATATATATATATATATATATATATATATATATATATATATATATGTACATGCTATATAAATGCAATATGCATGTTGGTGGGTTCAAAACAAAATTGTTTCAGCATTGTCTTTGAACATTGTCTTTGAACATCATTGACATTGACTGACATGCACGGAGTGACAATTAAGGAAGTAGGGTGCGGGGGGGGGGGCGTAACTGGTTGGGGGAAGCAAACGTGCTGGGACTTACCCCCGGGGGGGTACTGCCATACCAAAGCGGTGGGGGTTTGCCGCCAGAGCCCCATGGAGCACATGGAGAGAGAGAAATCAAGAAATTTATGAGAGAGAGAGAATTGTTAAACAATTTATCTATAAGTGTAAGGTAAGCGCGGGCGGAACGTTTTCATTGGGAAATTTCCTCTTCGATGAAAGAGAGAATTATCAGGTTTCACTGGGGGCACAAAGAGAGAAAATTAAAAAAATTTCGGACAGAGAGAAAAATTACCAAAAACAGGGGCATTTGCGCGGCACATACATGTATACCTCAGTATAGGGAGTACCCCCTCGGGGACTTACCCGATTTCTCCCACGCTATGACTTGTGGGTTGAAGTTTTTGCGGAAATCTTTCGACGATGTCAGGAAGGAGTGGTCGAGACGGATGTGATCGGCTCCGGACCCTATCTGATCCAATTCACGGGCCATCTTCGGCGTGACATAGTGGGCACCGGACCGGGTGAACTGCGACACATCTCGCTTCAGGTTTGATGAGATGTTGTAGATCGACTCGGCTAGGCCGGTCTGCGGTGTGCCCGCGTCCATCATGTTGTCGATATGTGGCGGCGATCTTGTTGGAACTTGGTTTGTTATGTCCCCGTCTCGCCCCGGTCACCGACACCTGCCGCTTCGCCGACCCGCTGTTGTCGCGCGTGGTCGCCTGGTAACCCGACGGTGCCTCGTTTGCAGATCGTAAACATAGCCACGTGTTGTTGCTGCCACTAGCGCAGCCAAGCGTGACGATTGTACTTGAATGGCCTGATCGAAATCGCGTCGTATAATGCACAAAGCCGTGCAGTGGTGCAGCGGTGTGCAATTTACGTACAATTAACAACACAGGCAGTTGATCGGCTTTAACGCAACGCGTCACAAACGCCTGATATTCGACGCGCATAATATAAACGGCGCTTCACATAATATTTCATTTGATGTCAATGTCAGCTCATCAAATGAAGATTACAGGACAAACAACCGGCTACTGTACATATAATCTATGAGGCCAAATAAAATATGTGTTTATATTTTATGCTTTAGACTGCATACGCGATTTATTGTAATAAATTGTGTGATTAACTTCGAACTTTATCCAAACGGGAAATGCGTTTAGGAAAGGGATAGCTTTGAAACCATATATGGAAGACCAGGGCACCATGGACACCTTACTATCAGAAGTTATGGCTGGCTGTTCCATTATCGAGAATGTGATTGCTTACCTTCCCGCTGCGTGCAATGGGTCGTCGAATCATGCATGCACTAATTGAAGAATCTGTTCAAATTGCTTCCTCAACTGATTTAGCCTATCGTAAATCCGATTCATTGGTGTCCACATATGTAGTGTGTAAATAGTTTATGTAACATCCGCAGTCGATTTAATAAAAAACACATATTTTTGTTCAAATCACCGAAAGGATTGACTTTAGTAGTTAGATCTGGTAAAGATGAAAATAGTGGATATCCAAAATGATAAAAATTGTGGGTCAATGCTGATCATGGGCGTGACCTCCATCCTCTCGCCGATCACATGACAAGGTGACGACATTTCACCAACGAAGAAAATCATGATTTCTCAGCATTTTGATTTTCACTTCAGTTAATGCTTGATCAAGCATTAACTAATTCAATAGTTTGTCTGATGATTTCACAAAAAAACTACGTACAAAAGTTGCACAAATAAGCTAGCATGCTGCAGTGGATACTAGGTAGGTTTGGTTTTTCGCAAAATTAATTTGAAACAAGACTAGCAAAACATCGAATTGGTTAAGCACCTTCAAGATAAACACCCTGAGGCACCAAGGTCACCGCCCAGGGGTACCAAGGTCACCGCCCCGGGGTACCAAGGTCACCGCCCCGGGGTACCAAGGTCACCGCCCTGGGGTACCATGGGCATAACTACTTAGATCTAATTTGGCAGGCACACATAGGAAGATATGATCAGAATTAAAATAACTAGAAATTGTGTGCGTGCGTGCGTGCGTGCGTGCGTGCGTGCGTGCGTGTGCTCTTGCTGTACCTCCCAACAAAGCGGGTCGAGGTAGACGGTCCACAATGTCCTTAGCTGGAACATCGCAAAAGGTCATCCTCGTCTGGAAAAAGGAAGTTGTTTGGGACTTTCGTGCTGCATCTCATAAATTTGCTTTTTTGACGCCAACATTACGACGACGTAGCTACCGACAGCGGGGCTGGATACATCAAAGCCAAGGTGATCCGGCCATAGTGTCCCAGACCTTCGCCAGTCAAAAACATATGTTGTGTAGCCCAGCTTACCCAGCGATCCGTCGTTACAATTAATACTTTTCTTCGGACAAACTAGTGTTGTAACAATAGTACACATAGTTTTATGTATATAAAGAAATACAGCACACTTATAACATTGATTTACGTATGTCTGAACAGCACTTTATGACATAACTCGGATAGCTTTGTGACATCTGCGTCACTGTCGTTAAATGGACAACTAATGACACTCTGACACGAAGCTAATCCTTTAAGCCACTCTTCCACATAGTTGCTGGTGCTGACTACTTTTGGCATCTTCACTGCGTCCTTAGTTCCATTCCGTGTGAAGTGAAAAATTTTCACTACCTAACCTGGCTAATCACGGCTATACATTGACTAAATCATGGCACCGGCGGCGTCTTGCCCCGCAGTCTAAGGGGCGTCTTGCCCTGCAGTCTAAGGGGGCGTCTTGCCCCGCACTCTAAAGGAGCGGCTTGCCCCGGCAGGCATTATGTAGACATATCTTAATTCCCGCATTAATTTTAATTAACACCTATATTTAGTAGCAATACATGGAATTGTATGCATTATTTATGAATATAAAAATAGTGTAAAAAATAGTACCGCATTGCAATGATACAATGTTTACATGAGCCATGCATGAAAACTGCAGGTTTTTCCAAACGGTCTATTTTGTCTGCATGTGCTTTCGGGCAGAACATGGACAGGGTAGTAACATTACATTCGTCCACCAGAGACAGACAGCAAGCTTGCATATAATGTTGGAAATACGAGGGGACGTCTTACCCCACGGTGGCTCCTTGCCTCACCATACCCTACAACTATTTCCAGATCGATAATGCTGTTGTGAACAGAGGCATGATAGGAGACACACATTGGAAGGAGATTACAAATGCGTGTTTGCAATGCGGGCGTGTTGGAGTCAGTCCGAAGTTACGCTAACAAACGAGTCTGTAAGAGTCGTACTCGGTTGAACGCTGATTGCTTGAACGTGTCCAGACTAAGTTAGCGAATGCAAATATGTCACGGTCGTTTCTTTATTGAACGATTCTGAGGCACAACTTTGAATAGGCGTTCTGCGACAGCCTGCGCCGGTAGCACTGAGCGCTGCCGTTGCTGGTTAAGTTCGAGGAGCGTTGATCCGGTGAATCGTGTCGGTCCGTTCTGAACGTTGACGTCAGCTCTATGACTTCACAATGGCATCAGAATGACTTGGAATGAAATGTTGTATCGAGTGGTCATCTAGGCGCCATGTCAGTAGTACAAACAAATGACGACATTCAGGTCAGTAACATGATTGATTACATCGACATAGGCCGTACACTAATTTTTATTGTATAATTACTATCTCGTGGTTGGCGTTGTGACAACCATGGCAATAGTATGGAACACGGCAATGTATAGCTCACATAACATGACAGTGGCGTATCTGGGGGGGGGATTTGGCCATGGCCCCTTTGACTTTGGACATAAAAAAATATTTTCTTTTAATAACCTATTTCGCCACTACATGGTAACATGGCCAACTAATGAGTGACTAATCACGGTGTTTTATATGCTCGAACGTAACCAAAAATTTTTACATTTTGCACCACCAGTCGATATAATCTCAGTTATTAGCCGCGCCCGCCACCACAGTCATTGAATTTCCACGCCTTTTAGTTCTTTCGAAGTCGCTAGGTGGCAGAATATCCGGTTAAACGGAAGCTACACAATGCGACAACGTTTTGATGCTTTGATTAGCAAGTTGTGTTTTATTTTGTTAGTTGCCGGATATTATGTGGTATGTAATTCCTTTCGTGTATCTTATAGTAGTAATATAGCTATATGTCTTTATAGCTATATGTCTTTATAGCTATATGTCTTTATAGCTATATGTCTTTATAGCTATATGTCTTTATAGGTATATGTCTTTATAGCTATATGTCTTTATAGGTATATGTCTTTATTAAGCCTCAGAAAGTAGGAGATTTTGATCTTTTGGCTAGGCAAAAATGTTCGCCCCGCTCTTCGTCTCTGGGGCGAAAGTCCTGAGGGGCATTTGCTAACTCGCCGTTTTGGCAGTTCCGTAGCCATTTGGCTACGGAACTAATAACTTAAGTTTTAAAACCGATACGCACTAACCGTTTCACATGTGTATTCTGTGACATACAACCGACGATTGGGCGTCAAGAAACTGAAGAAATGTGCTCCAAATAATTACTTATGAGTACTTTTATCGGTGACATAGAAAACATTTCACAATTAGCCGCCATACTGTGCACGTGATGTTGCCTTTGCGTCACATGATCAAACGTGATTTCGTGTAGAATGAGGCCAGAATGGGCCAGCAGCACAGACATAAATAAAACACCCGTTAGTAAGTTAGTAGTTTATAGGGGCATTATTAATGATGTAACTCTATGGCCAGCAGACGGCAATTCTTAGCGTGACCTTATATAGATCTATGGAAATCCCGCTTGCTAATCTCGCTCACAACAACATCCGGTTACATACAAACCTTGACAAGCACATGCGTTCTGACAAAAAGGTAATCATTTCACACTTTTACATGGTTATTGTCAGGTAACTTTAGTGATATACATATAAGAATGCATACAGACACGAAAGACGTGTTTATTGCTCTGTTTATGGCGTTTTTGTAAGGTTTCACGTTTCATGAAAATACTTACGTTTCGGTCGAGCGAGATCTTCGCCCTACTAGTAGCAACAGCCAGATAGAAAAACATTGTAGGGCGATTGACTTTGCCTACTTTTGGCTGGTTGCTGCTAAGTCGGAGATCAGCATGTATAATAAAGAACTTCCATGTGTCGACATCTAGTAGGTATTGTTACATCTCTATAAATCTAGTAGGTATTGTTACATCTCAATAAACCGGACAATATATATTATACTAAATGCGTAGATGCTCCCTACTATTATACTATTATAATAAAACACTTGCGAGTTTTGTTTCAGTTAATGCTATTTGGAGTGTGGCATACTTCTCGAAAAATATCTTCATAATTTAAAAGGAAAATATATTCGAGTATTGACGAATAATTCCTCCCAAATCGTATGACTGTAGTTTTACCATTAAAGAGTATATCGATTACAAACCATATATGTTGCAATTTTAATATTCATGTCCAATAATTGCATCGAAAGCCTATTAGTTTTTCAGATATCAAAGAATTCAGTGACCACTAAATGACATGATATTGTGCAGCGGTGGATACAGACGTAACATTTGAAACTGCCTGTGGTTAGTTTCCAACAATAGCGTGCCTTATGTCTCTGTGCAAGCACTTTTGGTTTTTTACAGCTGCTAGGTGGGATATTGACGTTTTTCTGCAAACAGTTTGCTGAAAATTTGGCCTATGAAATTCCTGCACACGATCGAAAGCCCCATAAATCCACAACTCCTTAAACAAGTTTTAAAAAACTTGCGTAAACAGGTGCATTCTTTATTGTACAGACTACGCCAAAGCTAACGCCATTGGTGCGTGATTTAGTTCTTCCCACAGTTAGTGTCACCAAAGAAGATTCAACCATGAAAAGAATATCAGACTTCTCTGCGGCACCTCAACTTAAGCCCTACTCCTGTGGCCCGCCTGGAAGCAGATGTCACTGATCCTTGTTCTGCTTTGCCAGTGGATATCGGTCATGCTGTGGGCAATAGCAAGTTGACCGATCGCGAGTGTTTGACCATTTTGGACAATGTCTGAACTCCTACAGGTGATTGTGTGTGGCCGTACACTGAACGCATGGACAGCTGCAAACGGAGGAGGAAATATCTGGGCAGGCAACACATTTCCAGGGAGTATGGTGTATTTGTATATTCTGCCTTGAAGAAGGGCTTACTTTGCAAGGCGTGCGACTTCATGAAGATGGTGGGGTGAGGATAGATCGACTGGTCAAGTCGCCCTTGCAGAAGTATGCACACCTGACTGGGCGAGACGGGCACTTGACCACCCACCCGACTAACGCTTTTCACGAAGATTGCGAACACAAAGCTCGGGAACTCAATGCGCGCGTGCGGAATGACGTCACGCAACAACTGCACTCTTTCTTTTCGCTTCAGCATGAACAGAATCGATCTGCCTTGAAGCGAATTCTGCAGGCAATCGAGTTCCTCGGACGACTGTGTTTGCCACTAAGAGCCCATCGCGATTCTGGGGCTTTGCAGCTTCCAGGCAACACGATAGAGGCTGGTAGTCACATCATCTATACAGAGGGCAACATACGTGCCCCTTTGCAGTCTATGATTACTTGCGATGATGCCATCTTTCGTCACCACTTAATGAACACTGCACGAAATGCCACTTACCTATCACCAGTGATACTCGTACTGCCGCATATGTCCACTGCTCGTCACATATCCCGAATCTTTGTTTGCCAAAGTCTGCATCAGTTCCACCCATTCGCTCGGCAGTCACTCTGTTGTAAGAAGCATCTGTTCCACCCATTCGCTCGGCAGTCACTCTGATGCACGAAGCAGCAGTGTTCTTCACTGACTCGAACAAGCGAGTGTACGACTTGCAGCAATGCATTGAACGGGAATGCCCTGAAGCGTCATACACGCGCCTCAAGAAACGTTGCGACACACGCTGGGTAGAAAAGCAAGCTGCAACTCTAGTGTTCAAGGAAGTCTACCCTGCGGTTGTCCGGTCACCTGAGAACATTTCGGAATGGTTTAGTGATACTTTTGAAAGAAGCAATGTATCTCCATTTCTTGGATCCACGTTTCCTGCTCTTCGTGGAGGTCCTGCTAACAGTTCTCGAAGTCACGAAGCCTCTCTCTCTGTCAAATTTCAGGGTGTATCTCAAGACATTCTGCGAGCAACAGAATCAGGGCAAGACTGCGTTGACAACGGTGACATGTTTGACAAACTGTTTTTTTCCAGACAGAGGAGGTCGATGGCAGACCAATCCAAATGCCGCGAATAACAAACTAAGGCATCGTCCCAACGTTCCTGCCGACTCTGTTTTGGTGTACTACAGGCGTGTTTTGTTCAATCCGTTTCTGGACACGTGCGTTGTACAGCTGCATTAGCGCTTTACATCTACCAGTGCCAAGGCCCTTCTCCTCAGTGCACTCGTACCGGACTTCTGTCTGGAGAGGGACGTCTGTCTGGAGAGAGACTTCTGTCTGGAGAGAGACTTCTGTCTGGAGAGAGACGTCTGTCTGGAGAGAGACTTCTGTCTGGAGAGAGACGTCTGTCTGGAGAGCGATTTCTGTCTGGAGAGAGACTTCTGTCTGGAGAGAGACGTCTGTCTGGAGAGAGACTTCTGTCTGGAGAGAGACGTCAGGATTCAGCCGACTACACAGCTGGGGACATATCCATGTATCGCAACGTTGCTTCGAATAATTGCCACTTTTCCGGTCACACAGCGATCATTCAGTGCACTGAAGTACCTGGAGAACTACTTGCGCCCTACGCCGAAGGAGCAACGCCTCAGTGGACGCTCATATGTACGTCACTCGTGAAATCAAATTGAACTACGACAACGTCATGAATTCGCCAAATGGAATCGCCGACTTAAATTTGAATATAATCTAATGTGGTAATCTAATGTGGTAATCTATCCGTAGTTCCTGCAATGGGACACAACTGGAAGAGTGCATTGTCAGGATTCAGCTGACTGACACGACCACGAATTTGACACTGCAAGTAGCTGCTGATTTTGGGACTTCGCTGCTTTGCTTGATTTGTTTTATATCTGTTTTCACTTCGCGAAAGTTGCACAGTCAGACCAAATAAAGATATTGGACTTTTCTCACGTTTTCTATAATGTTCAGTCTTACCCGCCTTGGTATATTTTGGGAATGTTTGGTATTGGATTATTATACAAATAAAATAAAATTCTTGCCCCCCCTCGACATCCTAGATACGCCACCTCCTAGAATGTGCGTGCTAGGAGTGACCACAAGTAGCCACTGGTGGTCATTGTAGCATTTGGGGCTATTTAGGAAATATGTGCCATGATTTTCATAAAAATATCACAGGATATTACACTACGTTTTGTGTGTAATTCGTGAAGACCCAATGATAAACCGCAGCCTCGTTCCGGTTATTGCAGCCTCATTTTGACAGTTTGACTTCGACGCCACACGTGATCGTCGACACTGCCGGCCCCTTCCAACGTCAGATAGAGCGCACTGCGTCCTACCGATTGGAAAGTGATCCGGAGTTTCAGGCGCCTGAAAAACGGGATCCAGACACTCATATATCCGGCAGGAAGATCCGTAAATGTCTCGGCCTCATCCTTATGGTGGTCGTCATCACAACGTTGGTTGTCGCCATGATGAAGACATATGGACGTGAGTGTTTGTCTGCAATATTCGCAGGAAGCATGCATTTATTTTGTCTTTTTGTTTTGGTTTCCTTAACTTGGCAGGTGTCACTCTCTACTCTGTGGGTGGGTGCTGATACCAGGCACCAAGGAAGTTATTTTTGAAACGTTTTCTCACTGATTGTAACAGTTTCTCCGGGAGTTCATTCCAGAGGCGGACGGCGGACGGCGGACGGCGGACGGTAAGAATATCCTCTTATAACCAGCAGTGTTTGATGATGGTACTACCATATCAGCTGTATGATGAGATATATGTTGATGCCCTGGTGGTTCTTCGCACTACTCGCTATTGATATATTTGGTGGAACAAGTGCACCAACTTGCCTTCTCTGGGCTGGTGGTTGGATGACATTGCTGCACACAGAAGCCTCTGACATATAGCTACGATTTCGGCAGCTCTTCTCTGGGTGTCACCAAGTCTGTATATCGGTGTTTCAGAGGCTGCCATCTAAATAGACGAGATATATTCCATCTTGGATCTCGCCATCTCTAGATCATAGCTAGCCCACTTTGGGTTCACGTGTGATGACACGGCCAAGCCGGTATCCTTCATCCTTGATAATCTTATAACGAACGACAGTTATACTTTTAAAGAAGACATTACTCTCATCAACGCCTACGACAGAAGCCATTGTCATGTTTGCATCTGTTGGCCATTGCATACGTTTCTTGATCCTTCTGAACTTTTGTCGTTCTATTTTCGATAGATGTTTACATTCCATTAAACACAAATTAACTGCGTGCGTGCGTTTTAAAGAATTCTAATTAGCAATTTAATCACGTTCGAATTCGTATTTGGGTAAATAAATAAGTATTCGACCCATATCTGGCGCGACCCATCGGCGAGGCGACTGTATATACACACACCACATTTATCAACCGATTGGTGAATATTGTCAAACGGGATTATCCGAAATGCTTAGCAAACGTACGTAACGGTGTCCATTGATGACGTCATTATAATCAAAAACGTTTGTCAGCTCTTACGGCGACAGTCAGCCAGCGCAGTAATACGTGGATATCACGAAATCGCTATTAACTGGACGATTACACAATTCATCCGCCATATGAGAGCTCTGCCTACTTGTTTGTGTCTACTATAATTATGATATCGTAGCTCGTATCTTTGCAGAGCGACCCGGGGACGATCTGCCGACTACAACACACATGGCTTCTGTCAACGACACGAGCTTCGAGACATCAACGCCACCAACTGCTCTGGTTGTTTCGTCAATGTCGTCAGCAGATGTGACGTCTACATGACAGTTGTGACGCCTTCGTGACATATGCTTTGCCCACGAGATTACATAGATTTTTTCGCTAAGTTTAGTTAGGTAGTTGTGATCATGTTGTCTTTATAACTACATTTCAACTTAAGAGTTCACTGTTATTGTCCGATGTGATAATGCACATGGTTTGACATCAACGCGACCAAAAGTGCCATCCCAAACAAGTTTCAGATGGCAAAGTGGACAAGGAAGCTATTGGCTTATCGAGAGTCCAACATTTTTTTCATCTATGTGTAGCCCATCCTTATCAAATATCTGTCAATTCTATTTTTAAACATATTCACACTACTAGCATTAACACAATCATTTGGCAGTTTGTTCCATTCATTTATCACCCTCTGTGAGAAAGAGTACTTTCTCATGTCCAACCTACACTGCTCCTTAACTAATGCTGCTTTGTGTCCTCTGGTTCTACTGCCGTCTTTAAGTTTGAAGAACATATTCCTATCAACATCCTCATAACAGTTCACTATTTTAACTACTTCTATTTGGTCTCCTCTTAGTCTCCTTGCTTTTAGGAACCCATGTTGAGATGTATTTATTAAATTATGTTTTACAAGGAATTCCACAATGTGATCTCTAATTAATGGTTCGAGTAATTTACATATAAATGATGTTAAACTCACTGGTCTGTAATTTTCTGGCTTGTTCCTCGATCCCTTCTTAAATAGTGGCGTAATGTTTGCTTCTTTCCATTCCATGGAACTATTCCTTCGTCTAGTGACAAGTTAAACAATTTTGCAAGTGGTGTACTAATTTGCTCAACAATTTCCTGAAGCAGTTTTAGTGGTATCCCATCAACTCCAGGTGATTTATTATCTTTCATCTTCTTAATTGTGTTTGCTATCATTACAGGAGTTACATATAACTGCCCTAAATGTTCTGATTTATTTCCCTCAAATTTAGTAAATGGAACTGGAAGTGAGCTGATATCTTCTGTGGTAAATACTGAGCTGAAATACTCATTCAGGACCTCTGCCATTTGAAACCCCTCTGAAATTATGTTTCCCCTGTTGTTTTCCGGTGGACCGACCTTATCTCGAACGTTCTGTTTACTCCTTACATAAGCATAGAAACTCTTGCTGTAATTTTTTATATTACCTGCCAATTTTCTTTCAAAGGTTCTTTTAGATTTTCTAATTTCAGTTGTAGCTCGGTTAAATGCCTCTTTGTAATTTGCATAGTCTTCATCCTTTCTAGTACGCCTATAAACCCTCCACATAGTTTGCTTAAACACTATTTTTCTAATAGCTTCTTTTGACAAGTGTTTCTTTCTACACCGTTTTCCTTGTTTTTTTCAAGGGAACAAATTTATCGATGATACTCTCAATTTCATATTTTAGAATATTCCAGCATTCAATTGCGGTCTTATTCATCAGCATGTTATTCCAATCTAGCTTTGCCAAGTATTTTCTCATATCTTTATAGTTACCTTTGTGGAAGTTTCTCCTATACGTTTTTTTATTTTTACTTTCTGATTTTACATTGATGTCAAAATGTCTTTGATTATGGTCACTGTTACCCAATGGTTCAAATATTTTTACATTGTCCACTAATTCTATTTGTGATGATAAAACTATATCTAATACATTTTCTCCCCTGGTTGGTTCTAGCACGTGCTGAGTAAGGAAGCTCTCCTGAATTAAAAATAAAAATTGTTGGTCATCACCCCCTGTACTCTCTAGAGATTTCCATTGTATGTGTCCATGGTTAAAATCTCCCATTATGATACATTCCCCTTTACTAACTTCCTTTATAGCATTTTTATTTTTGTGTTATCCGCTTCGTCTATGTTTGGACTTCGGTAAACTAATCCAATAGTTAATTTTGAATTTCCTGAAACTATTTTGCACCAAACAGCTTCATCGTAATCTACTTCGCTTTCTAATTTTATTTCATGAACCTGAATAGATTCGTTAACATATAAAATAACTCCCCCTCCCCTTCTTCCTATTCGATCTCTCCTAAACATTACGTATCCTGTCAATCCTAATTCAGCATCTGTAATGTCTGTGTTCGCCCATGATTCGGTAATACCAATTATGTGAGGGTCAATATCTTCTACCATAATGTTTAATTCTTTTTTATTTACTATACTCCTAGCATTTAAACACACGCATCTATAACCTGCTTCAGACATGTTTTTCGTACATTTTGTTATTGGCTTATCTGTACTAGCGGCCTCTTGTCCTGCTTGAGGCATCTCTAAGTAACCCCCTGCGCTATAGTCGCAGAGGCAGTCCGACACGATGTCCCAACACTTTTATTACTAGCGGCCTCTTGTCCTTCTTGAGGCATCTCTAAGTAACCCACTGCGCTATAGTCGCAGAGGCAGTCCGACACGATGTCCCAACACTTTTATTCAATAACACGTCAACGTCAAGACGATTTTAAACACATGGGTCTATATGCAAATGTACTCATAACCACTGGACAAATTATTGTCTAGTCTTCAACAAATAAAACATCATTTTGACCAATTCGTAATCAACACCCGATAGAAACATTGTTGTTTAATTGACCTGCATCAGACCAGTTGCGAACTGTCAGTTGTTTGGCCCGGTACGTCCCCTTATTCGTGGATGTGATGGAACACCACCACTGGTTGAAGACGATGTGATCAAGGCCATCCACCAGTGGCGATGGAACACCACAACTGGTTCATGGCGGTGTGATCAAAGTGATCCACCAGTGGAGATGAAATACCACCTATGGTTGAAGACGGTGTGATCAAGGCGATACACCGGTGGTGATGGAACACCACCGATGGTTGAAGACGGTGTGATCAAGGCAACCCACCAGTGGTGATGGAACATCACCTATGGTTGAAGACGGTGTGATCAAAGTGATCCACCAGTGGCGATGGAACACCACCTATGGTTGAAGACGGTGTGATCAAGGCGATCCACCAGTGGCGATGGAACACCACCACTGGTTGAAGACGGTGTGATCAAGGCGATCCACCAGTGGCGATGGAACACCACCACTGGTTGAAGACGGTGTGATCAAGGCGATCCACCAGTGGCGATGGAACACCACCTATGGTTGAAGACGGTGGGATCAAAGTGATCCACCAGTGGCGATGGAACACCACCTATGGTTGAAGACGGTGTGATCAAAGTGATCCACCAGTGGCGATGGAACACCACCTATGGTTGAAGACGGTGTGATCAAAGTGATCCACCAGTGGCGATGGAACACCACCTATGGTTGAAGACGGTGTGATCAAAGTGATCCACCAGTGGCGATGGAGCACCACCTATGGTTGAAGACGGTGTGATCAAAGTGATCCACCAGTGGCGATGGAACACCACCTATGGTTGAAGACGGTGTGATCAAAGTGATCCACCAGTGGTGATGGAACACCACCACTGGTTGAAGACGGTGTGATCAAGGCGATCCACCAGTGGCGATGGAACACCACCGATGGTTGAAGACGGTGTGATCAAAGTGATCCACCAGTGGCAATGGAACATCACCTATGGTTGAAGACGGTGTGATCAAGGCGATCCACCAGTGGCGATGGAACACCACCACTGGTTGAAGACGGTGTGATCAAAGTGATCCACCAGTGGTGATGGAACACCACCACTGGTTGAAGACGGTGTGATCAAGGCGATCCACCAGTGGCGATGGAACACCACCGATGGTTGAAGACGGTGTGATCAAGGCGATCCACCAGTGGCGATGGAACACCACCTATGGTTGAAGACGGTGTGATCAAAGTGATCCACCAGTGGCGATGGAACATCACCTATGGTTGAAGACGGTGTGATCAAGGCGATCCACCAGTGGCGATGGAACACCACCACTGGTTGAAGACGGTGTGATCAAAGTGATCCACCAGTGGTGATGGAACACCACCGATGGTTGAAGACGGTGTGATCAAGGCGATCCACCAGTGGCGATGGAACACCACCTATGGTTGAAGACGGTGTGATCAAAGTGATCCACCAGTGGTGATGGAACACCACCACTGGTTGAAGACGGTGTGATCAAGGCGATCCACCAGTGACGATGGAACACCACCACATGTTAACGACGATGAATAGACCGCCGACGGTTGCAACCGAAATCCCAGGTATTTATTGAGATGGCGTGAAAACACACAGCGGCCGGCACATACCCGGCAAAGTCACAGCTCCAGTAACGGGGAATCGATCTCGCCACGTGACGGCATATGGATTATCATAGGAAGATTAACACGCTTAACGGATTATGTCATCCAAGGTTCGCGAAAATCGCTGTTTGTGGCCGCGTGTCTTGTCAGAGCGAGATGCTGTGGCCATAAGTAACGAGGGTTTAGATTTGTGGTAACATCAGATTGAACCAGCAACTAAGAGTGCTAAACAGTGCAATTTTAATTTCGTGTACACGGTTTATTATAAATAAAATAAGCAATAATAAATTATGATAATGATAATTGTTGATGACGATGGCGGTGGTGATGGTGGTGATGATGATGGGGATGATTATGTCGGCGGTAATGATCGGTGATGATGATTGGTGATGATGATGGCGGTGGTGATAATGGTGGATATGATGGTGGTGGTGATGATGGCGGTGGTGATAATGGTGAATATAATGGTGGTGGTGATGATGATGGCGGTGGTGGTGGTGGTGGTGACGAATGGTAGTGGTAATAATGGTGATGATAATAATGGTGGTGTTGATAATTGGTGATGATTATGGCGGTGGTGATGATGTCGGTAGTGATGATCGGTGATTATGATGGTGATGGTTATGGTGGTCGTGATGATTGGTGATGATTGTGGCGGTGGTGATGATTGGTTATGACGATGGCGGTGGTGATGATTGGTGATGATGATGGTGGTGGTGATGATGATGGTGGTGGTGATGAATGGTGATGAGGATGATGGTGGTGACGATTAGTGATGATGATGGCGGTGGTGATGATTGGTGATGCTGATGGCAGTTGAGATAATGGTGATGATTATGGCAGTGGTGATGATTGTTGATGATGATGGCGGTGGTCTTGATGGTGATGACGATAACGATGAAAATTTATATATAAATGTACAAATAAACAACGAGGATATTTTTCAAAAAAGCGACCAAAACTACATTTACATGAAACTAACAAGATGAACTCGACAAAGCTCGGCAACCACAACTTGGTTTATTTACGCTAAAGGCATATCACACAAGCGCATACAAATATGTAAGTGCACATTCATATATTGCCATTTTTATATTAAGACATACAATTCGAAAAATAAAAACATTAAAAATGGGAATTCTATATTTTTAATATCACTCATAAGTGATAACGCAAGAATTGTAGGTTTTCTGGTTTACATAAACTAATATGAGAAAACATTTTGGGGGGATAAAGCTGTGTCAAGGGTAAATCATAGTGGGTTTTTCTTTTGATGTTTGCACACCATAATTTCTAAATACGTGATTTGTTGGACACCTGCATATAACCATTACTTTCACTGATAACATTACTTTTACTTGAACAATATTTCCGCCTGGAAATATTACAGATTTAGTAAACCTATATACTTCACCATATTCGCATTTTATTCGATGCAACGAATAGCAACATTCTCCCGAGAAAATAACATGATTATCGTAATATTTATCTAGTTACGTACATATAACTTTCACTACTAATAATGCTTATAATAAATGTTTACTCCTGTTAATGCTTGGTTATGAATAGTACCGTGTCTTGGGTACTGCGGAGCAAAATTGTCAATCACGTGACAATTTCTTCACAACGACGCCATGATATGACTTCGTTGACTATCAGCTTGGTACAAATAGTGAGACTATCCTTCTTACACATGGATACATACATACGGACACACACGCACGCAAGTACGCACACACGCACTCACGCACACATACATACACAGACTGGCCGTTCCCAGCAGGTCAATATGTAGCTTCTTCCATATAAGTGAAGTGTAATTCACACGTACCAGTACTAATAGGATAGACTATATTGTCCGCCTGACGTGTTGCCATCCGATAAGACTGACATCATCGAGAGAAAAAGCACACACAAATCAACAATGTATATGTTATGCTGTGTTACACTAGGTAAAGACTTGGAACAATGCGTGCTGACAAAGGAGTTCAGTAGCACAAGAGTCGTGCGACTAGGTCAACGGGAGCTACATCCGGGCACGTCCTTCGCATCCTTACATACGGGCTTTTTCGGGCGGATGTCGAAAGCGAGGCCGACGTTACACCTGAGCGAAAGACGCATGACGGACGACATGATGCTCGTGCACCGACTGTAGCGCTCGCAGTCGTGTGGGTGGCGGTAGTAGCCGAGTTTCTGCTTCAAGCACCTACGGGTCTCCTCGTCGAAGATACGACCACAGGGACACCGGCCAATGGCGAGCAGACGGCCGTCCGTGTAACACACGTGGAACGTATTGCACGATCCGTCCGTCGCGTAGATCCCCTTCGATGAGTCGGCGCATCGGCCGTCGTCTGTGGCAGACAGAACGAGTCGGTGAACGAAGCGCAATCACATTACAAAACATCATTGATTTGAGCTGCAACGTTTTGAACAGGATACGCAAATGGAAGAAGGCATTATTTGAAGTTCTATGTGCGTCGTGTGTGTGTGCGTGCGTGCGTGTGTGTGTGCGTGCGTGCGTGCGTTTGTGTGTGCGTGCGTGCGTGCGTGCGTGCGCGTATATACCATTGAAAAATAGCCATATAAGACAATTACAATGCTACAGGTCACAATGTGTGAGACATTTCAAGCTATACCGCTAGTAGGGTAAGCAAGCATAAAGTATTGGAACACCAACATTTCAAATATATGCAAAATATACGTAATATTTTTGAACCAACACCGTTAATTTAACAATGGAAATTATTATTAATATCTGACAAGAGCAAGCGAGTGCGTCTACACTGACTGACCACTCACCACGATGAACTTTGTTCATTAATCGCCCAATTGGATATGAACAATATGATGACTCCGGCTTCTTGGGTTTGCGGATACGTTTTGCCGCTTTGGTGGTTGTCGACGGTTGTCTGTCGTGAGGTGTCGCCACAGTAGTAGTGGTACTGGTGGCGGCAGTAGCTTTAGGCTTTTTCATTTTTCTTTTAGTCGTGGAAACAGTAGTTGTCGACTTCTTTGCCGAGGTAGACGGCTTTACTGGGAACATCATAGATAAGAATGATTAAAAGTTATCATTTAAGGTTAATGACGTTAAACCAGTCTTTGGTGTCATTATACATTTATTTGCGCGGTGCACGTGCTTGTGTAGGTGTGTGCGTGCGTGCGTGCGTGCGTGCGTGCGCGCGCACGTGCGCTCTGGTGTACATTACCACGTGCGTTCTGGTGTACATTACTACCATTACTTATCAACTTTCCCTTTGTCATGAATAAGATTGCCATAACACGACATGGGATTATATTCTAAGTAAACGTTCCCAGAAAGGGGCAGGTCGCTGCGTACGAATTCTTAGGAAAGCAGCCTAGTAAGATGGCTGCGGCCAACAAGGCATTGGCTGGCAAGAAATGGCATCGATTGGCCACTTCGGGACTACGACGTGTTCCCTACTCAGTTACCTGTAGTTGGAGCAGCGGTGGAAGTGGAGACCCCTGGCGAGCCAGTCGTGGAGTCAGTCGATGCCAGAGTAGTCGTCCAATAGGTGTCGTTGCTGCGACTGGAGGCCCGCTCATGAGTCTTGTTCTGTACAATGGCGGCAATCACTGCGAGCAAGTAGGCGACAAGAACCACATGGTTAACATGACACGACACTGGTAGGTCAAGTAGGAAAGAACGAACGATTAATCGTACGAACAACATTGCATTACAAACAACACCTCTAATACTAACTGTAACAACATTCCATTACAAACAACACATCTAATGCTAGCAGTATCAACATTACATTACAAAAACACATCTAATACTAACAGTAACAACATTACATTATAAACAACAAATATAATGCTAGCAGTATCAACATTACATTACAAACAACACATCTAATACTAATTGTAACAACATTACATTACAAACAACACATCTAATACTAACAGTAACAACATTCCATTATAAACAACACTTCTAATACTAACAGTAACAACATTCCATTACAAACAACACCTCTGCTGCCACTTTTATGCGTAAAAAATTATATTCAAACCTAATGCTCTATTGCAAAATCTAATGTTTGCATCTTGAATTTGCATAACTGAAAGTTGTTGAGCATAAACTTCTGAGTCAGTCAGTGCCCATCTAAACACTTTTAATACATATTTGTGAAACACAGGGAGAATGTCAAGAAAAACATAAGGGAGAACATAATAGTAATAATTAACTTCTATGGCGCCTATATCCTCAGGAACCTGACCTCAGAGGCGCAACAAAACAGAATCATTACGCGTAATTGTGAACAGGGACGAGCAAAAGTCATTATCTTGTCTTCTTGTCTTGTAGTAATACTGGCCAACACTCCTATGGAGTCAAACGGTCAGGGTTGGGTGCGCATGCTATTTAGTCATGTTTGTTTGGGACTAAGTGTGTGAGAGCTTGCTTAAATTGCTGCTGTTCTCTGATGTTGGCTGTTGCATCTGGTAATGAATTCCAATCTTTTTATTGTTCGGGGAAAATAAGAAAATTTGTAACAGTTCTTGCTCGCGTGTATGGTGTTGAAGGCTTTGCTATTTAGATGCCATGAGTGGCCTTTGATGGGTTGGAGGAGGTTTGCGACAGGCAATGATAGATGACTGTGGATGGCTTTGTGAAATATGGTGAGCCGTCTGTTTGTTCTCCTGGTTGTTAGTAGCTCTAGGTGTAATTTTTTAATCATTTCTGACACACACCCAGTTTCTCTGGATGTGTAGTCGTTGTGGCAAAAGCGAGCCGCTCGTCTTTATCAGAACGAAGGACAACCGTGGTGGAAATGCAGTTTGGAATAAATATGTCTTGAGAGTTTTTTCGGAAGATAACTATAGTTTCAGATGTTTTCAACGTGATGGGGAGGTCGTTCTGGGACATAATCCTGCTCGTGGTGCATTCGACCGTTTCACGTGGGCTCCATCCTCAACAAGGGGGCCCCAATAACAGAAAAGGCGGGTCTAGGATGGAATGGGATGAGATAATGGTAAAAATGGGGAGTGGGGTCGATTATAATGGTGGAATACATTATGGGAAGAGACGGATTCAAATGATTATTGTGAAAAGGGACGGTGTCGGGGACGCAGGCGTTGTATAATGTTCAACTGGATTTCCGGCTTAACGGTAAAACCTAATGCAAGGAGTTTGGACGAGGCAGGGAGAATAGTGGCAGCGCACTATGTAACTAATAGTGGTCGCTTACCCCCACTGGTCGCTTACCCCCATTGGTCGCTTACCCCCATTGGTCGCTTACCCCCACTGGTCGCTTACCCCCACTGGTCGCTTACCCCCACTGGTCGCTCACCCCCACTGGTCGCTTACCCCCACTGGTCGCTTACCCCCATTGTACACGGCGTATCCAATGACGGCGAGTACACCAACGAAGACGAACAAGCCGATGTACTGGCAGGGGCGACAGTCCTTCCAGCAAGGCTTCCGTTGTCGAGAGACGGTGGACTGTCGCGTCAAGGTCCATGACCGTATCGTCGTCGGTGTGTTCTTGTTGCGAGACGAGATGGCAGACAACACCTGGTCGACAGCCAGAGAGCTACGGTTCATCGTTGGGTCTATAGACATTGGCTGCATCTGCGGCGGCATCATCCCCGCCATCACCGGGTCGACGTGGCCGCATTTTGACGGCGGCAGGTCGATCAGACCTTGGTCGCTGCCCGAGCCCATCCAAGGCAGCACCGGCCGGCCACTCATGCGACTCGGTTTCTCGAACTGCTGGGAAAAAAGGTCGGCCTCCACGTTGGCGGAGACGCCCGGGTCGGGAAGGTCGTGGGACGACCTCCGTTGGTTGTTGTCGAAGAACGACTGGGAAGAGGCGCTGTGCGGCAGGATGGGCAGCTCCCGGTTGACGTAGCGATCGTAGGGGAGGGGAGGGTTGAACTGGGAAGGATCCATCGTGTGCTGAAACACGCGGACATCGCTGATGCTTCAGATGACATGAGACGTCGTCTTGTCGTGATCATTTCCAGTAATGGTATTAATAGAACAGTAATTGTATAGAATGCATCCTACTAACTTATCACAATGTAACTTTAAAACATACACGCACGTACATACAAACACACACACGCACGCACGTACGCACGCACGCACGCAATCGCACGCACAAAATTGAACGTGCGCCCGGCTAACTGTATGCACAATGTAGCTTTATGGCATACACGCACATACACATAAACACACGCATGCATGTACGCAACCACGCACGCACGCACGCACGCACAAAATTTAACGTGCACCCGACTAGCTTTACAGTCGGGTAGCTATGTAGCCAGCTAGCCATACACACGGGTAGCCGTGTACCCAGCTAGACGCACACTCGGGTAGCCATGTACCTAGCTAGCCGTACACCAATGTACCAGTATATCTAGCTGAGTTTGCCGGACCCATATACCACGTACTAACCTACACATCGCCGGCTAACTACTGCTATCAGGTGTTCCTATAAAGTGCCCGCATCGATGCCCGTTTATTGTTCCGTGAAACCGAAGACGGACCAAAGTCACCCGCGAGTCTCCTGTCCCGGCGACCGGCGGTCGCGGGCGATGTAGAGACGGACATGTGAGAACAACACACACACACTTACCTGCCCACATACGCTGTCATTAACAGATTAACCAACATATAAAGTAAGATAATCGTCGTTTAACTGGTAACTAAATCCATAGCCTGCCGGATATATAGTCTATAAAACGTCAGCTCTAAATTTGGATAATTGTGTTTGAGGTAGTAAGAAAATTCGTTTGAAAAGTCGACTGTATAAAACATGTAGGGTTGTATTTTACCCTGATTCCATGGTCACGGGCACTGACGTAGCTTGAAGTGGGTAATGCGAAACAAAAGTCATGGTTTTGGGGCTATGCACCTAAAAGAGATAATAAAAACTATCTACGTGCAAGATCAAGAATATCACGCTAGTGTTTTACTCATAATGTGTTCTAACAGTTGGATAATCCGGTTATTTCTGTGTTTTCAAAAAGAGAAAATAATATATATATATATATATATATATATATATATATATATATATATAAATATATATTTATATATATTATTAGATCTTAGATTTGAAATAAAACAATAATGCAGGGGCACTGGAATAGGCAAACCAGACAAAACAGATATTTTAACTGAAAATACCGCTTGTTAGAAAACCGTCTAGGGGAGACCGGGGCTAGTTGTTGCAACTTTCTGTTCAAGTAACTATTTGTTTTAAAAGTGTGTTAGATGCATTATATATATCAACGTATACAGTAAATTTATTATTCGTGTAATATATATATATATATATATATATATATATATATATATATATATATATATATATATATATATATATATATATATATATATATATATATATATATATGGCAGGCAGGTGGTGGAGGAGAGCAGTGACAGAGAGGGGTGACAGAGAGGGGTGACAGAGAGGGATGACAGAGAGGTGGTTCAAGAGAAGGGTGAGAGAGCGATGGTATTTTTGGAACATTCAGTTAAAATTTCGTTAATTGTTCTTAAAATTACCTTTCGATAAATTACAAAAGTGGTCGGTTAGACTTAAATAAATAACATTATGAAAACATTGTATTCATGTTTCTGTTGTTCGGTATATTAAACAAATGATAATAATGATTGAGAAACACATATATGGAACACTCACAGGAATAGTTATACACTCGGCTATGTACGTAAACAAAGTTTAAGTAAAAAGTGGTAAAATAATAAAAAAATACTCTATTCTATTGAAACCGTACATACGCATGAAACCGTCCGTCTCCGACAGTTTCTTAGCCCACACCTCAATATTTTTGCAAGTATTGAAGTAACGTCATATTAAGGATATGAAGTAAAGTCAGTGCTTGGTATCTGTAACCTTTGTACAACCAATTTAAATAAATCATGACCTTTTGACAGTTGATACACATTATAAGAAGAGGTACATGGAACCGGACGTCTCCGGCGTTTTCTTAATTAGAATAATAAGAATACGACAGACTCACCTACATTTCACTAACGTAATCAATTTAGACTGTCGGATATATATAAAAACGTCCTTAAAACAAGTTAGAATTGTCCAGTGGTCTTCCCAGTTATTTACTCCATTGTACTGAAAAGGATATCATACGAAATCGTACATCTGCAAATTCTAAACTGTCTACAAATTGATAGTTATAAATCAGTGTCAATAAGATATACCTTGTTGAAAAGCTCAATGTGTATACGTTGCCATGAATGTATTTTAAAGATAAAAAATGCATACCCCTTGTAGTGGTAATGTGTAATAGAAAGTCACATTTATAAAACACCGTAGTCTTAGAGAGCGCAAAATACTGAATTTCAACCACAAATGTGTTTTACATACATTGAAAATGAAATTTCACAGGTAAATGTGAGATGAAATAGTTGTAGCAGTTTCCAAGTAGAGGGACTTGTGTGCAGACGTATGGTTTCAGAACTTAAACACTTGCTATTTCTATTAGCTGCCCAATGCTCAATTTGAGCATTTAACTTGCCAAATCTTATTCTCCGATTACCTCAATATGTTCTTTTCGTACGACAGAAAACACGACTTTATACGCATATGTTTATTTATGCCCCCCAGGAACACCATTTGTTAACGTTTCGACCATATATATATATATATATATATATATATATATATATATATATATATATATATATATATATATATATATATATATATATATATAACAGCTTTTCTATCTATCTATCTGTCTATCTATCTATCTATCTATCTATCTATCTATCTATCTATCTACCACTGCCTCGCTCTATCCGTCCTCTGTC
This sequence comes from Lamellibrachia satsuma, assembly GCA_033239005.1. Classification (NCBI taxonomy): domain Eukaryota; kingdom Metazoa; phylum Annelida; class Polychaeta; order Sabellida; family Siboglinidae; genus Lamellibrachia; species Lamellibrachia satsuma. The sequence goes on from BSQZ01000031.1 coordinate 2,704,354, forward strand.
TCCCTCTGTCTCTCTCTGTTTGGTGTTTACCTAAAATCGTTAACAAACCAGTCGGAAGACTTACCGTATCTTTCTGAATTCACTAATACACAAGAACTTAAAGTCGACAGATCACCGAGAAAACTCAAGCAGACATCTTACGATCTGCAAGACTACGCCATGGTTGAGCAGATGGTGGGCGGGCGCGGAAACCGTGGTTGAGCAGATGGTGGGCGGGCGCGGAAACCGTGGCTGAGCAACGCGACAATCACAAGAATCGTCGTCGAACGATCGATATGTTATGACGCGGCCACTTACCCACTTAGCAGCTGTGCGTCCACCTACGCACAAACAGTGAACGACACCGTCAAATTCGGGTTCGGTAAACCTCCAGCATAGTATCAGATTTCAACGATAGTCATGTGACAAATGGGAAGCCATTTTGACACATTCTTGGAGTCCACAATGCATCTTAAATATTCCCCTCGAGATAGCGTTGTTGTGAATGTGAATACTTACAAACTTGCCGTGGAGATTGTTCTTTTACTTTAACATAGAAACCAGAACATCTTGTTACAATTTTAGAATATGTGTATATATTTTGAAACGGCTTTATATGTCTGTTTTATACAAAATATTTTTAAATGCGAAACCAGCGCTAACGTTGGGATTATTAAGCGCTATCTAGCCTTCACTTTTACAAAATGTTGATCCTGATAGATGTTTTTCTTTCTCGCTTAGTAATACCAAATATTGTTCAATATGCTACGTAGACATGTACCAAGGTCTCGCCGCACCTTTTCCTGAAACTATGGTTCAACTCCATCATTCATAGCTAGTAAACACATTGTTTGAAGAACGTCGTCGGTTGCTTCATCAATTCAATGTTCTACATGTGTTCGATGTAATAACCCACGGCAACAATGGGTGCGGACTACAACTGTCAGACAAACTGCACTGCACTGTTTAACCTACTGTCATTCGTTGAACATCGGTGAACATCGGTGAATATCAGTAAACATCGGTGAACATCGGTGAACATCGGTGAATATCAGTAAACATCGGTGAACATCGGTGAACATCGGTGAATATCAGTAAACATCGGTGAACATCGGCGAGTTAAAAATGTATGTAGATGTACCTCATCGTTCGTTCGCCAGACGGTGTAGCGTTACCGTCAAAGGACACCACTACGGCTCTCGGCAAATTTAGTGCAAGCGTTTGGTGACGCCTGTTACGTGGCTGTTGATATCGTTTACTGTAACAAAATAATGCGATGTCTTCTTCACAACGCAGTTGTGAGAATTTCGGTGGCGGGTGTGACGGACGTATTCTGACGTCCGAAAGATTGGTAAGTACCGTAGGTAGCACACACACACGAATAGACACAAATAAAGTGTGTGGTTTATTTAGCAGAAAATATTGCAATCGCCGGTGTACGCGTCATTTTAGTTTTTGTTTAGACAAACGCAGTAATAGACACGAGTTAATTTGTTAACATAGTAAATTTTTTATTGATGTTGAATTTTAAAATACAAAATAATATAACATGTTGCTACGATTTTATTTGTTGCCCATGCTTTCTCGTAAACCTATATAACCAACTGGTGTTTGTGTGGCTTATAGCAACATTATGAAAAATATCAATAGAACAAATGTATGCATTAAACAATTCTGCTGGCAATTGGGACATTCCCTGCATCAATGCTGACCCTGAATTCTAACATCTTAACGGCTTAGGATCGTCTCTGTATTGTGCTTTTCTTGTCAGTGGTGTATCCATGATCCCGCAAATGGGGAGACCGGGGCGGGGGGGGGCAAGCTTAGTCACCCATTAGTTTACCATGCTATCGTGTAGTGGCGCAACAGGTTACACACGAAAGAAATGACATATCTAAGCACGGCCCAATGTCCTTTCTAAATACGCCGCTGCCGCTATTTAGTTAATCGCTTCGCCTGTTTTTGTCAAACGTCCACATGTAAATGTCATACAAATATCGCACGCACCCACACATGCACAGGACTTTGTTTGGTAAGTAAGTAAATAAGTAAGGAATTAAGTAATTCAAGAATTATGTTGGACTTGGAATTAACATTCTTGCCCAACTTCATTGAGACTGGTGGTCTTTTTCTCCAGGTGGCTGCTGATGTTGTCGAGCCAAAGCAACCAGGCCTTCCTCTTGGACTAGTTCCAGTCATCTTCATTCTAACTTCAACCTTTATTACACCTTCATCTTCTCTTCTCAGGACATGACCATATGTTTTGATTTTGATCACTACTGCAATGTTTGGAAGATATTGCTTTCCTGTAGAGAAGATCATTTCGCTGTCTAACCCATTTGGTGACGTCATGTCAAATTCGTATGGCTTTCATGTCTGCTGCAGTAATTCGATTTTCAAGTCTGTTCGTCAAGATTCAATATTCATCGCTAAAAAGGAGAAGAGGTCTTTAAATGTGTATGGTCCATTTGGCTTTCTTAGGCATCAATTGTTTGAAATTCAAAAGTCGGTACATACATCCTACATTCTGGTTGTATTCGGCAATAGTTGTGAATCTCTTCAACCATCGTTCTTTGTTCAGCGATACTTGTCTTGGTATTTGAAGGATGTCATTTGCTTCAGCTGTTATTATCATATTTTCATAGTTATATTGTGGTGAACCATGACTTCTGTTTTCTGAAGGTTCAACTTTAGATAATAATTATTGAACACTGTTCTATTGTTGATTTCTTCAAGTTCTGCCTTATATGCAATGCGCAATGTGCAATATAATCAGCGTACGCTAATATGAAGTTTATTAAGTTATGGTCTTTTGTTGCCACTTCCAGAATAATCAAATGTATGTACAAGACGGGATGGAGGGTGAAGAGAGGGGAAAGTATGTTTCCCTTTCTTCCCTGACATTTTATAGAGCTACCTCACTCATCCTAACAGTGGCACAGTGTCTCTCTCGTAGGCAGTACTGAATGTTCTGGGAAGAGCTTCTACAATCCCCTTCTGTCCAGCTTTATAAATTTCAATTTCATCAGTCCCTAACGCTTTACAATATATCCTATATATTTTATATACCCAGACCCCATCGCTGCTCGTAAATTGATTCTACTACTTCCCTATTTCTGGATTGTTCTTGCTCATGTTCAGTAAGGTTTTTGAATGGTGCCGCGAAGTAGGTGCCGCGAAGTAGGTGCCGCGAAGTAGGTGCCTCGAAGTAGGTGCCGCGAAGTAGGTGCCGAAAAGTATACCGTCCAACGTTCTTTTTATCTCACCCTTGATGTTAGGATTTCTTCACCGTGTTTGGATGTTATGCTGTATGCTCTTTCTAGCTTTCCTCTCCTGGAGGAGTTGGTTATGTTGTTATCAAAAACACTACCAAAGCCCACGACCACTAAAACTGCTTCATGTGACCTAAAAATGAACAAGTAGAAAATGAATGTAGTCTTAGTTCTAAATAAGTGAGCATAATGATGAATTATTATAAGAAAAATATTTGTAGCAACCTATGTAAACGAACTTCAGTTAATTGTTTAATGTTATAATACTGGACGATTGCAAAGCATATTTAAACGATATAATTAATAAATAATAAATTAACCCGAGAAAATATGTTAATTTAATATTGACGACGAAGATGAGTACTGCGTGTATGTGTCACTCAGAAACCTGTCGTTGATGGCTTCATGCCGATGGGCTGACGTAGCTCTCGCGTCCAGTGGCCGCGGTCAGTTGGGTCAGTCATGGTACTTGGCCAACACTGACGCAGTATGACGCAGTACGTGTTTCACGAAACAATAAAATAAGCATTTGGAACGAAGTGACTATCAGATAACCGGTGCAATCCGATTAGTACGACAGATAGCGATGTAAACACGCAATTAATCAAGCGTACGTGTAGGCCTTTATAGGTTGACTGATGTTAATCGGCAAATGCGGTGTACGACAAGAGTGGGGTGTACATTGTACACAACAGGGGTGTACACACACCGTAATGTAAGACCCATCTATCTATATCGAAAGATAATGGAACTGCGCCTTGGATGACAATCAATGTTCCGTACAGCAACGGCTGCTGTGATTTAAACATACAATTGTTTTTTTTAATTACAGTCTCTGTTACAGATACTGCAGATGTAAACAGTTTGATGTAAATGCTAGGTAATCGATGGCCTTTCTATCTGATGCTCTCTCTTCTCCGTCCACAGTTCTGTTCTCCTATGTTCTGCCTTCTTGATACCAATCCTGCACAGACTGTCGCCAGATGTTGCGGTCTGTTGCAGCAAATTCCCAGGTCTCGATGCCGATCTGCGCATACTTTATATATCGTTCACAAGCGTCCCTGAACCACAGAGTTGGACCGCCGACGCGCCTTGCACCAGAGGCAAGCATGACTTAGAGGACGTCCTTTGGAATAAATCCACCGTCCATATGGTCAAGTCCACCGTCCATATGGTCAAGTTCATGCAGGCGTCGCTGTCTTAGCAGGGCAAACATAATGGGGATGTCTGCAAGCTCGAGTATTTGTTTAGTGTGTGTTCCTTCCTGCCATGTGGTACCACGATGATGTGTCGGAGATGGACATGTTGAGGGGTCGCCCGTGCTTTGCATAAGTTGTCCATGCTTCACTACTGCAGAGGAAGGTGCAAAGGACCCAAACCGTACACACCCGAACCTTGGTGTTTCGGTCGGCATGCTGTTCTCCCACAACCTCTTGGCTAGCATTCACCTGACAGTTGCTGCATTTTCGATGCGCTTGTTGATTTATTAGAAGCCATGGCAAGTTGGTACACAAGCCTCTGGAGCCCTTCTTCAGTGTGTGATGTCAGCGCTGTATAATCAGCGAAGAGCATGTCCCTAATCACAATTTGACGCAGACGGGTCATATTGAACAGTTTGCCATCGGTCCTTGCATGTATACACACACACCTTCTGAAGATGAGCTGAATGCACAGGAAAACAACAGGGAAAGGAATATCCCGAAGTTTGGTGCAAGGCCTTCGATGATGATTATCCATCGTTTTGCATTGTGCCACGCATGTCTTCGTGGAATGAGTAGCTTTGGAGAACATTACATCTTCTCGAGGAATGTGAAGAGTCCTTTTCTGGGAACCAGATCAAATGCCTTTGTCAGATCGACAAAGACGATATGGTCTCTTCTGTTCCATAATGTTTGAACAACACTACGAATGTGTCGTCTGCCTAGTAACATCAATGTGGTCACGGCAGCTCGTCACTCAAGTAAAACAAATCGTGGATGAATGGACCATTTATAAGAAAGTAAAAAAGAAACTTCAAGGATTGTGAGAGATAATATGCCAAGTTGGCTTATGCGTAAAGAATGGTTTCTATATAACAACTTCGTAATGATTAAATTGTTTTTTTATTCTGTGCCTATGGTTGACGTTCATTACGTGATACATTTACTTACGCAATGTGAGGTTTCGTTCCGTTAGAAGAAACCGCTGATTGCCTTCAACACTCAGTTCAAGTTTACGTATATCGTGCCTAACTGTTGTCATCTCTACAGCGATCTTCAGCAGCGTTGTAACCATGTTTCAGTTGACCATGGAGCCGCCTCACTGCTACCCACCGCTGCACTACGACCGTTACATGAACCGGATGTTGCCGTACCTGCCTCACAGCGCGCCTGCGCCTTCCATCCCGCCGACCTACTTCGAGGAGCCACAGCAAGGCTCCGTGCCGCCCGACTTTCCGCCGCGCAGTCCTCCCGTCCCCATGAAGATGATGGCCGACCCATTCGTCCCTCAGTTTGAGCCGCCGAATTGCTGGATGGGCCCAGAGCAAGACTCAGGCTTCCCTGGGATGTCCCCGCCCGACTGCGACCCGAGAATGGCCGGGGTGATGATGCCGCCCATGATGCATCGCCCAGTGGATGAGGGTTTCAATGGCGGCTACTACCCTGGGGGAGAGGTCCTCTATGACGACCCCTACCGGCCAAGGATGGGACCGGCGACGTTGAGAGCGTGGAACATGGCTCGATTGCGGAATGCCCGTCTGCGCAAGTCGTGCTGGGACAGCTGTCGCCCCTGCCAGTACATAGGTGTATTCGTCTTTTTGTGTGTCCTCGCCGTCATAGGGTACGCCGTGTACAACGGAGGTAAGTACACAAAATGCGTATAATATTACATTAAAAGTATACGACGTTCGACTGTTTCCACACATTTCCCCTTCACTTTCTTCAATCTCACCTCTGAATATTGTTGTTGAATAACTTCTGACAAACCGTTACAAGCGAACAAACGAACGAACCAACAAACCAACCAACCAGCCAGCCAGCCAGCCAGCCAGCCAGCCAGCCAACCAACCAACCAACCAACCAACCAACAAGTTAACCAAATTTTAAAAGAAGTGGCCAACACAGGGACCAAAAAAACAGTGATCCACCAAAGCAATAAGCGAATATGCCCGAAAGACAGCAAAACCAAACTGGTTGAAAAACTGATAGACAAAGATAACATTTGGGCGTGGCTGTCAGTATAAAGGCTATAATGTCTGAAGACGAACGTACCACCTTTCGTTCTACGAAATAATAACATTACACACCATGACATAAATACCTGCACGTTTAGTAAACATCAGCTACTTCCAAGGTCACCATTTTGCTGGCGCCTGATATCTCTTATGATATCTCTTATGATGAGCTGCATCTCCTTTACCGTCATCAAAGTGAGACTTGTGTTAACGCCCTAAAAAGTATAATTTGAATGGCTACATTAGTTATACGAAAATCTTTGTAGAGTGGTTCGTTCATCTGTTGTCTTATCCGTCGTCACCATGTCGTTTATAGTGTCCTCAGCGTGTATCCTTGTCGTCTGTCCTGCAGTGATCGCCGCCATGAAGTGTAATGACGCCAGCTCGCTGGACGCCAGTCGCGGCAACGCCAGTCGCCTTACGACCACGTTCACCTTTACCTCTACCGTCGCCCCTGTGGCTCCAAGGGCACCCGTCGCCCCCTTCGCCCCTGTGGCTCCAAGGGCACCCGTCGCCCCCTTCGCCCCTGTGGCTCCAAGGGCACCTGTTTCACCCGCGGCACCCGCACCACCCATAGCCCCAGTGGCCCCCGTGGCCCCCGTGGCTCCCGTGGCCCCAGTGACCCCCATGGCCCCCGTGGCCCCAGTAGCCCCCGTGGCTCCCGTGACAACCAAACCAGGTAACACATTTTGGGTGGCTGTAGAACTATATCGTATGACTTGCATTCATCATAACAGTAACTTGTATTTAAACTTCGAAAACACAAGTAAAGTCGTTATATATTATATATCTTCTGTTGCTTTTCAGGCTCTTTTTCTGGTAAAAAAAATGTAAGACTTAAAACCCACTTGAAAGTTGTTAATCTACGACATCAAATTCCGATATCGCCATGTTGAATTGATCATTCTAAGAACATTCAATTCATTCGTAGCCTACATGAGCTTGTTCACGATAAAGCTGTATATATTCTCAGTAATTGTCTATACATTCGAAACAAGTTACATTTGTCCTCCTTACATGTTCATTTTGGAGAACTATAATATTAGAAAATGTGTTAAGAAAACAACTGATTGGCTGATTGGAATATATGGGAAACAACAATGTATTGCATAATATGACATAATCTAAAATGTAATGCAATTAATAATATACAATAACACAAACAATATAAGCCATTGCTAGCCATTGAGATATATTCCCTCATTTCCGGTGTCCATTTTCAGTGGCACCACCTCGACGCGTCAACAAGGTGAAGCCGAAGAGGAAGAAGCCAGAGCCAGCGTTCTGTTCGTACCCGGTCTACAGGTTAATGAGGGTTGTTACGGAAGGTTAGTTTTTACAGCCGTTGTGTTTTCGAGTTAGGACAATCGACTACCAAAAAACAAATCATATTATACTAGAAATTTGGTCAATTAAGATGAAGGCGTCACCATACACATAACAGCCAAATCAGTCGTTAATCACATAAGTCGCTATCTCTCATTCTGTGTCTGTGTCTTTGTCTGTCTGTCTGTCTGTCTCTCTCTCTCTCTCCTCTCTCCGCTCTCTATCTCTCTCTCCTCTCCTCTCTCCCCCCTCTCTCTCTCTCTCCGCTCTGTGTCTCTGTCTCTCTCCTCTCCCCCTCTCTGTCTCTGTCTCTCTCCTCTCTCTCTCTGTCTCTCTCACCTCTCTCTCTCTATGTCTCTCTCTCCCCCCTCTCTCTTTCCTCTCTTTCCTCCCCCCTCTCTCTCTGTCTGTCTGTTTGTCTCTCTCTCTCTCTCCTCTCTCTCTCCTCTCCTCTCCCACCTCTCACTCTCTCTCCTCTCTCTATATATGTCTCTCTGTGTGGGTCTCTCTCCTCCTCTCTCCCTCTCTCTCCCTCTCTCTATCTCCCCCTCTCTGTCTATCTATCTATCTCTCTCCCCCTCTCTATCTATCTATCTATCTATCTCTCCCTCTCTCTCTCTCTCTCCTACACAGTAGTCCTCTCGTAATGAATTTCTCCTCCGTTGTCACTACAATAATTATGCAATGCCGGTCAATGTAGACTGTGGAGGTTGGTGCTTGACGGTCCTCAGTTGGTCGCCCGGTAATATATGTTTTTAATAATCGGTGTGTCTTACGTATTGTTTTAGTCTTGTGTTTCACGACTAACGTATATGTGACATTATGTGGAGCATAGCAAAGGAACCAGACGTAAGATCTTTTTCATGGTTGGTACAGAATCACGTTTTTGTCTTATCCAGATAAAGATGACGGGCGGTGCCTTGGTATGAAGAAGGGGGTGTACGCGTCTGAGAGGTCGTGCAAAGGCTTCCACGTGTGTTACACGGACGGCCGCCTAATCCGTACCGGGGCGTGCCCGTGTGACCGAGTCTACGACGCCGAGACACGTACGTGCCAGCCGCAGAAGAAAGGTTACTATCAACACCCACGAGACTGCCAGCGATACACGCGGTGCCGTCTTAGGTCGTCCAATGTTGTCGTCCGCGATTCGTTCAAATGCGACGCCGGCTTCGCCTTCGACATTCGCCCGGCCGAGCCGACATGCACCGCCGCGAATGATGTGCCCGGCTGTGGCGCTCGTTGACGTGGGCCACCATCAGTTGTAGCGAACTGTTCCCGGATTCTCCGGATGGTACTGACTGGACAGAAGAGCGAGGATTCCTCGTCCACAACGTGTATCCACAGTCTGTAGCACATTTAATTAATAAACCTTTGAAATGTGCCGAACAATTAACGCCCGTGGGGACTAGCTTTATTTCTTCAGCAGACAGCCTTTCTCATGGATGGTAGCTAAAATACAAATATGTCTGTAGGTGTTCACGTGTCAACATATAGCATCTCGATCAGATGAAAAACATCACTGAAACGATAACCATATAAATGTTCTTGGAAAAAATTTATAATTTACGGAATGTGTGAGATGGTAGAATTCGCTTCCTGGTACAGGACTCAAACCAGAGCACCCAGTCACTGTAACCTTTGTGTTACCGTAGATGATAAGATGACGCAACCGACATGTATCTCTGTTGTGGCACCGGGCCTGCCAGAGGGCGATACTAGCCTCGCCAAAGAGCTGTAATCCACCATTGTGATTTTTTGACGTAAAACTTGTGTGTTTAAATAATTTAATGATTATCATTATGCAAGTGTCATTCTCGGGTATAAAATAAAAAAATCTTATGAAATCTATGAAACACTCAACAACAGCGTGATGATACTGAAGTTTTTTTTTAACAAAATACAGATATTGGTTAATTTGATGATTTCACCCGAATTATATTACCAGGAAACCATCGGGATAACCGTATAAACTTGTTACGAGGGAAGTTGAAAGGAATAAACACGGATTAATTCGGCGTAGTTGTGAGTTGTAGCAAAGTCGACTTTAAACACCACACGCAGTCTCGTCGGTTTTGTGGTGGGACATACATGTGAAAGTCAAGTGGTTGTAATCTTAATATGAATTGAAAAACGAAATACAAAAACAAACTTAATGATTAACGTGGAATATGTTGTAATAGGTTGTAATATGTTGTAATAGGTTATAATATGTTGTAATAGGGACACAGCCAACCGATTGTATCACCACGAACTAAGACAACCACATTCACGGTTGTAACCTTCTCTTGGCAGAGTGACATGAATAATTAAAAAGATGTTGTTTTATATTTGTCATTTCAATAGATAACATACGCCTAAAGTCGCTAGTTGGTCTATCGGATGGGGAATCAATGCTTAAATATCATTAGAAATAAATCTATGCCACATTAAATTAATCACAACGTCATGTAAAACCAAAATATCAGCAGAAAGTTTCATAACCATATCCATGCTCTAAATATGTGTACTCCCAGGTGTAGGTATTCGTTAGATATACTATACCAAGTAACGTTTATACACAAACATACCTTTTCATATCAATGAAACTCGAAGCAGAAATTGTGTTGAACTCAGTGACACTTCTTCCGTAGTATTCCGCATTTTGTCAGGTCACAAGTAGCTGTAAACATGACACATTCTTTGTTTTATTTGCTATGTCTTGGAATATTTCTTTCTTCGCCTACTCTGTTCGACTGACTGTCAACGCAACGCATTTGTCCCAATTTAGTTGAGATCAGCTGTGACATGGAACATCAAGGACCCAGTGTGTGCAATAGACAAAACACACGAAATGCTATCTTGTACACTCCAAATTATTCGAATTGGTCGTGTTACGCTTCTCAATCATGACAGGCCCTACACATTACAACAATTAGCATTAGCAGAAGCACCAGCTACGCAGGCTTTGCTACATAAGACATGCTACACTTAACTACCTCCTGTTCGCTGATAAACAAGAATAATCCCTTGCAAGACGTCGAATGTCAGTTGGTGATAATTGTATAATGTTTGCGGGTAATCGAAACAGTGCATTGTCTGGGCAACGAACGATGACAGGCATTGTCCATGGACGCCGACGATGTTACTGTGTTTGCGTGCGAGAATCTTTACCATCACCGCGCTCTTTGCCATCACTGCGCTCTTTACCATCACCGCGCTCTTTACCATCACCGCGCTCTTTACTTTTTGTGCCAGTTAATAACATGATAACTTTGAATAGGCGTCGGAATCTGTTGGAGCCATAACCTCGGATGGAGACGAGTCACACACACCAAACCCCACCAAATCGGCGTCTGGATGCTTGCTAACATTAGGGAATGATTGGGGATATATTCGAGCCACCGGGCGAAAATATGGCATTCGTTATTTTTGTAATTCCAATGACACATTCAATACTTGGCAAAGCGCGCCCCTTTGTGTGATAAAGTGCACCCCCGGTGTGTGACGTGTATTACAGGTTGGGATGTCGACGGTTGATGCTAACTTCTGCTTCGAAGTGAGGTCAATATGTCACCATCGTATTGGTAAGTGACGTGGTGATGAAATGTGTATTGGAACATATTATGTGTACTTGACAATGAAATGGTACCTTCTTCCACCCGAATATCAACTCACAGTGTGTTTACACCAAACTTGTTCCAACACACACGGTGTATTGTATATATCATATTCTTCACCACGCAGAATATGCTCCAATACCAAAACATCTGCTCCACAGCACATCGTGTATTTACATAGCATATAGTGCAAATACATGTAGTGGTTGTTTAAAGCAATACTTGTATAAAGCAATCCTTTTAATATATGTACTGCATTTTCACGAGTATGCGTGGTTAGGTAAACAATATTTATTGACAAGTTTGCCACATTATTAATATATATATCGCCACATTATTAATATATATATATATATATATATATATATATATATATATATATATATATATATATATATATATATATATATATATATATATATATATATATATATATATATATATATATATATATATATATATATATATATATATATATATATATATATATATGAGGTGTGCGTGCGTGCGTGTGTACGTGTGTGCGTACGTGCATGCATGCGTGCGTGGGTGCTTGCGTGTCAGGGAGTGGGAGTTGAGAGGTTCGTCCTAAGAATTAGTGGGATATGAGATGTTGGCCTCAGAAATAAGTGTGAAGTGGGAGGTTGGCCTAAGAGATATAAGTGGGGTTTAGAGATTGGTGGCCAGTCCATGATATATGACACCACTGTTATATGTATCAAATTCCATATTGCGCGTAGTGAGCGAAGCGTTTCTTGTGAAAGATTCAGGAATAGTTAATGGTTTTCGGAGGTTCTTCATAATAATACATAACCTCTCAAAAGGCGTTCGTTTATTTGCTGTATTGACTAAGTAGGCTCTATAGATAGACTTACTGTTTCAATAAAATAACATGACGAAATTTGCAACAAGTTCAGGATTGCCACTACAATGCATTTTTATAATAGTTGTTTTTTACTAAGGTTCTGTAAATGAAGAACTACTTAGCTAAGATGTGTGCATGTGTAACTGCGTTAATCGTTTCCGCCTTATATGAAAATAAGTAGGCCAAATTCTGTTTGCCCCCCCTCCAAAGGGGTGTGCTTTGCCCCACATTTCACTATGTGATTGTTCAATGTCGTTCTGACGCTATCTGCTACTTCAGATCGGACCCGAATTTCCAAACAACAATCACGTCATGACGTTTGATGAAACTGAAAGATGCGGGGTAATACAACTTCGTGGACGCAGGGGCGATACAGGCCGGAGAGTGTCTCCGAATGCTGCAACACGGGCTCACAACGGTTCAATCATCAAATCCTTCGCTTCGTCTCAACACCCGTTACCTCGTACGTGACTAGACACTGAGCGTAAACACTTTCTACCCGTCTTCAGCCGCAACATATGACTACACGGTTACCGGAAGTGACACGTGAAGGCACTTTAAGGTTGGGTGTCTTGCTGTCAAGACTGCCCGTCGGGATGGATGCCCACATTTCCGAAGGTAAGCTCTGCATAAGGCCGTATTTGTTAATGACTGATTTATGATTGGAAGATTTTAAACAGACAAATTATTGGTTACGTTCCAGAAAATGGTATCCGACTCAGACTCTTTATTTTGACTAAATACACGTGTGCTTCCGGTTTGACCGATCACTGTTGCCGCAGCAGACGACACATCCGAACCCTATTTCGAGGCTCGACGCGTTAACAGTAAAGTCCGTTTTTATTTCTTTACACTTTTTGTAGGGGGAACCGGGGAGATAAACTATACGGTATACCGAACATTAATAAAATATCCAGGCTGTAGTGATTGTTCACGGACGGGCGAACGGCTCGAAACCCCAGTCGTTGCCGTCGTTATTCATCTGACGGTGTCAGTCGTTGGCATCGATCGAGATTTTGAAAGTGTGCATCCAATACCCAGTAGAACACTTTAGAAAGTTCATTTTGTTGTCTTATTGTAATCTAGCAATATTTGTGTTATGCTACTAATCCATGACGTTTTGTATATCGAGCGCTGTTACACTTACTACATACACTCGAATTGTAGTTTCTAGTTAATACATGCATTTTCCACAACGCTATGCGAACAATTACGTACACTTTTTCACAACCTTATGTGTCTTTTCTACTATTGTCCCAAGTTCCGTAATACAAGGGTAAGACGTCGCTAGACGTTGTTATTACTACCAATATTGCGGTGCCACTTAGAGAGTGTGATTCCAAGAAGCCATCAAAATATTGATTGGCAGCACCAAGTGCCAAGGCATAGATGAATATTGATATGATAATATTTTGTGTCTTGAACATATGTAAATATTGTTATCATGACAGTCACTGAACAACTCCGGATGATAGGTTGGGCATTTTTGCTGGCATAGTTAATGTATTAAGATATTTAATATACATTATGCAGTGACTGAACATGTAGAGGTATTAAGTAACAGCACGTACAGTAAAGCCATAATCAGACTCTCCCTCAATTTGATGTTGTCGTGATTAATAACCACGTGGCACTGGCAGGGTATGGTGTGTGAAATATTATCCAGAGACAAGTGCTTTAGTATAAGCTAGAAGCCACACTGGATAGATAAATAATTTAATGTAGAATATGTAACCTAATTAAATAGTTACTTGCGGAAATAGAGATATGATAATTGCCACACTTGTCTAAATAACTATGTGTTCTGCTAAATGAAATGTTGCATCATGTTATTGCAGGAAGTCATGTTTGAATAGGGCTGAAGTGGGACATCAAGTTGTCCTTGCGTACGATCTTGGCAACTGGTGTTAGAGAACAGCTGAGGTTCGATCGAGCATATGCAATGATGCAGATGATGTAGCTCGTGCTTGACGTAAACGATCTCAGTGCCTATTGAACCACACCCACATCCTGCAAGGGCCTCGGCAGCATCACTTTGTGGTCGATGGTGTCAAAATGCAGCGGCCTAATCCAGAAGCACTGTGATGACTGCGGTATTATTGTCCATTGCGTGCACAATGTCATTCTGTACACACACAAGGGCCGTCTCGACGCCGTGATCGGGTTTGTAGGTGGACTGGTAGGGCCTGTTCTGATATGCTCTGACATGCGAGCCGACAGCCTCGAGGCAACAACACGTTCTACTCTCTTTGACAAGTAGGACAGATTAAACACCGAACTGTAATTTTCCAGAACAGCTTTATCGAAGCTCGGTTTCTTGATTACTGTCCTCACATGCGCTCCCTTTAGAGGAGTAGGCACTACGCCAGTTTTCAGATAAAAATAAATGATTACCGTGAATAAAGGCAAATCTCACGCGCAGTCTCTGAGAAGCCTGATGGTGCTTGACGAATGGTGCTTGACGAAAGTTATTATGACCAGGGTCTAGTGATAAATTGTTCGCCGTGGCTATTTAACCGGATACGGTCGAATAGTATGGGGCGCTATTTTTCCGGATACGGACGAACTGTCCACAGCGACACATTGGCTAGATTCTCGTGCATGTGCGACTGGGGTCCCGGCGGTGGACACCTCTGTCGTCTCGTCTGTCTTCCTTCGAAGGAAGCGACGACAGGTGCGCGGCTACTCTTTATATCCAACGAGGGCCTTGGCAACGATTCAGCTGTTGAACACTGAGGGGTATCCGTACCATTTCACCAAAGCCTCCGTTCGCCTGCCCACCTTGCGTTGCTGCAGTACCGATTTCATGCGGTACAGTTTATCGGTCGACACCTTTTGCAGCTCCGGTGGGTAAAAGGTTACGTCCAGCATCTCACCGAGATCGTCGATCAACCGGTACACGGGCGGATTGGAGGGATGAACCTCGTGTATCGTGAAGGTCTCTTCGCTCCAATTCGCCAGGTACACTTTTTAAGCCTTGCTAAGAGAGCTAAAAACTCGTAACTTGGGCACACCCTTACCATCGTGACGGTAGAAGCGCTGCCACACCTCTTCTTGATTGACCGCCATCACCTGTGAAAGAGCCACACCGATGCCGCGGTGCGGGTTGTCGTTGCACTTCCGCACAAAGTTCTGAAGGACGTTGTTGTATCGCCAAGTCTCGTGTTTCGTCAGGTATAGCCATATGCGCGTCTTCAACGTTCGATTGAACCTGTCGACGATACTCGCCCTGGTCTCCTCGATGTGCGTGGAGATATGATGGATGCCGTTATTCTTGAACAGAGTCTGTACGTGACGGTTCAGGAATTCGAAACCCTTGTTGATATGTAACGCCGTAGGCGCGACGTCGACCAGCAGTGTGTTAAACGCTGCCACCATCGACGACGCCGAGTTCTTCTACAGAGGAACGCACCAGGCCTGCTTGGAAAAGACAAGAATCACCGTCAACACAAAGGTGATGCTGTCATTATGTTTCTTCAGTCGCGACATGTCGACGACATCGACGAAGCATCGTCTCTTGAATCGAGTTCTCACCGGTTTGTGTAGGGTATAAGCGTCCTGTTCCGACAACCATTGTTCGACGACTTACTTCGGCATGCGTGAAACGCGCCGCAAGGCGTTGACTCCGCCACAACTTCCCACCCGTTTCAGGTCGAAGTAGACCCTTTTCAGCTGTTTGACTCCTCGCCATTGTTGCTTCGGACGCGGTAGTATTTCTGATAATACGATTGCTCTCTCGAGATCATGTGGATTGATACTAGCCTTCCGATGCGTTGGTGACGTTGACTCCGCGGCACAGGTCTTGATGACGACGAATGACGAGTACGCTGATGTACATTAGGGCACACTGCCACACCCACAACGATGACGATGGACCGACAGTCTAGTATAATATCCATACCTCGAGTAGGGCTAGCTGGATCAGATAGTTGGTGATGGAGGCGCCAATCGCGTAAAGTCCACCGCAAAGTAGAGCAACGACGACGGAACTGTACGTGTCCTGTCGATCTCTCATCGCTGCACACACTGTGTTATCGACGCATAGCGCACTTTAATAGGTCTCCCAACTGGCCAGTGACGACGACGCCTTGCGTCGTTCAGGTGGTGGGGTTAGCATACCTTTCGACTGTTCCATCTGTTGCCGACGAACGAGGGGTGTCCAAAGTAGACGAGGGGTGTTCAACGTAGACGAGGGGTGTCCAACGTAGTGAACTTCGTGCACCAGCAGCAGTAGTTGCTCGAGGAGTAGTAGCTGGACGAGGTGGCGTCTTCGCCTGATGTATGTAGGATCTCCTGGTAACGTTACCGACCAACTCCATGGGCAGGTTGATGTCTCTGTTGTGCAAATAGCTGCCACCCCGTCGGATCGCTCTTTCTTTTCAGCGGCAGATCGTTCACGAGATACACCGCGTTACTTCCGGCAACCGGCACACCCTCGTGGATCAATACCCTCGTGGATCAATTGGCCACGAGTGGTCCCCGTGATATCTCTTCTGAGACGCTCCATCAATCGTCTGGCTTTGGTCTGCATGGTCTTGGGAACGGTGTCCATGACGTCGGCCTCTATGCCGCTACCACCCTCTCTAGGAGCCACTGATACTGCTATTGCTGTTGGCACCGACTCGAAGGCACCGTTCACCGCGACCACCTGTACCTGTTTTTTGATGCATTTATCGGACAAGGCGTTGACCGCTGCAAGACCTAATTATACAACGTGACCTTGTCCGTATCGTCGTGGTCCTTTCTGTCGATGATAGACATCATCTCGTCATCGAGGACTTGTACCTTCTTACGGATGGTGTCCGTCGGTGATGGTGCTGGGGGTTGTGAACGAATGGTGTCCAGCAGTCGCGGTCCACCAAACCCATTTTCCGTGCGTGTTCCATCTACTTGAGCAGCACCTGTCTGAGCAAGAGAAGAAACATGGAACTTACCAACGGTGCTAGGAAGGCCAATAAGAAGCCTCCACTCTGACCTTCACCGGCCTGCACTAAGATGCGTCTGCTCCTGGCAGCAGGCAACTGTCTGCGAGACAACTCGCGCAATTTTTTTCTGTTTTTTCTCAACTGCCGCCTCTGTGAGTAGTTCAACGGAATGTTGCCTTTCAAGAAGTTGTAGGCAAAATATATGCTAGGGAGAGCTCACCGCAGCCTGGGAGGAAGCTGAGAGGAGGGATGGTGACAGGTCATAGAGAGACAGGACGTAAGTAGACGGGAAGGAAGGGAACGGGAGGGAAGACAACCGGAGTGAAGGAGAGCGGAGCAGGGGAGACAGGAGGGAAGGAGAATGGAGTGGGGGAGACGGGAGGAAAAACAACCGGAGTGAAGGAGAGGGGAGTGGGAGAGACAAGAGCAAAGGAGTGGGAAGTGGGGGAGACAGGAGCGAAGGAGACAGGAGGGAAGGGGTCAGGACAGAATGTGATGGAAGGGATCGAACGGAAGAGTTATTCTGCAGCAGTGATAGAGCGGGTGAGGAAGAGAGCGAGGGTGTTTGTGGGGGATTCGATAGTTAGGAAGACCAACAGAGTCTTAAACAAGGGAGATGATGTGGTGGTCTGCTTGCCGGGAGCCAAAATAGAGGCGATAACTGAGAGGGTAAAAAACATCGTAGGTTCGGGTAAGGGTGGATCTGTTTTAGTACACGTAGGGACAAATAACGTAGAGAGGGAGGGTACAACTGCCATAGTTAGAAAATATAGGCAGTTGGTCAGAACACTAAAACATACGCGGGTTGAGCAGGTAATACTGTCAGGGATTTTACCTGTAATGGGCAGGAGGGGTCACAAATATCGAAATTATCGGGGGATGGCAATTAACATGTTAGTCTAGAAGCTATGTAGGGAAGAAGAAGTTGGATTTGTGGATTTATGGGGAAGTTTTGTTGGGAGGGCAGATATGTACATGAAGGATGGGCTTCATCTAAGTGGAAAGGGGGCGGCAGTATTCGCGGACAAACTTTCAGCAGCAGTAGATAGTGACTTGGGTACAATGACAAATATTGTTGGAAGTAAACATTGTTTAAACTAGAAGTGCAGGGGGTTACCTAGAGGTGTCTCAAGCAGAATAAGAGGCCACTAGCACAGATAAAGCAATATCAAATCATCCGGAAAACATCTCTAAAAAGGTTATAGATGCGTATGTTTAAATGCAAGGAGCATAGTAAATAAGAAAAACGAATTAAACATTATGGTAGAAGATATTAACCCTCACATAACTGGTATAACTGAATCATGGGCCAACATAGATATAACAGATGCTGAATTAGGACTGACAGAATATGTAATGTTTAGGAAAGATCGAACAGGAAGAAGGGGCGGGGGAGTTATTTTATATGTTAAAGAATCTATTCAGGCTTATGAAATAAAACTAGAAAGGGAAGCAGATTGTGATGAAGCTGTTTAATGCCAAATTGTTTCAGGAAATTCAAAATTAACTATTGGATAAGTTTACCGAAGTCCAAACATAAACGAAGAAAGAGGACAACACAAAAATAAAAAACGCTATAAAGGAAGTTAGTAAAGGGGAATGTATCATAATGGGAGATTTTAACCATGGACACATACAATGGAATTGTCTAGAGAGCACAGGGATTGAGGACCAACAATTTCTATTTTTAAACCAGGATAGCTTTCTTACTCAGCACGTACTAGAACTAACCAGGGGAGAAAATGTATTAGATATAGTTTTGTCATCACAAAAATAATTAGTGGACAATGTAAAAATATTTGAATCATTGGGTAATAGTGACCATAATCAAATACATTTTGACATCAATGTAAAATCAGAAAGTAAAAATAAGAAAACGTACAAGAGAAACTTCCACAAAGGCTGATGAATAAGACCGCAATTGAATGTTGGAATATTCTAAAATATGAAATTGAGAGTATCATCGATAAATTTGTTCCCTTTCAAAAACAAGGAAAACGGTATAGAAAGAAACACTTGTCAAAAGAGGCTATTAGAAAAATAGTGTTAAGATAAACTATGTGGAGGGTTTATAGGCGTACCAGAAAGGAAGAAGACTATGCAAATCACAAAGAGGCACTTAATGCAGCTACAACTGAAATCAGACAATCTAAAAGAAGCTATGAGCAAAAACTAGCATGTAACAAAAAAATGACAGCAAGAGTTTTTATGCATATGTCAGGAGTAAACAAAACGTACAAGACAAGGTTGGACCTCTAGAAGACAGTGCTGGAAATATAATATCACAGGGGTTTTTAATGGCGGAAGACCTAAATGGTTACTTCAGTTCAGTGTTTACCAAAGAAAATATTAGTTCATTACCAGTTGCTGATGCTAAATTTCAGGATGCTAAATCTGACTATTTAGGTCCGTTAGTTGTAACTCCAGAATTGGTAGCTAAGAAAATAAAGGCAATGAAGGATAATGAAATAGCGAAGTAAGCAAATAGTGAAGTAGCAAAGTAGCGAAACAGTGTAGTCAAGAAGCTACCGATCCTCACTCATGGACATGCCACTGTCGAGCGAAGTTTCTCGATCCAGGTAGGTGGTGGTCGAGAACCTAAAGGGCGAATCCATTAATATAAAGGCAATAAAGGATAACAAATCACCGGGAGTGGATGGGATTCCTCCAAAATTACTAATGGAAACAGTAGAACAAATCAGTATACCACTTGCAAGGGTATTCAACTTGTCATTAAAAGAGGGAGTTGTTCCGTTTGAATGGAAAGAAGCAAACATCATACCATTATTTAAAAAGGGTTCGAGAAATAAGTCAGAGAATTACAGACCAGTGAGTTTAATGCCAGTGATTTGTAAATTATTAGAAAGGTTAATTAAAGACCATATGGTGGACTTCCTCGTTTAGCATAAATTATTAAGTTAATCTCAACATGGATTCCTTAAAGCGAGGTCATGCTTAACAAATATGTTATGTTTTTTGGAAGAAATCACTAAGTGGATAGACGTAGGATCGCCAGTAGATATTATCTAGTTAGATTTTCAGAAAGCTTTTGACAAAGTGCCACATCAAAGATTACTACTTAAATTAAAAGCCCATGGAATCGGAGATAGCATAACTGACTGGATAGAACAATGGCTGACTGACAGAAGACAACGAGTTATAGTAGATGGAGAAGTTTCAACCTGGAAATCGGTTTTGAGTGGGGTACCTCAAGGATCAGTATTAGGACCTATATTATTCTTAATTTATATCAATGACTTGGACGACAAAATAACAAGTAACGTACTGAAATTTGCAGACGACACAAAATTGTTTAGAAAAGTTAATACTGATGGTGATAAACAACATTTTCAAAAAGATCTAGACAGATTAGTGAAATGGTCTGAGAAATGGCAGATGTTGTTCAATTTTGGGAAGTGTAAATGCCTACATACAGGACATGGGAACTTGAATGTAAACTATAAAATGGGAGATACTGTTCTGGGTACTACTGTAAAAGAAAAGGACTTAGGAGTTACAATAAGCGCTGATATGAAAGTTTCAGAGCAGTGTGGTATTGCAGCTTCAAAGGGTAATCAAATTCTTGGATTGATTAGAAGAAACATAACATACAAGGGAAAAAGTTAATTATACCTCTTTATAAAGCAATAGTTAGACCTCATTTAGAATACTGTATACAAGCGTGGAGACCATATCGTAAGAAGGATATAGATACGCTTGAACGCATACAAAGGAGAGCAACTAAAATGATTCCAGAACTGAGAGACCTTAGTTATGAAGAACGCCTGAAAGAATGTGGTTTAACATCTCTAGAGACAAGGAGGTTAAGAGGAGATTAGATTGAAGTTTTTAAGATATTGAATGGGTATGAAAATATTGATAGAAATATGTTTTTCTCACTCAAGAAGGATAGCAGAACTAGAGGACATGAGGTAAAATTAGTAAAGGATCAATGTAGACTGGACATCAGGAAGCACTCGTTCTCACAGAGGACAATAAATGAATGGAACAAATTGTCTACAGATTGTGTAACTGCTAGCAGCGTGGATATGTTTAAAAACAAGGTAGACACATATCTCAGGAGGGCGGGTTATAAGTAGATGAACATTGTTGGACTCTCGATAAGCCAATGGTTTCCTTGTCCAGTTGCCATCTGGGCCTTTGCCTTGGATGACAACTCTTGTTAAATCTGTGGTGGCACAGCGAATTGTGCATGGCACCATCGCAACTGCTGGGTGCATGTGCAAGTGATAAAACCAATGCTGTCGTATGCACAGGGAGCACGCAGGGAGCACGCAGGGAGCACGACAGTCAGTAGTACATGGCTCACTTGGAAGCGCAGAAAAAGAAGCAGGATGATGAGCACATCTTTTAGTCCAAGTGGAGGCAGATGAGGGCGAAAAGCTGCAGGCCAAGAAGATGCGCCTTAACGAGGACATCAGTGCCCTGTTGAAGTCAGCCGATGAACTCGCGAACTGTGCAGAAATCACAGGAGAGCTTACCCTCCTGACAATGTCAAACTCAATGCGCAAGAGTGCAACAAACAAATCCCAAGTACTGAACGACCTGTAGTGATTCAACAGTGTTGCATGATACAGTGCCCATCGTATTAAATTGTTAGAATGTTCATTCAATCAAAGCAATAAATATTGTATATTACTATAACATGACGTCTCAGAAGTAGAACTGTCTGAGCAGTACAATCAATTTATTGACGTTCGAAGTTGTAATAAATATGTAATTACTGACTTTACAGTAATTAAATGATGTTGTAGTATAGCTCGTTTTCAGCGTGCAATTCGCCATATACCGGTATAAAACCATGACCCGTAAACAGCCTTGAATTGTTCTTTCAGTAGCCTTGAATATGGTGTCGGTCAAGGTGTACGGACCCTGATCAAATAACTCCCCCTTCTTCTTATTCGATCTCTCCTAAACATTATGTATCCTAATTCAGCATCTACTATATCTTTGTTGGCCCATGATTCAGTTATACCAATTATGTGAGGGTTAATATCTTCTACCACAATGTTTAATTCGTTTTTCTTATTTTTATTATGCTCCTTGCACACGCATTTATAACCAGCTTCAGAAATGTTTTCAGGACGTTTTGTTATCATCCGAACATATATTTATTGATTATGTGTAGCGAATAATCGGAATTAAAAAGTGATGATGTAATTAAAAAAGTAATTGAAACGTAATTGGAAATACCAATTACATTTTCACCAATTCCAGTTACTTTTAAAAGTGTCATCTTTCCATTTCCAATAGCACAGCCTCGTTAGGCAGTAGTTCCAGTCCTATTATTGGATTTGCTTCGGATACGTCTGTATTAGTACTCTGTTTTCTTTTATGTCCTGAGCACTGCTGGGGTGTTTTGGCTGTTCGTCTAGCTGTCAATCAGTCTTATGACTGATAGCATTGACTGGTTTTGGGGTATATTTCAACTGCATTCAAGCGAAAAGGGAACGCATGCATCAGTGAAGTATGTAAATGGCACGCGAAAAGTCTGCAAGCTTGGTGAAAAATATGTGTTGCCTATGATTAATTAGGGTGGGATGGTCTCTCTCAAAACGAATGTGCGGGCCAGCATTTGGAAGGAGAAGGGGGTATGGGTCTCAAGAAGGGGTTAGGGGTCTCAACAAGGGGGTAGGGGTCTCAAGAAGGGGGTAGGGGTCTCAACAAGGGGGTAGGGTTCTCAACAAATAAAAAGCAGCGTGACGTACTATATGGATAACCCCTACGACAACCAGCGTCGAGGCAATTGTTATCCAGAACCAACTCCGCTGGATGGGCCACTGCGTTTAAATGCCCAACTACTTCTCCCGGGGCAAGTATTCCCACCCCCCCCCCGGCTGAGTCATGGTCAAAGTACGTGGTTTAACAGAAACATTGGAGGCTGACTTAAAAGACGACATAAACATCACCCACTGGGATGACCTGTCCGCGTTCGACTACTACCATTGGTAGGAGTAAACTATTAAACATACACATTAACAAGGCGAAATGTTAGCCTTCTGACATAAACAGTTAATTAGTTATGGCACTTTATACCTTAGGTGTGCGGACATGCCCCACATTCCCCTACTCGCATACTGGAACATATACATCGCATATATAGTAGTTGCAGGCATGTTTATAACAGCAACACAATTACACGCTTAATATCAGAGCTGGTGGACTCGAGTGCACAAGTACGACTCGAGTCGCAGTTTTACCAGACTTGACTTAAGCATATGGGTATCAGATACGTTTCCCACGCCATTCTTCGCAGAACGTCATCGCCTTTATCTTTGGCTCTTCAATGATGTTTTCGCGTTACTCCACACAGAACAGAACGAGAACCCCAAGTAATGCCGACAATAATGTTCAGAATACGTGTGGGCCACCAAAACCATCATCGCAGCCAATCTACCAACGCTGTCAGACCAGAGGGAGAAGTTATGTAGAGCTCTATTCATAAATATGCAACAATCTACACATAAATTACACCATCTTCTGCCTCCCTCCGGGAAACTCTGTACACAACTCGATTGCAGAACTGCAAGATTTCATAACTCTTATACTATATACTTTAAGAACCTGGCAGTAATTATTATGAACTCATTTATAAATTAGTTACTTTTACGTAATAGTAGTAGGCCATATAATTTATTTTACTCTAGTATTGCCTATTTTAATTCATGATTACGTCCTTTATATTTACCTTGTTTATTTACAAACACAACTGTAAACATGATGTTCGTGCACCTTTTAAATTTGTTATATTTTAAGTCATCATTTTTTCTTTCTTTCTTAATTAATTTATTGTCATTGGTTGTTTTACTGTGCCAGTTGTATAATTCAACTCTTGTAGTTGCCATTTAATTTTTTTTTATTATTATTAATTATTACTGGCTCTCTGTCCTGCTTCTAGTCCTCTGTCCCACTACTGGCCTTTTGTTCCGCTACTGGCCCTCTGTGCCGCTTCTAGCCCTGTGTCCAGCTACTGGCCCTCCATCCCGATACTGGCCATCTGTCCCACTACTGGCCCTCCACCCAGCTACTGGCCCTCCATCCAGCTACTGGCTTGCTACTGGCCCACTACTGGCCTGCTACTGGTCCTCTGTCCAGCTGCTGGCCCTCCGGCCCTCCGTCCCACTACAGGTCCTCTGTCCCACTACTGGCCCTTTGTCCCGCTACTGGCCCTCTACTGGCCTGCTTCTGGCCCACTGCTGGCCCACTACTGGACCACTACTGGCCCTATGTCATGCTACTGGCCCTCTGTCCCACTACTGGCCCTCCATCCAGCTACTGCCACTCTGTCCTGCTACTGGCCGAACACTCCACCCATTTAGTTTACAGCTTACTGACACATAAACATTCTCATACATTAATGTGAAGAAATCAGGTAATTCAAATTTGACCAAAATTATTACAGATTCATAAAGCATTTTTATCTAATTTTTCTATCATAAGACCTATAAAGCCATAATTTCGGCCACGTTTGAAAAGGAGTACCACAAAAGTTAGTGTACACGTGCAACCAACGTCTGCACTGCAAGCTCGTGAACAGAACTGATGCTATGACCACTACACAGTGTCAGGCCAGTTTTGTTGCCCAAGAGTAAGTACTTATTTCTAGATATTACAACTCTGTAGTCTACACTACTTATGCAATTGTGTGGCCATTGATGTTAGGCTGCATCAAATTACGTTTACTTTCCACCGAAGCAATACATTTTGCACACTACATCTGCTCAGTGTTGCAGAAACCACCAAAGTCAAAGTTATTGATATGCTTATATTTTTATTTCTGAGTACAGGCTAAGATTTTGTCATATATCCCAACACGTCCCATAAAACACATCCAAAGCAGAAAAGAACATGCAAAATGAGTACATGATGTCATTACAAACTACAGAGTGACGTAGTCACAGTAATGAAAGAACAACACACAACATGATTAAACTTTTGAGCGATAACAATACATAACACAGCACGACACCAGGGCGTTTTTTTACATACAAAGTAGGGGCATTCCCACAGACGTTTCGGCCAACTTGCCCCCAAAATCATTCCCTAATCACGCCTTATCAGGCCATTTTAATGGAATTTGAAATGAGGGCAAGGTCATGAAAGGGCATTGGAAGTCCCCTTTCAGGACATTATACCCAGTGGAAATTCAATCAAAAGTAAACTTCCCGACACACAATGAATATTTACTTTACATCTGCAGTCTTCTCGAGTTAACACATAATCAACCGAGTCATCGCAATCATCAACTCAGATTTTTTACAACTAACACAAGGTTTGTTCCTCCATAAACATTAAAACAACTCAAACACAACTTTATGAATATATACACTTAACAAACCAATGTAACAATGCAGTGACAGTTTACACTTGAAATGTATGTGAAATTGTTTATATGATATAAAAACGATAACATTCTTCAGGTAGGGAATCTTAGTTTCAAAGTAAGTAAAGTGTTTTATGGTCCACAATTAATTACTTACCTTGAATAAATAGAAACTTGTATAAAAAAATAACACAATAAAAAATATATGTTCTGGTGCTTTAGCTTCAACATTACTAACAGCAGTTGTCTTTCAGGTCTGTATAGTATGTGTGATATCTTGATACCTACAATTAAGACCCCCACGACAATAAGGTCAATGTGCCATGATATGTCAATGATATAAACACCAATTAGAACACACATATACAAATAATTTATCTTTCTACTGCATTGATATACTATTTTTACCACATCATTTGATTAAACTTGGATTCAATTTACCTCTAGCTACATTATATTTATTTCAAGCAGTTTATGTGCACAATCAATGCATGCACATGCATGTATAATTGTGTGACACTTGCTGTACATGTATTGGTTGAACCTTGAGCTACATACACTTGCTGTACATGTACTGGTTGAACCTTAAGCTACATACACTTGCTGTACATGTACTGGTTGAACCTTAAGCTACATATACTTGCACTAAACTACAACTTGACTTAATCTTTAGCAGTGCGTTTTAGAAAGTGCACCGAGTTATATATAATACTTCTGCTACAATCTTGGCCTTGTCAGTGCATATACATCTGGGCATCCAACAGCAGACCTTTCAATCTCCCAATATAGTGGGAGATCTGCCACTTTTTAGTAATTTTGTAAATATCCTCCCAATTTAAAAAAATGTCCTGGCTTTGTCTTAATACTTAGATTTTACACATTTGTTTCGGTGATTTTCTTGGTTATTGGGCTTGAATAAGTTTATTTACATGGACAATATCACTTAATTAATTATGGATGTAGATGAACTTAATGAAGCCCCAAACCTTCCAAACCTGAAAATCGCTTCACTTGCAATGATTACGTTTTTCGGGCCAGACGTAGAAACAAAGCATAATTCTATGACGACATTCGGTAGGTGGCACCACAAATGCGAAAATATTCGATAAACCTGTAGAAAACCCTCCCGCAATGAGATACTATTGAGGGGGGAGATCTCCCGCTATTTGCATCAACTTCGAAAGTCCGCAACAGTCTCATAACGTCTGTGAAACTGTTCACTGCCACTAACACTCATACATCATCACCTTCCGACATTTACGGTTCGTCTACAGTGACAGTGCGTGTCATCTCCCCCTTGTAGATGCGGGCGTGTGTCGTGTTGTTGTTGGCCTTGAGGCATGGGAAGATCTTCTCGCAGTGCAGCAGGTGGCCCCGGATAGAACGGGAGTAGAGGGCAAAGAAGAGGGAGGCGAGGCAGATGAAGATGAAGGAGAGGATGATGAGGTAGCCAAACGTCTCGATGTGTGGCAGCACAATCACCAGGGTGAACTTCAGCACGTCCATCAGCATGTTCAGTGAGTTCTGTACGCCGTTCACGATGCCGCGTTCCCGCTCACGCACGGTCTCCTGGAGTAGTTGGGTCACCACCAGGTCGGCCATCCACAGACCTGCACAATCAAGTTCAGCAAACTAGGACGGATCCAATTTCTCAATAGATGAAATTAAGAAATTTATTTAAATATTTTTTTTCTCCAGTATAAGGCTCTTCTACATGAATGAATGAAAGAATTAATCTTTCTTTCAATAACAGACAAACATAATAGAAGTACTGATATCATAACAACATTAAATAACTGTAACATTTTCGAAAAAAGTGAGACTGACTTTGAGTAGAGAAGCAATACAATGTTGAAATGGTTTAACAAAATAACAACAATTCGTTGACATAAAAACAAATACTACTTTAGCAATCGTTTATATTATATATAATTATACTGTATTCGACGTAATAAGCTTGAACAAATTTGGGCCATGGAAAAATGTCACGGAATCTGTTTCTACAAGCAAAATTTCTTTCTCTAGACAATAATGTAACTGTTTAACACTAGAGGCGTCTTTTGGTGACTAGTGTAGAACAACTGAAAAGTGGTGCCAATTGTTTAACACCAGATGGCGACACATTTCTAAATTGTTCCTCACTAGTCAAATTACAATAATTATAGATCCTGCTGATTAAAAGAGGAGTGTACGCAGCTCCAGTTGTAAACAGTTGTATTGGTACGCTGGGGAGCTATGGAGGATAAGCAAGTTTAAACAGGTGGGTGTATAGAGGGAGGGAGTACCACAGAGTCAGTGCGGCAACTAAGAAAACTCTAGTGCCAACATTTGTCTTAACACTGGGAATAAAAGTAGATTTGAATTAGATGATCAAAGCTGTCTTGCAGGAGTGAGCAATGATTGTAAATATGCTGGTTGCTTGGATGAAAGTGCCTGATAGGTAATTGTGCAGATCCTAAAATAATGCGATATCGTACAGCGAGCCAGATTTAAAAAGTGGTACTGAGTGAGAGAAACGGGGTAACTACCCATGCCAATCAATTTTGCACAATTAAAGTTTCAATATATCATTGACATCAATGTTGTGATTAAGGGAATTGCAACAATCAAGCCTACTGCTAACAAGAGCAGTTGCAATAGTGTAGGCGACAGCCAAAGATATATATCGGCAAATACGATGAAGGTCACGAATGTGTCAAAGCAGCAATGAGAAGTTTGTGAAATATGCTGTTTTAAATTAAAATTATTATCAAAGGTGACTCCTAAATTCCGTGCTGAGACGG
The DNA here is from genome assembly GCA_033239005.1 of Lamellibrachia satsuma. Lineage (NCBI taxonomy): Eukaryota > Metazoa > Annelida > Polychaeta > Sabellida > Siboglinidae > Lamellibrachia > Lamellibrachia satsuma. The sequence goes on from BSQZ01000031.1 coordinate 2,732,658, forward strand.
CCTGTGTGAAATTCTGGCTCAGCATAGGTGTCGGGAAAAAACAATCAAGTTTGCCACGGTGCTTTTGTGTACCAATAATAAAAAACTCAAATGCAAACATAGAAGACACAAACAAACGTGTCTGTAATAGACGTCTACAGAAAACAGTGTCAGTCCATGTATTTATGATCAAACACTCACCAACGCGGGAAGTGATCACTCCAATGAGGAACAACACGATAGATATCTTCTCCTTCGGGTCGAAGTTTCCACCACAACCCTGAGGTACACCGCGACTTCCCGCGTCACTATAGGGAGTCAAGTCAGACGCATTCCCCACGGTGGGAACGATGTCAGCCACCACAGAGCAGTTCTCTAGGCCATCTTGTCGAGGCAGGTGTAAGAGACTGTCGGGCTGGAAGAGACTGCCGGGCGCCCATACGGACACCACACACAGGGTGAGACAGAGGAGTTCAAAGTTGATGGCAAACAGGCCGGTCCGCTCGAGTCCGACCCGCCGGCGGAACCACGTGAATGCGAATGTTCCCAGAATGCCCGTGACACCAGCCAGAGACATTGTCAGGCCGACCATCACTTCGCTCAGTCCACTGGCGTAGATGTAACCTGCAACACCGCAAGGCTGAGTAATGGGATGGTCAGAGTAACAGCATGGTCAGAATAACACGATGGTCAGAGTAAAAGAATGGTCAGAGTAACATGATGGTCAGAGTAACAGCATCGGCAGAGTAACAGCATGGTCAGAGTAACAGCATGGTCAGAGTAACAGGATGGTCAGAGAAACAGCGTGGTCATAGTAACAGGATGTTCAGAGTAACAGGATGGTTTGAGGAACATAATGGTCAGAGAAACGGCATGGTCAGGGGAGCAGTGAGGTCAGAAGAACAGGACGGTCAGAATAACAGGATGGTCAGAGTGGTCAGAGTGGCAGGATGGTCAGAGTAACAGCATGGTCAGAGTGGCAGGATGGTCAGAGTAACAGCATGGTCAGAGTGGCAGGATGGTCAGAGTAACAGCATGGTCAGAGTAACAGCATGGTCAGAAAAATATGGTCAGAGTGACAGGATGGTCAGAGTAACAGCATGGTCAGAAAAATATGGTCAGAGTGACAGGATGGTCAGAGTAACAGCATGGTCAGAACAATATGGTCAGAGTGACAGGATGGTCAGAGTAACAACATGGTCAGAAAAATATGGTCAGAGTGACAGGATGGTCAGAGTAACAGCATGGTCAGAAAAATATGGTCAGAGTGACAGCATGGTCAGCGGAACAGCGTGGTCAGAGTGACAGTAACAGGATGGTCAGAGTGACAGCATGGTCAGAGTGACAGGATGGTGAGAGTAACAGAATGGTCAGAGTGACAGCATGGTCAGAAAAATATGGTCAGAGTGATAGCATGATCAGAATGCAGGATGGTCAGCATGACAGCATGGTCAGAGTGACGGTAATAGGATGGTCAGAGTAACATAATGGTCAGAGTATCATTACTGAATATCATAATTGGATGTTGTTGCTTTTATTATTAGTGATCATATAATTGCTGGAAATAGTGACCTACGCTCATATATATATATATATATATATATATATATATATATATATATATATATATATATATATATATATATATATATATATATATATATATATATATATATATATATATATATATGTGTATATGTATATATATATATGTATATATATATATATATATATATATATATATATATATATATATATATATATATATATACATGTGTGTATGAATATTTATATATTATCTGTGTAAACACAAAATATAATATAATTAACATATCTATATGACAAGTTGTGATCATAATCATAGTTTTGCATTTACAGGTAAAATTAATGATCTAATAAAAACTAAACATATTGTACACTGTGTCATAGTTAGGGAAAAAAATAACTTACTGTTGTTTGTGTATGATATTTTCGCTGAAACTAAATAACAAATTTGCATAAACAAGCTACTATGCTGTGGTCAATACTGGATGGGTTTGACTTTGTTGATAAATCACTGAAATGACAGGAGCAAACAATGGACTCAGGATGGACCTTAGGGCAGGTGTCAGCTACACAATTACAACATAACTACCTACCTGTGGTGATGCAATAATTGTTTAGTGACACACCCACCTGTGGTGATGCTGTCATTGTCTAGTTTACACCCACCTATTGTGATGTTGTCATTGTCTAGTTCACACCCACCTATGGTGATGTTGTCATTGTCTAGTGAAACACACACCTATGGTGATGCTGTCATTGTCTAGTGAAACACACACCTATGGTGATGCTGTCATTGTCTAGTGACACACCAACCTATCGTGATGCTGTCATTGTCTAGTGACACACCCACCTGTGGTGATGCTGTCGAAGCCGAGCACTGTCATGAATAGTGTGGCAAATGCGAGGCCAGCAAAGACGACTCTCTGTCGCGCATACGTCCGCCATCCCGTGTACAATACGATGAAGGGGTCAAAGAGAACGGCCATCAAAGCCTTCTTCTCTTTCTTCTTCTTTCTCCCCTCAGCTTCCTCAGCCTCGTCTCCTCGCAGTTGGGATGTTGACTCATCACCTGTCTTCAACTTATCCTCCTTCACGCCCTTGTCATCTATCTCTTGTAGCTTCACCTCTTCCTGTGGGCTCACTGCACACAAAACCACAACATACTTAGGGGCTTTGTAAATGTAACAAAACCCTACCAAAAAAATTTACTTTATTACAGCAACAATAGATAAATCGACAACCTGTATTGATGCCAGCCTCGCCCTGGACTTTAGGAAAAAACAAGAGAGAAACTACAACAAAATATATAATTGAAGTTTCAGAAGCACTGCACATGCATTGCCAATGGAATGAATGAAAATTTACAGAAGCACTGCACATGCATTGCAAATGCAATGAATGAAAAGTTACAGAAGCATTGCACAAGCATTGCCAATGCAATTAATGCAAAGTTACAAAAGCATTGCACAAGCATTGCCAATGCAACAAATGAAAAGTTACAGAAGCATTGCACATGCATTGCCAATGGAATGATTAAAAGTTACAGAAGGATTCAGCCTTTTACTTTTACTGCACACGCATTGTTAATGCAATGAATGAAATGTTACAAAAGCATTGCACTACACATACACTGCCAGTGCAATGAATGGAAAGCTGATTATTGCAAAAGTTCAACAACCTTAAAAATCCAAGTGGACCATTGGCCCAGTCACCCACACACCCACCCAGTCACCCATCCACCCACACACCCACCCAGTCATCCACCCACCCCATTTTTTTCTTATTATTATTGTGTTTGTTGTGAGTTTCTAAATCATTCTTAACTGATGGAGCATGTGGAATGTGTTCATTATTTGCTAATTGTTGTTACTAATCAAAACATTTCTGCTGATCTGAGACTGTGTAGTTGGCAGCAGGCTGACAGATCAACAAACACTGGATATCAGGAAACAGAATAAAGAAGAGACTGAGACTGTCCAGGAGGTCCTGTACCTGTGTCGTCCTCGCCCTCCTTGACCGCCAGCTGTGGCACGAGTCTGTACACTTGGGACAGTAGGCTGTACTTGACAAACACCGAAAAAACGTTCCACGCGGCAATGAAGATGGCGGCAGTGGTGAGAGAGGCAGCAGTCATCACGAGGCCCACAGTCACCGGAGACACAATATTACACAGTAGGTCCATCGCTCGAATGGTCGCATTCAAGTCTGCAGACACAAGTGTTACATCATTATAATATCTATCTCTACAGCGTAGCATACAAGACCAATGTAACAAAAATGCCCTATTATTATCAGATGAAATATGAAGGAAAGCATTTACAAGATGCCTTCTTAAAAATCCCTTCACAATTCATCACGAATCAGGTTCAATGATGTTCAAATCTGTTGATTATAAATAGTCTAAGTAATAGGCACAGTCAGACTTTGATATTTAGATTAGGCAATTTATAAAGTGTGACTAGCCTTTTGTTATAATATATTGAGCCACTTTTGTTGTAGTACATTCAACCACTTTTGTTATAGTATATTCAACAACGTTTTGCGAAATTACTCTAAAACGAGAAAGGCACAAAACCAGATTGTGTATATATCTTTAAAATAAAATTCCCACAGACCATCTGAAAGCATCAACTTACTGGCAAGCTTTGCATTGTCTCCAGCGGCAACGACAATAATCCAGTCCTTCTCAATGGCAATCTTGTAAGCAACACTAGCCAGCTGTGCAATGACTGCGAGGAAGATGATGACGCCTTCACACAGTTGCGGCAAGAGGCCACCAAACAGCGAAGCAAACTGTTCCCGGTAGGCAAGTGTGAAGTAGACGGCAATGGCACATAGAACCACGGAGAAGTTCTGGATGAACAGTGACACTCGCACCACTGCAACACATAAGATGACACTCGCACCATTGCAGATCATATCATTGCACTCCCAACACTGCAGCACATAAGATGACACTCGCAAAACTGCAACACATCAGATGACACTTGCACCACAGCAGCACATAAGATGACACTTGCACCACTGCAGAACATAAGATGACACTAGCACCACTGCAGCACATAAGAGGGCATTCACATCACTGCAGCACATAAGAGGACACTCGCACCACTGCAGCACATAAGATGAAACTTGCACCACATAAGATGACACTTGCACCACTGCAGAATATAAGATCACACTCGCACCACTGCAACACATAAGAGGACATTCACATCACTGCAGCATGTGAGAGGACACTCACACCAATGCAGCACACAAGATCACACTCACACCACTGCAGCACACAAGACCACACTAGCACTACACTTGCACCACTGCAGCATGAAAGATGACACTGGCACCACTGCAGCACGTAAGATGACACTTGCGGCACAACAGACATGTAAGAGGACATTCACACCACTGCAGCACATAAGAGGACACTTGCATCACTGTAGCGTAACAGATACATGACTAGTGAACTAAGGTGCAGTCATTATACACAGAAACCACAGTGAACTAAGATGTAAGCACAACCATGTCATTGTTCAAACCCAAATGCAGATGTTTTGCAAGAAAATAATATTTCACACACTCACTTGGGGCACTATGTGGCGCCACGACTGCACCACAACAAAATGCCATCGCAGTTTGTTGACATAATGTTGCCACAAATAAATTATGCATTTACAAAGATGTTCAGAAGTTTATAGCTGCTGAGATAATTACTTTGATGTTTCCCATTTATTGTCAACTATGTAATGAGTATACCTTTATCAAACCTGTCATATTTTATTCAGTTGAAATCTGTATTTTTTACTTCAAATTCTGTATAAAGCCGTATAAATCTATCATGTTATGAAATATGCCTACATAAAAAACTTGGTGTTGTCGGAAATCTGCCTAGCATCAAAACTATTTGCTCTTCAACCAATATAAGTTTTTTTTATTTCATACTTGTGATAAACACAAAAACAAATTCCTTTATCATGATTTTTCAGTTTCATTTGAAGCAAATCTGTATAACAACCCAAAATATGTATTGAATACGTTAAATCTGTATAATGTGACGGGTCTCCTTTGTTGTTACCTTTCACGCACTGCCAGAAAACAGTATCGCCGCCCTGGTGGACTTACTGAGACTATAAAACTCACCTTTTATTCGAGGGTTCAAATCAACCCAGTTGCCGATGATTCCACCAAAGAACATGACAGCGCCCCCTGCGGTGAAGCCAAAGATGGCTGCCAGTCGCAGTTCTCCATCAGCCAGATGTACAAGGTAAAGTCCCACAGCAAACTGCCACATCCAATCTCCCTGCAGAATAGCAACAATACATAAATCAATCAACCAATCAATCAATAATTTATTTTCAATGAACAGTACAAATTAAAAATACAGCATAATTTGCAATATGTGAAATTAAGGTAAAAATAAAACAATAACTTGTGTATTGCAGAGGGGAAGAAAGGAAGATTCTACTTATCAATGGTTCACACCCAAAAAAACTATGATTTTTACACAAGTACCACTGATCTTTTTATTTAACTACATTAAGTTTTGTTAGTTCTAATACAAAGAAAGTAGATTTAATTTGTATGTTGTATTTTTACACTCTTATATTCCATTAATAAATAAACCAACACGAGTAACTAATCAATCGGCAACATTAATTGATAACATTTATACAAATAACCATAAAAACATGCTCCAGGGCATTATGTATACAGATATATCTGACCACTTCCCAATATTTCTCATTGATAATAATTGCAAATTAACCAACAATCTTAAATACACAACAAGCAGAAACTTTTCCTAGGCAAACATAGATAAATTTTATAATAACATGCAAAATCTTGACTGGGATATTATGACATACACAAATAATTGTCAAATAGCCTACTCAGTATTCTATAAGTCACTACTGCGAGAATACAATGACTGCTTTCCCATAAAAACAATTAAGCTTAACTACAAGAATAGGAAACCATGGCTAACATATGGGCTAAAAAACTCAATAAAAGAGAAGAATAGACTATATTTTATGTTAAATATGTGAGGCAAAATACAAGATATAACGAAACTAAATATAAAGTATACAAAAGTAAGCTGAATGGCTTACTAAGGAAATCTGAACGTGAACATTACGCAACTCTCTTTGAAGAAAATAAGCATAACCTTAAAAAGTCTTGGCCCCTGTTAAAAGAAATAATAAACAAGAAACATGAACGTATAATGCAGACAAAATTCATCATCAAAGTTCTAACATCAGACAAAAAACAAATAAGCGAATGTTTTAATAAGTTCTATATAAATGTTGGCTCTAACCTACCAAAACATTCCACAGAACCAAACAGACCCTATGTCATACATGAAAAACAGCAATACTAAAACTATATATATCTTGAACCGGTAACTGAAAATGAGGTATCAGCAATAGTAAACTCTAATCTAATATCTGGTCCTGGATGGGATGGCATTTCCAGTAAAGTAATAAAAAAAAACATATAAAAGCTTTATTAAACCATTAACATATTTATATAAATATATTATATAAATATCTCTATAAATACTGGAATATTCCCAAATGAATTAAAAATAGCTAAGGTAATACCTATCTACAAAGCTAAGGAAAAAAAAAAATTTTCTAACTACCGACCAATTTCAATATTGCCAACTTTCTCTAAAATATTGGAAAGACTAATGTATAGCAGGCTGTTAAATTGTATTAATAAGTATAACATTCTGTACAAATATCAGTTTGGTTTTCGAAAAAAAGTCACTCCACTAGCATGGCACTAATGACCATTGTAGACAAAATATCAGAAGCACTACAAAAAAAATTTGTGCTAGGGGTGTTCTTAGATTTATCTAAAGCATTTCATACTGTTGACCATGAGATACTCTGTCAAAAACTCCAATGTTATGGTATACGTGGATTAAAAAGATATTTATCTAATAGAAGTCAATATGTGTATTACAATAGGACTAGCTCCACTAAACTCATTTTTACTTGTGGAGTGCCTCAAGGTTCCATACTCAGACCATTGCTCTTTCTATTATATATCAATGATATTGTTAATGTCTCAGATATTCTTTACTCCTTATTATTTGCTGATGACACTAGTGTATTTATACAGGGTGATCAATTGAATGATATAGCTAACAAAATGACTATTGAATGAAAACAACTTGTAGCTTGGTTAAATGCTAACAAATTATCTCTAAACATTGATAAGATCCAATACATGATATTTAGAACATCCAACCTAAAACTTTTCAAACCGACAAAACTTGAAATTAATGATAATGCTATTAAGCAAGTATCCTCTACAACATTTCTTGGTGTTACTATTGATAACAAACTTAATTGGGCTGAACATATTAACAAAGTTAAATGTAAAATCTCTAAAGGGGTAGGCATTATCAACAAAGCCAAAAGATTAGTAACTAGACCATGCCTGGTCACCTTATATTACTCGTTTTTATTCCCTCATTTGACATATTGTATTGAAATGTGGGGTGGCATTTGACTCATATTGTTCAAGTATTATAAAGGTTCAAAAGAAAGCGGTGAGAATGCTCATCTCAGCTAATAGATCAGCTCATACTAAACCTATCTTTAAACTACTAAACATCTTAACATTTAGACAACTATATGTCTACTCAATACAAATGTTTATGTATAAATACAACAGTGGGCTTCTACCAACAATTTTTGATAATATATTTAAACTTAACCAAGATGTTCATAGTTACAATACAAGACAATCTACACAAATACACATATCCATGGCAATTTTAGAAATAAGACTTCGTTCTGTAAAAATTAAGGGTGCTATAATTTGGAATTATTTTAACACAAGACTTAAGTTTACTTCTTATTAAATAATTAACTACAAATGTATACTTAAGCAATTTGTTAATATATAACATGTATCACAATCAGGATTGGTTGGTTTTCTACACCTGCATGCTATTTTTGTGTTTAATACTATGATATATGTATTGAAATATATACTAGGGAGTATAACATTGTATAATGTTCTTCCCCTATTGTTCTATTTACATTATCATACAGGGTTTACCTTGGTTTGATTTGTATGTATTGTAAAGAGTTACAATAAATTTGATTTGATTTGATTTCATTTGCATTGTGAATACCCTTCCTCGTATGCTTCTGCATTTAGTGTTGCCTGTTGCTTTAATTTAACGAGTTTCATATAATAATAACCATCAGAATTTTTTGGCAAACATTTATCTCCAATAATTATGTTATTTAAAGGTTGTGTTTTTCTAAAGACAATTCTATTGTGTCATATTGATAATTGTTTTTCACAAAGTTGTGAATTTCCTAGATTTAGGATTGCATTATAGCACCGTGCGGTGAACAGTTGCTCCAATTTAAAACAACAGTAGTTCCATAACAGCTCACAATGTGGCTCTGCATGATGCAATGGTGGTTATATTTTGTATGTGACTGACTGTGTTTATTTAGTACGCTGGCCTTGACCCCTCCCTTAGTAAGGTGTGTACAGAGAAGTAAATGTCAACAACTAACAAGCCTCTTAGTCGATAGCCAGTTTACTGGTTTTGAAAAATAGCCTTGCTCCAACATACTTAAATAGTTCAAGGCCCTTGTTTTATGGTAAATAACTGTTTTATGATGTAACAGTTTTCTTATAATATTGAATACATTTTTTTCACATATATTTTGTGATAAAGATATTTAAAAATGTAAACATACCACCAGTACACATATTGTGAAGTATTGGACACACTTCAGTACAACAGAAACACACATACCAGTAAACTGTTTTGGCCTCAAAGGTCAATCCAGACAAGACAATTAGGAAGAATGAATCAGACATACCCATGCTGACACGATGTAGTTGATGTAGAGCAAGGTGGAGGGAGACCGCAGCCACACGCAGAATGACTCTGGAAGGAAAAATAATTATTAATTTCAAGTTAGAGCCACCAAATAAAATGCATGGAATGTTCCTCACAACTGCGCTAACAGGCAGGCTAAATGTTGTCAGCATATCAGAGCTTTATAAATATGCATGTATTGAGGCAGATGCATACATTGATGCAGATTCCCTGAAAAACCTTATCACTGGTGCCTCTCTCACCAGCTAGGCGACAAGTAAGGTTTTTGTAGGATCCCATGCGATATTTAAATTACTTTGTACTGACTCTTCTTGTTATATTAATTTCTGACACAAATTTTATATTTTCTATTAAAATGTCTGCCTGCAGACAATAGGTGTAGATGAAAGACACGCCTTTAGTGACACAGGCCCAGTGACACAAGCGAATGACACAGGCCCTGTAACAGTGACATAGGCCTAGCAATACCAAGAAACAGGCCCTGCGACACAATGACACAGACCCTATGACAGAGTGATACATGACATGTAACACAGTGACACAGGCTCTCTGACATAGTGACACTGCATTTTTGACACAGCTACACAGGCCCTGCAACAAAGTGAAATTGTGTTTATGACACAGCGACAAAGGCGCTTCAACACGTAAGCCCTGTGACACAGTGACATTGTGTGCATGACACAGGGACACAGTCACTGCAAGACAGTGACACAGGCCCTGCAACACAGTGACACAGGCACTACCTGTCATGGCCACTGTATTGACCGACCAGAAAACATGTCACGAAAAGCGACCATTGCAGACAACTGTCTGCTAATACTAGTGTAACCTACTTCACTATTGTGTAACACATTGTTCTGAAAATGGATATATGCTATACACAATGTCTCTAGACAAGCAATTTGTAAAAGTGTGTCATCAGCTTGTGACAAAAACTGTCAACTAGGATCAGCCTGTGCATTACAACCAAATCTGGGTAAAATAAATTACACACAAGTCATTCTGTATTGCGTTGTACTTGTATTTTGCAGTAATGCTAATATTAAGACCATGATATTGCACCTCTATTTTACAGATGAGTTTTCCAAGAGTCTTGTCTTAATATATGTGTAATACATACTCCTGAATTGTGAATTTGAGACACCAAGATGCTCGGTTGAAGGAGCAGCAAGTTGTGTATATAACAAGAGTCCTTTCTTGTGCATGTGTGTGTCCAGTAATTAAACGAAAGGACATTCTATTTTAGTGTAATTACCTCAATATTGGTCTTTATCATTTACAAGTGACCCAGTTTCTTAGAGGTTATGCATAGAATCAAGGACAACTCAACACCTTGTAACCATGACATGGTGTGGTTCAACTGTCCCAGTTAATCATTGTCCTGGGTGTTGGTTTGTGTGAGGTAATACCACATCCTGTATATTTTTGACTGCATTTGAGCAGAATCATAATAACAATAATACAATATTATTCATGATAAACCTTATATATACATTATATCTTCCTTAGGGTCGTGAGTTTAAAACAAATATGCATGCAACTACAGTACCACTTTAAATAAAATAATTGCACAAGAGAGTATATTGTAAAATGCAGTAAATAAAACTTATCAACTATGGTGTTTACTTACGACGCTCAGTGGCGCCATCTGGTGTGTCGTCGTTGTCTTTTTTCTCCGTTTGCATCCTGCTGACTCCGTTCTCTTATATCACCTTCTTCTACGCACCGCGGCCACCTACAAAACATAGTTTGTCAGTTGACATGTTTGAAGTATGTAACCTGTAACTGTACTTTGAGTTGTTGCCTTTTGGCAATACTACTTGAGTTCTTCCTCCAGTGTAGGTCTTATGTGATATAGTCGAAACAGCCCTTCTCTAGGGCTACTACAATTTACCCCTTGTGTGGGATATTTTTTCTTCCCCGGGCACGATGTAGATGAAAGACACGCCTTTAGTGACACAGGCCCAGTGACACAAGCGAATGACACAGGTCCTGTAACAGTGACACAGGTCTTACGGTACCAAGAAACAGGCCCTGCGACACAATGACACAGACCCTGCGACAGAGTGACACATGACATGTAACACAGTGACACAGGCTCTGTGACATAGTGACACTGCGTTTTTGACACAGGTACACAGAAAATAGGGCCATATAACTTTGACTGTATCACCCTAAAAGCTTTGACTGTATCACCCTAAAAGCTCTGACTGTATCACCCTAAAAGCTTTGACTGTATCACCCTAAAAGCTTTGACTGTGTCACCCTAAAGGATAGACACATATTTCCGACCATTTGCATGGTGCTAGATGAGCTAGCAAATTGTACACCATTTTATGAAATGGCTGGGTGGGCCGCTGACCAGGGGTCCGAACCCTGTACCTCCTGGTCACGAGGTCAGGGGTCCGAACCCTGTACTTCCTGGTCACGAGGTCAGGAATCCCAACCCTCTACCTCCTGGTCACGAGGTCAGGGGTTCGAACCCGGGCCTGTACCTCCTGGTCACGAGGCCAGTTGTCCAAACCCTGTACCTCCTGGTCACGAGGCCAGGGGTCTGAACCCTGCATTTCCTGGTCATGAGGCCAGGGATCTTAACCCTGTACCTCCTGGTCACGAGGCCAGTCGTCCAAACCCTGTAACTCTTGGTCATGAGGCCAGGGTTATGAACCCTGTCCCTCCTGGTCATGAAGCCAGGGGTCCCAACCCTGTACCTCGAGGTCAGGGGTTCGAACCCGGGCCTGTACCTCCTGGTCACGAGGCCAGTTGTCCAAACCCTGTACTTCCTGGTCACGAGGCCAGGGGTCTGAACCCTGTACCTCCTGATCAAGAGGCCAGGGGTCCGAACCCTATATCTCCTGGACACGAGGCCAGGGGTATGAACCCTGTACCTCCTGGTCACGATGCCAGGGGTCTGAACCCTGTACCTCCTGGTCACGAGGTAAGTGGACTGAACCCCTCATTTCCTGGTCATAAGGCCAGGGATCTGAACCCTGTACCTACTGGTCAAGGGGCCAGGGGTCTGAACCCTGTACCTCCTGATCATGAGGCCAGGGGTCAGAAACCTGTACGTCCTGGTCACGAATTAAGTGGTCTGAACCCTGCATTTCCTGGTCATGAACCCTGTACCTCCTGATCATGACGCCAGGGGTCTGAGCCCTGTATAACCTTGTCAAGAGGCTAGGGATATGAACCCTGTACCTCCTGGTCATGGGCAAGCACCATCGAACCACTTCAGGGTAGGATTATGTGATAATTAAGTTGTGATCGAGCAGATAATTTGCACACGCCTGAAGGCTGTAACCGGATGTAGTGTTTCGCGTGCTCGTAAATAAAGCAATGACTGTTTTATAGGCCTATTGAAGTACTGTGTTGTCTCTGTTTAACTGACACACGCCATAACATTCTGGCGACGAGGATTGAAACGATGTTTGAAGATACTCGAAAATCTGAGGCGCTTAATTAAGTAAGTGAAAAACGTTACGTTGAGAGTGGCCGCAGACGATTTGGTGTTCGAAAGCGAATCGACTTTGCGCAAGCAAGATGGCAGGCGTCATCGGCACTTTGGGGAAGTATGACCCGAAAACAGAGACTGTGACTTCTTACGAAGAACGGCTTAAACAGTATTTGGTCGTTAATAATATAGCGACAAATGACGCAAACGCAGAAAGGCGCAAAGCCATATTTCTGAGTGAGGTAGAAAAATAAATTGTCCAAGTTCTCTCTTGAATTATTCAGCCCGGCCAAACTTGCAGATAAAACACTCGCTGAACTTTTGAAAAAAACTGAAAGACCACCATGAGCCAGTCGCAAATGAGATGGCAGAGTCGTTTAAGTTTTGGACACGAGTCCAAGCTGAAGACGAGAGTGTAAGGGACTATAGCTTGGCTATAAAGAAAGTCACCGTTCATGCAAATTTCCCAGATTTTCAAGCGCACCATGGAAAATAGCTTACTGGTTACAGACTTGATTAATGTAAGTAAAAAACATGTATTTCTAAATTTGCATATCATTGTTTGATTCAATACATAAACTGTGAAGGACATATTAAATTTATGCAAAAAATCAAGGATACTATGATAATTTCACCTATTTGAGTGGGGCAGATACTATGAATAAATATTATTGATATTTCCAGAAAAAAGGAAACACTGATCTGAATCACTCAATCTATTAGCAGTTCTGAAAGGTACCTATCCATGAAAAGGCCACTACCCCCCAAAGGTATGCACACCCCCGGATCCCCTGCATTAACAATCCCTGTATAAACAATAGAACAATCAATGTTTCCTGTTTTTATAATATCATTGAATGATTAGTGAGTACCTTGACTTCTTTCTCATTTTGAATAAAGGTTAATAGTTGCAGTAAATGGATTTGCTTCCTTACCACAAACTTTGCAAGGGTTGTGAAATAATTGTTCTGCCATGACAAAAGGAAGCAAGTCACCCTAGTCACGCCCAGGATAACCCGAATGATTTTCTTATATTGATGACCCAAATACTAAACTTCTATTTCTACAGGTTTAGGAGAGCTACAAAGAAAACTTGTTTTTGTCCATTTCTCAAAACTTGACCTTTTTGGACTTGCTTCCTTTAGTCATTTCACGGCAGTATACCAGCTGACTGTTTGATGCAATGATGCACACTCACCTGATCACACGTAGTACAGCAGACGACGATGTGTTTATTTACAAACCATAACACTGCCTCTCGACAGCGCCCGTTCAGCCTCAGACAACGTCAACGCAGGTAGCGTCGACACTCACCGATCAACGGTCCAGTGATTTCCCACCGCCACCCCTGGAGTCCGCGCGTACACTGACGCCCCAGACACAATGGGGTGGTTTATACCGGCGAGACGTCAGCGGCTGGTGTTCGGCGCACGTCGCTGTTGTATACCATCAGACGGTCTACGCGGAATCGGTGCCGTGGCGTTGTTCGTTACTTACCGAGGCAAAATGGCGACTACTACGGCAAGGTCGATATAAAATATGTGTTGGAGTACTGAGTGTCGCATGATGGCGTATGAAGATCAGTAGCGTATTTGGTGGTGGGTGTGACTTTGGCCATTTTTTTTAGATCGCTCTGAAAAACTGGTATCCTCGGTAATAAAGCAATGCACCAAGAAAATACCACCAGCCAAACTACTGGTGGGCCAAAGTCACCCGATAGGTTGAGGTGACTTTGGCTCAAATAGAATAGGAGGGGGCATGAAACCCATTCTGGGGGCGAAAGGCCACCTCCTCTTTTTCAGATGTGCGTTTTGGTACATACATGACTCACTACGCGACGCCACCCGTCCATGCCGCTTTTCGAACTTCAACAGCGTAGGTTTTACATGTTTATCACTTTTCACATCAAAAACTAAAACATTTACATGCATTCCCTTGTTGTGATATAACTACGGTAATTGGCGAATAGAAACATACCAATGGGTAGATATATCAACGGGCTTATTGTTGTTATTGTGTGTTAACTGAAAACGACTGGCGATAAAGTTTGTGGAAATGAATAGTTTGAATGACTACTGCTTGGGGTAAAACACACCTCAAGTGAGGGGGCATAACGCACGTAGGGAGAGCGTTATGCCCACAGCATTATGGGAATACGTGAAACCATACAGTATAATGATAGTGTTTTTTTTTACGAGGAAGCATAAGAAATCTTGCTGGACCATTGTCATAAATAATACTAATTAAATTTCAAAGTATTTATACACGCGTATGCGCGCGCGCGCGCACACACACACACACACACACACACACACACACACACACACACACACACACACACACACACACACACACACACACACACACACACACACACACACACACACACACACACACACACACACACACACACACACACACAAACAAACGCACACGCACGCAGATGGTGCGTTCTTATAAACGCAAGACAGAAATAGGCCATTGTAGTAATGAGAGGCTTCGTGCTGCGGTTGAGGCCGTTCACCGAGGACAGAGCCTTAATGCGGCGTCAAATGAGGGCGGAATTTCCATTGAAAATTTGGAACTGCGGAACTCTCGGTTGTGCAACAATTGGCTGGTCAGCCACAGGGAACGAGCAATCACGCAGTTTGAAGCAGCTCTTCTGCAAGGCATACAACACGACCGCGAACGTCCAGAGCTCTGTGAACGGGTTCCTTGCAAGCGGCACGTGGCCTTTCAAGGACACAACATTTGATCACAAATTCGCTCCGCTAGAAGCGGCAGTAGCAATCCATGACCAGCTCACAGCAGCGGCTGACCAGCCAGGGCCAGCTATTATTTACCATGAAGCTACTGCAGAGTAACAGGCAGCAGTTGTTGAAAATCACGAAGCCGTTGTTAGAGAACCCACAGTAGTTGTTTCCCAATCACGCAGTATGCTTCTAGAATGCTCGCCCTTGCAAGCTCCAACAACTAGTTATTAGACCAACCAGACAACGAAAACTCACAAGTAGCTCACCGCATCACCCTATAAAATATGTTGGAACAGAGAAAGGTGGAGAAAGAGAGGCATTTAGGAATGAAGGAGCCGAAGAAGTCTAAAATAGATAAGATAACTGCCCCCTAAAAAATTAGCTGCAGGACCTGTTCCTGGCCCGTCAGGTATAACATTTAGGAAAACCATAATACAGAAGGCACCCACCGATGACACGTCGGGAAAGGAATCGCATTGCTCTATGTGTTATGAATGGTTTGGAAACAGTAGATCTGGAGAAACCTGGGTTTAATGTCAGGATTGTCGGAGATGGTCACAAGAAGAGAGTACACCAGGCGGCAGAGTTTACGTCTGCCATAATTGCGACACTAACGACGAATAGAGGCCGACCGTTCGATGAATGGTGTATAAGCCAAAACACTTTTTGTTCGTTCCTTGAGAGTTGCACACTGTCCAACTGTTTGTTAATTCGTCGTCAGTTGCACACGATGTTTAATTACATATTTTGTTCATGCGTGAGCCGGCAATCGATGCTTTCATGTTCGTTTACGTTGGTATTTTAATTTTAGTTGTTGAAATGTCTCTAGATGTTTGATATTACTTTGTGCGACATGTTGGTCGTGTTTTAGCCCTTTGCTTATCCATTATTACTATAAATATATTTTGAGTAATGTTCTAGTCGTTCTCAACGTATATATCCGTCCCTGTCGTAGAGAACCGTAGGCCCTATGTGCATCGATAAACGTCTAGTTCCAACTGTACGATAATATTCAAAAGTAGATATATGCCCTACACCAGACTATGCATACATTACTGCAACATATCATTAATAGTTACATATACATATTCTTGCTCATCATTAACCTCATGCACATCCTTTTATATATTTCTTCAGTTAATATTATTGCATATACAAATGTATATAAGCATACACTTTGTATCCAAATGGTGGACGTAGGCAAAATGCCCCCAATTGGGCTTTTTGCCTCACACAAAGGGACGTTTTACCCCATAGGTGGGACAAAATGCTTGTTTGACCACTCTTACAAAATGTTTAATAACTAACTTATTTTAACAATAAGTAACACAAACAAAACGGAGACAACAACAACATATGTGGCTATATAAACAACACACTTTTAGACATATTCGATCGATTTTCACCGCGCAAGGGAGTGAGTGACCTGGGCGTTATGCCCCGACTTACTCTGTGTGCACGTTGAATAAGAATGTTGTCTGCATACCGCGACTACGTGTTATATATATATATATATATATATATATATATATATATATATATATATATATATATATATATATATATATATATATATATATATATATATATATATATATATATATATATATATATATATATATTATATATATATGGATCCCACCCTACTCCGCCCAGCTCAAGTTATTCAAAAACATGGTCAAAACTGTTATGCAAATATCACCTTTCATGTTGTCGGGTATGTACGTAGCGCACCCTCATGTTGCCAGGTGTATAATGTACCCCCCATGTTGTCTGGTGCACGACGTGCCCCCCAAGTTGTCGGTTGTCCTGATATTTTGGTAAAGGACACTTTGTGATCTTTCTTAAATTGAGGCGGTTGTGGACAACATCGCATAATTCCTGTGGCTCCTGACCCGTCCACTCTCGTGTGTAATTCCTGTGGTGGCTCCTGATCCGTCCACTCTCCTGTGTAATTTCTGTGGCTCCTGACCCGTCCACTCTCCTGTGTAATTCCTGTGGCTCCTGACCCGTCCACTCTCCTGTGTAATTCCTGTGGCTCCTGACCCGTCCACTCTCCTGTTTAATTTTTGTGTGGTTTTCCTCATTTTCTGCCGCCTTTGATCGTACCTTGTAGTATTCCTTTGACAAGCGTTGTGTCTGGTTGTATAACCGAGAACCATCGGAGTTTTTTTGTGTTTTACTGTGGTCAAAAGCGGTTCTTGTGGTCCTGCGGCTTCGGTGATGGCTTGCATTACTGATATATTTGTTATGTGGTCTCCGTGAAAAATTGTCAGGATCCTTCTGATAAATTTAATCTAAAATGCAGCTATTCATCTTTCGGACTCATCTTTCAGGGTCCAGCTTCTGCATCTGTATGTCAGCACTGACAAAACTAGGCTTTTATAGAGTCATATCTTTGTTGCCGTTTTGATGTTGTTGTCGCTCCATATCTTCTTGAGTCTCGCTATCGCTGATGTTGCTAGGTGTACCCGTGTGTGTATTTCCTGGAGTGGAGTCACACTCAGAGGGGATGATCGACCCGAGGTACTTGAATGATGTCACTGGTACAACCATTGAAACTATTCTGAAACAAACTGGGCAATAGGACATTTTGGCAATATAATATTTTGGTAAAGCAATTGATAATAATAAAAAACTTCTGTATTACTTCAAATGTATTTAGAAAACTGAGTGGGTAATGATTAATTTTTATCCTTTAGTGAAATTGTGTTGTCTGCGACGTTTGATCACACCTTGAAATAGAGTGAGAACGAATGTGAACTTCAGGCGTACAATAAAATGGCCAGCCTAAATGTTTGACAACATATTGTTAAATGGCTTAACTGATCGACAGTCACAGTTTTCGCTAGAACAAAGTTATAAGGAAATACATTCACAGCATTGTTTTATTCAAAAACTGTGTATAATATACTAGATACAAAGTCACCGTCTTGCATATTTTCACAGACAATTAAGTGCAATAACATTTTATGAATGAGATAAATATCCCCGTGTATATGCGTACAGTATTTTTAAGAACATAGTTAGATTTTAACACTATCAGGAACGTATCTAGGACTAAACTGACATGGAAGCACACATCTAAGAGGGGTCAGGGTGTCCAGTTTTTTAAACAAACTTATCATTTGTAATCTGGTGCATTGTGAAGTCAAACTAAATATAATAGCAATGCCCTTCCGGAGAAACCCATGACCCTCCACTCGACACCCATCCCTGGTAAAAGGTGGATGTGAACCGCTTGCAACAATAACAACCATTTATAATAAGCCAAGAAGACACGTAGACAATGATAATGCCCGGCAATAAATGTTTACTAGGCTATCATAAAGGGTTCAGTCACTACCCTCTCCTTCATTGGGGCGGAATGTTCGCACTAACCGTATGTTCTTTTTGATGACTGATATTGTGGATGATGCGATCTGCATGCAACGTCTTGTCCTGGTAGACATGCATAAGGGCCAATCCGTTCTTGTGGAAGCACGTGCGTGCCTACGCGCCTGACTAGTATTTGATCATGTTTATGATTAATCTATTACAGTGTAGTATTTAGCATTATATCTTGGTTTGAAGTCATGTAAATATAGCTTACATCTGTTACACTGTAATGTTCATGTAACCTGTTTTATACACACACGCGCGCACACGCACATACACACACACACACACACACACACACACACACACACACACACACACATATTATTAAACATACATTTATACCTTTGTAATTCGATGATTTCGGCGAAACAGTTAGACCGAGGTCGGTGACAAGTCACAGAACTCTTATACAACGTCCAGTCGAGGCCCTCGTCTCACTCAGTGATGTATCCCACTCGGGTCATACAAAGTGCAATAATTGTCGTGTCGAGCTATGACATCGAGGTTGTGGCGTGCACGAGATGCGTACTGCCAAGTTGCTGGTCTCTCCTTACGTGACTGCTTCGTGTGAACGGGCACATTTCTGCTTGGCTTGTCGTATCGTATATCTTCTAATTACGCACACCGTGTCCTTCGACTATAGCGGTTATCTGCCCATCTACAAACATGCCCGACACGAACAGCTAACCGAGGCCGTGTGGGTCTGTGTCCCGAACTGGTGCTATTTCTGCGAAGGATATGGCTCTACCTTGAACTGTTAACTATACACACTCATACACTCAAACGCACACGCACACATACGCACACACACACACACACACACACACACACACACACACACACACACACACACACACACACCAGATTAGCTAGATTCGTGTAAATAGCGCACAGTTACGCGGCAACGTACGCCTGCGAGTCATGATGATATTTTCATTGTATCATTTGTGGTATCGTGTACAAACATCGTTTACGTAACTGTTATTTTATAACAATGCTACACTGTTAAATCACGCTGTATACAAAAGAGATTGGTCACGTGATTGTCTGCACAGACCCTAGAGTTACATCATTAATCACCCCCCGGGTGTTCTATTTATGTCTATGGCACAGACACACCGTGTGCTGCAAGAAGACATTCCGCCAGCTTCGTCGTCAAACGTTGACAGGCGTGAGACTAGAGGGACACGCTCAAGACGGGTGCAATGTGGACGGGCGTGAGACTAGAAGGACACCCTCAAGACGGATGCAGTGTGGACGGGCATAAGACTAGAAGAACACGCTCAAGACGGGTGCAATGTGGACGGGCGTGAGACTAGAGGGACACGTTCAAGACGGGTGCAATGTGGACGAGCATAAGACTAGAAGGACACGCTCAAGACGGGTGCAATGTGGACGGGCGTGAGACTAGAGGGACACGCTCAAGACGGGTGCAATGTGGACGGGCATAAGACTAGAAGAACACGCTCAAGACGGGTGCAATGTGGACGGGCGTGAGACTAGAGGGACACGTTCAAGACGGGTGCAATGTGGACGGGCATAAGACTAGAAGGACACGCTCAAGACGGGTGCAATGTGGACGGGCGTGAGACTAGAGGGACACGCTCAAGACGGGAGCAATGTGGACGGGCGTGAGACTAGAAGGACACGCTCAAGACGGGTGCAATGTGGACGGGCATAAGACTAGAAGGACACGCTCAAGACGGGTGCAATGTGGACGGGCGTGAGACTAGGACACGCTCAAGACGGGTGCAATGTGGACGGGCGTGAGACTAGAGGGACACGTTCAAGACGGGTGCAATGTGGACGGGCATAAGACTAGAAGGACACGCTCAAGACGGGTGCAATGTGGACGGGCGTGAGACTAGAGGGACACGCTCAAGACGGGAGCAATATGGACGGGCGTGAGACTAGAAGGACACGCTCAAGACGGGTGCAATGTGGACGGGCATAAGACTAGAAGGACACGCTCAAGACGGGTGCAATGTGGACGTGCGTGAGACTAGGACACGCTCAAAGACGGGTGCAATGTGGACGGGCATAAGACTAGAAGGACACGCTCAAGACGGGCGCAATGTGGACGGGCATAAGACTAGAAGGACACGCTCAAGACGGGTGCAATGTGGGCGGGCGTGAGACTAGAGGGACACGCTCAAGACGGGTGCAATATGGACGGGCGTGAGACTAGAGGGACACGCTCAAGAAGGGTGCAATGTTGACAGGCGTGAGACTAGAGGATCACGCTAAAGACGGGTGCAATGTGGACGGGCGTGAGACTAGAGGGACACGCTCAAGACGAATGCAATGTGGACGGGCGTGAGACTAGAGGGACACGCTCGAGACGGGTGCAATGTGGACGGGCGTGAGACTAGAGGGATACGCTCTAGACGGATGCAATGTGGACGGGCGTGAGACTAGAGGGATACGCACAAGACGGGTGCAGTGACGCTGGTTATCCGACCATCGATCGATGTCCACTAAATGCATTATGTATAAACAACACTAGCTGCTGCGATCATATTAAAATAACATTTCTTACGCATCTTCACAACTAAGAAAATCGAGTACTTCGATTGATTGTAATTTTTTAGACGTAACTTGCCAAACTTCCGCTGTTCCATGCAACAAAACGCCTGTAGGAAACGTGTGACATGTCATTTTCTATCCTTCCGATCGTGGTTATTTTTGACTTTTCAGCTGTTCGCTAAAATTACATGACCTTCCCTGTGTGGCCGTGACAGAGCGTCGACCTAGTAGGCCACATACCGCACGGTCCAACTATCGGAGCCATCTCATGACCGATATTTCCGAAAATAGTCCAAAGCAGCACCGACGGCCTTGGTGCAGTGTGAATTAAGTACGGACTATTCCCGTAGACTGTTGGCGGCACTCTGTTATCACACGACGTAACGTGAGTCCGTCCCCCCCCCGGACGACAGCCTTTATTAATGGTGGCTATTATGTTAGCGGCATACGTCATGCTTTAATAATGCATTATATATATATATATATATATATATATATATATATATATATATATATATATATATATATATATATATATATATATATATATATATATATATATATATATATATATATATATATATATATATATATATATATATATGTATATATATAACTGTGATGTGGCAGTTTCACCAAATGGCATTCTCCTAAATAGCCATGTCCCAAGAGTACCCTTCGCAACAGTACCTGTCCCGAAATTGTTTTCTCCACACATTTATCCAAATCAAAAAACACCTCAGATTAGTTGTATTAGTATGCTTTGAATGTTGTAATAATGCATAATCGATAGATGACCATCCGCCATGCTCATCAGAATTGCAAATAAAACATGAGTGAATAAAGGTACGAGAGCCTAGAGTGGTCACATTGTACCTGTCAGTGTTGTCACATTGTACCTAGAGTGGTCACCTTGTACCTGTCAGTGTTGTCACATTGTACCTAGAGTGGTCACCTTGTACCTGTCAGTGTTGTCACCTTGTACCTAGAGTGGTCACCTTGTACCTGTCAGTGTTGTCACATTGTACCTAGAGTGGTCACCTTGTACCTGTCAGTGTTGTCACCTTGTACCTAGAGTGGTCACCTTGTACCTGTCAGTGTTGTCACCATGATTGTATGATAAGAATAAATTATAGTAAAATAGCTAACTTTGGAATAACGATTATTGACTCAAATGTCAGAACGGTCTGACAAGTTAGGTAACTACTACTGACAATAACAGTCAAAATCGACACAATTGTAACCAGACCTGGTATAGCACTCGGGATTTTCGACTTGTTCATTAATCGAGAGACCACATCTAGATGCGTCATGCGGTGTTAATAAACATTCGTTAATAAACTTCCGGTTACTTGGACTTGGTGCAGCGACTTGAATTTGGTGTAGATCATTTACAGAAAAACGCGGTATATCAAATAGAATAAGAATTACTATTGCATATATATTATACACAAACGTATTGTAGACATATATTAGGAAACAGGTTTTGTTAATTATTAGTCAGAGGGAGTATTTTAGAGTAAGTTAGTTTCGGATTCTGTCACGGAATTCAGCGAGCGTTAATAGGGTTGTTTACTATTCGAAAATTTAGATAGCATAGTGAATAGTCAGTAACATTGGAATATTGGTTAGAATAAGTATTATACATATATTGTTCACCAACTTCTTGTAGACATATATTAAGAAACCGTTTTTGTTAACAGAGGTAGTATTTTTTCCCGGATTCAAACTCAACGAGTGATAAAAGGGAGTTTGTTTACATGTCGTGAATTCAACCGTGCATCGAGCTATGCTTATATTATATATATATATATATATATATATATATATATATATATATATATATATATATATATATATATATATATATATATATATATATATATGTGTAGGGCGTCTAACGTCCATCAGTTGCTCCACACGACCCGGGTACGGTTGTAATATTTTATTACAAATGCGACAAACAGAGACTAATACGCCTATAAGGCGAAAAGCGTAAAGCGAGGCTAAAGACGAGGGTAAAGGCGAGGCTAAAGACGAGGCTAAAGGCGAGGCTAAAGGCGAGGCGGCAGAGTGTCGAACGTCTATCAGTTGATAGTCAAATACATCAAAATGTAGCACTTGCTCCAACTGAGCTAGGTGGCTGTCGAAATCGGCTTTCGCGTTACCCCAGGACGAGGCTGGTACGTCCTGTTCAAAATACTAATTAGCTGGTGGTGACGCCTATCGATTAACATGGTGTCACCCTGCTGCATCCTCCCCAACTAAATCTTAACCGTCCCGGTTACTATATAAAAAAAGAACATCCCGCTGGAACTCTAGGGTTCTCCCAAATTCATGCGTATCTAAATTCTAAAAATTCCTCCTGGGTCCTCCCCAACTAACTCTTAACCGTCCCGGTTAATGCTTCCCGAAAAGACCACACCACTGCGAGCCATCGCTACAAACAAACTAGTCATGATGGGGTCAATTTGTCCCCCACACACGGTTCAGGAATGACGTTGCATCGCCGCGGGGCCGGTGTAGGTACTTGCGTGTCGACTTCTTCGAAGCGTACCACCTTCTTCCGCATCCTGCCCGATCTCCTAGGTGCGGGTACTGGTATCGATACCGGTATCACGGCAGGCTCATCGTGAATCTCCTCTCCCGTCAAAACCTCCTCAGCAATCGGCTGGACCACTGAAGCTGGAGCTATCGTCGGACGAACCACTGGAACGATCGCGACAAGGTAATCCTCCTCCTCCTCCTCTTCGTCAGAGCTCTCATCAGAGCGTTCGTCGTCTTTGACCTCTGGAGTGACTGCCACTGGAGTCGGAACAATCGCTCCTGGACCCGCTGGCTGGATGTTCTTCCTGCAGACTGTCTGAGGTCGGCCGAACCCGTCTGCCCTCTCGATGTGGTAAGGTCCACCAGGCTCCGTGGGTATCCGTACTACCTTGTACACCTCCGGGCTCCATGCATCCTGCATTTTGTTGCGTCCTGGTAGTCTGTTGCGTTGGTAAACCCTGGAACCAAGTGTCAGCGGCTCACTCATCTTCAAAGCTCGGGCAGATGCTCTGTCCATCTTCTCTTCTGTGCCGGTGGAAGGGTCCTTAACAAGTCGTGTAAAGTCCGGTTAAACCTTTCACACTGCCCGTTCCCCTCTGGATGGTATGCCGTAGTCCTTGACTTCTCGATGCCGTACAGCTTGCACAGCTCTCCAATAGTCGCACTCTCGAAATTCCGGCCTCTGTCAGAATGGATCCTCTGTGGAACTCCGTAACGCTGAAACCACTCTCTCACCAATAGTCGCGCCGTCGTGTTCGCCTTCTGGTCACGTGCTGGTACAGCCCAAGCGAATTTGGTGAACACGTCTGTCAGTACCAGAACACTTTCACGTCCATCTGCTGCCTTCTCCAACTGTGTGTAATCCACCGCCAAGACCTCTAAGGGACGCGATGCTAGAAGGTGTCCCATCGGCGCGCGTGTCTTCTGTCGCGGCATCTTCGCTAGTGTGCACCTCGCACAGTTCTTCACGTAGTCATCAATCTCTCTGTGCATACCTGGCCAGTAACAACGGTGCCACGCCAGGCTGCTCGTCCTATCACCACCCTGGTGACCCATCTTGTCGTGCACCGCTTCTAGAAGTCGGTGCTTCAGCACACTCGGTAGAACTAGCTGCTTAACCTCTCCACCCTGTGGATCTCTCACCTTGCGGTACAAAACCCCATTCTCTTCCCTCATCTTGTGCCACTGTCTCAGCAGTTGTGTCACACCCTTCTGTGCACACTTCTTCGGCTTCTCGCCGACCCTCCAGTACATCAGGAACTTGCTGATGTCTGGGTCTTTCCTCTGCAACTCTGCAAGTTCTTCAGGTGACAACGCTGGGAAGGCAGGTGACTGGGTTGACTGTACCTCTATCTCCTTTACTTCAACCTGGAATTTTTGTCGTACTCTGTCATTCTTCTCTATCTGTTGGCGTAGTTCTCGCGGGAGTAGCGTGCACGATGCATATGTTGCGCATATCTGCTGCACGTCGTCTTCCTCGTCGAAGTCGGTTGCCCCGGGCTCGTAGTCGAGTTGCTGTCGACTCAAGGCATCTGCGTTTCCGTTTGAACGTCCAGCTCGATACTCGATCGTGAAGTTGAACGGGGCCAGCTCAGCTGCCCATCGTTGCTCGATGGCTCCCAACTTGGCGGTCTTCAGGTATTTCAACGGGTTGTTGTCAGTGTAGATGACGAACTCTCCGCCGTAAAGGTCGGCACGGAACTTCGTGGTGACCGCCCACTTAAGTGCTAGCATCTCTAGCTTCATCGAGCTATACTGGCGTTCGGGTGGTCGCAACCTGCGACTCGCGTACGCGATGACGACACGACATCCTTCCTGTTCTTGAGACAGGACAGCGCCGAGACCCAGGTGGCTGGCGTCCGTCTCCACTATGAATGGTCGTTGGTACTGGGCATACCCGAGAACTGGAGCTGAGCAGAGCGCGTTCTTCAAAACCTTGAAAGCTCCGTCACACTCTGGACTCCAACTGTCCTTGAAGGCTCCTCTCAACCGTCCCTTCTCCTTCATTTCCTTGTTGACACTGGTCACTAGATCGTGTAGCGGCGCTGCAATCATACTGAACCCTTGCACATACTTACGGTAGTAGGACGCGAATCCTACAAAGGAGCGAAGCTGTTTCACAGTGTTCGGCACGGCCCAGTCTTTCACAACATCGATCTTTGCCGGATCTGTGGCAATGCCGTCGGCCGACACATGGTGTCCTAGGTATAGCACCTCCCGCTGTAAGAAGTGACACTTGCTTGTCTTCAGCTTCAGTCCAATCCTCTGCAGTCGCTGTAGCACTTGCTCCAACTGAGCTAGGTGGCTGTCGAACGTCTTGGAGAAGATGATAACGTCATCAAGGTAACAGAGTACCGTCTGGTAACACAGATCTCCAAAGCACCTCTGCATCAACCTCTGGAAGGTCGCGGGACTGTTACAGAGCCCGAACGGCATACGGTTGAATTCGTACAGCCCCATAGGTGTGGTGAAGGCCGTCTTCTCTCGGTCGTCCTCCGACATCGCGATCTGGTGGTATCCTGAAGCCAGATCCAATGTGGTAAACCAGTTTGCGCCGCTCATGGCGTCAAAACTCTCGTCAATGCGCGGCAGCGGAAATGCGTCTCGGTGGGTCTTCGCATTGAGCAGCCGATAGTCCACGCACATGCGCAGCGAATCGTCTTTCTTCCTGACCAGGACGATCGGCGAAGCCCATGCCGAATGGCTCTCTCTGATAACACCTCTGTTCAGAAGATCCTTGATGTGCTCTTTCACCTCTTGATACTGTGTAGGCGGAATCCTTCTGAAAGGTTGTCGTACGGGTACCTCAGTCGTGGTCCTTATCGTGTGCGTGGCTAAGTCTGTATAGCCAAGGTCGTCATCATCTCGGGCGAATGCTCGTTCGTTCCGCGAGATGAGATCTCTCAGTTGAGCAACCTGCTCCGCGGTGACGTGTGGCCCGACATCGAGTGTACTGGTTAGTACCTCACGCGTGTCGACTACACCTGGCGGTCGGTCCTCAGTCCTGCTCACGTACTCCTCAGACACTCTGACTCGCTCAAAACATATTCTGACGTGCGCGATGGTCTGATAGATACCTATTCGCATCCTCGGCTTCAGCCAGACGTCTTCTCTGCTGGTGTTGACTACCTTGCACAGGTGCAGCACCCTGGTGTACTCTAGTTAAAGTACTACACAATGACACCTCCACCGGAAGTGCCCCCACAATGGACCCATGTCGCATCAGCCTGTCTCTGCAAACCGGAAACCATCAACGTGGCACAAGACTGCGCTGGGATTCGCACTGCGCTCCACCCTGCCACACGAGTAAATCCTCTCCGGTCCCGTTGCTTCGCGTCTATGACCGACGCCATCACCGACTCTGCTCTGTAACTACCTGTGTTCAGGGATCGTTTCCATAGAGCAAGGTCAAGCTCTCCCATGACATTCATTCCCAGAATGCCAGGACGCCTCTTCTTATGCGCGCACTGATCTGTATCAGGGGAATCGCAGATAACCAGGATACCTCTGCCAGGTATGGTCTGACCCATGGTCGTCACGTCCAACTCGACGTACCCAACATACGGTATATCTAAACCGTTTGCAGCGGTGAGCTTCAACCAACTGCAAGACGCCAGCTCTCGGTCGTTTCGAGCAATGTACTTACGAAAAAAAGACTCAGTGATAGTACTTACTTGTGAACCTGTGTCAAGTAAGCAATTGACCTCCACACCTCCCATGAAGACAGTTGCCGTAGGGCAAGTACCAACGGTCGCGTCAGTTGGCGCGGTAGCGTGTGAGCCTGTACGCACTAGCTCGTTTACCCGACTCTTGGTAACGAGCGGCGTCAGTTTAAAGGATGTGTGTTCTCTCTAACATCGTCTGGGTGCTCTCGTCTGTGTGCCGTAGGGGCCGTCGTCTGCACACCCGGTGGACAAGCCTCCGTCTGGGGCCGGCGTGGTCCAGTGCTCGCCTCATTGCGACACTGCCTGCCCAGGTGGCCAACTCCACCACAACGGTAACAAATTGGCTGCCCGTCTGGCGTGTACTGCATCGAGGGTCCCTGAAATGCGCGTCGCTCCTGAAATGGCCGTCGTGTCTGCAAGTTCTGCGGCGCTGATGCGGGTCGCTGGTCCGACCAGGGCCTCTGTGGAGTGTTGGACCGTCGTCCACCCGTCCTACCTGTCGCAACACCTTCCATCCTCTCCACACGCTCAGTCAGCGCCTCGATGACGTGCTGCTGTTTCTCTAACTCTGAGAGCACTCGTTGCAGATCTGTAACGTTACCTGCTTCCCCTGCGTCGGCGACCAGCTCAAATGCACCAGCAGTCTGTCGTCGACTGGATTGCGGCGGCCTCTCTTCCTCCTCAGACCACTGAATAGCCTCTTCCCTCAGTTCCACGAAGCTCATCTGCGGTCGCAGCCGGTGCTGTTGCTTCACCTCGCGTCGTAGTACGCGGTCTTTCAGGCCCTCTGCGAAGTGTTCGGCGATCACACGGTCAGGCTGGTTGACGGCATGTCCGTCCTTGCGCAAAAGCGCTTCCACCAGTTGCTGCAGAGCACCTGCAAAACTACGGATCCCCTCCCCGTCAGCCTGTTTACGAAGATAGAAGAGTTCCTGCAACTGCGATACCGACCTCTTCTCGCCAAACACTTCCAGCAGAATCCGCTTGATACACGTCGCGGTACGCACCTCCTCCACAGGCCGGAACCGGATCTCCTGTCTGGCATCACCTTCGAGGTGTGACGTCATGAAGTCACACTGCTCCTCATCAGACATCGCTCGTGCCCTAAATAGACTCTCGACATCTGCAAGAAAATCCTGCACTGTCACCTCACCACGTCCACTGAAAGGTTTCACCTTCCGCTCGCGCGGTACGTACGCAACGCGTGGACGGTCATTGGTTGCAAGCCGCAGCTGTAACAGCTCCTCTCGCAGTGTGACCAGTTGGTCCTGCAAGTCACCCTGAACCGAGTCTGGTGGCACAATTCCAGTGGCCCCGTCAATACTCATGTCTGCTTGCTAGTTGCGACTGCCCTAGTAAGTATTAACCCAGATGTATACCAAATTCCCAGTACGGAACAAAAGTTATATACCCGTTATACCCATGAATAACATTCGTATCTACAGGACTACTCTGCACCCTCACAACTACAGATACATCTTACTCAGAAAACATGCCTAACTAACACGCAAATGTCAAAAAGTCCCTCTAAAAAAATATTCTGATACTGGCTATCTCTATAATGCTGCTATAGCTACACAGACAGGATACACAATACAGTTCCTAATTATACAGTGAACGGGTATCAATTCAAAATTCAATCGTTTGTCAATGCAGTCAGGATCTAAGTCACTTAGCGTCACGGCACGTCACGTGGCTCGATCTTCGCATGTCGGGGCTAGTCATCGTCGCGGCCGAATAGTGTTAAACCGGAAATGTCACTCTTGAGTCGCTCGAGGTCGTCATCAGTGTCCACGGTCCTCACTCGAACAGGGCCGGACCGGAAGTCGCCTTACTCTCGGTCAAACGTCAGACCGGATGTCGAGGACGTGAGGATGTCGCTCGAGGTTGTCATCAGGGTCCAGGCTCCTTACTCGACTCTACGTCTCCGCCACCTCGCCTCGTCTTCGTGGTCTCGTCGCGTTATCAAATCCCACCTCTGGCACCATTTGTGGTAGGGCGTCTAACGTCCATCAGTTGCTCCACACGACCCGGGTACAGTTGTAATATTTTATTACAAATGCGACAAACAGAGACTAATACGCCTATAAGGCGAAAAGCGTAAAGCGAGGCTAAAGACGAGGCTAAAGGCGAGGCTAAAGACGAGGCTAAAGGCGAGGCTAAAGGCGAGGCGGCAGAGTGTCGAACGTCTATCAGTTGATAGTCAAATACATCAAAATGTAGCACTTGCTCCAACTGAGCTAGGTGGCTGTCGAAATCGGCTTTCGCGTTACCCCAGGACGAGGCTGGTACGTCCTGTTCAAAATACTAATTAGCTGGTGGTGACGCCTATCGATTAACATGGTGTCACCCTGCTACATATATATATATATGTATGTATGTATGTATGTATGTATGTATGTATGTATGTATGTATGTATATATATATATATATATATATATATAAGATAAAGTGATTTATTTACTTAAATTACATACATAAGGTAATATCTGACATAGTGGTAGTAAACGTTTTCGGTAAAAAGGAATTAACAGCAGGATTTTAGCGTAAATTAGTACACACTGACTTCGTTGTTTTGTTACACAGTGTTCTCCGTATTCGCTAGGTTAATCGAAGACACAGTTAGCAAGTAAGTAGTTATAGTGTAGTAATGGGACCTCAAAAGAGTTGCCCAGTAGGGAGTGGCCAAGTAACTTCCGGTATAGAGGCTTCTGGGTAGCCCCAGCGCCCCCTAGCGGTGGCATACACCCACCACGAGCGCCCCCTAGCGACTGGAGTTAACATTGTTTTTATATAGGAGTGTTAACCCTAACGTTATCGTCGACTGCTGGAGTTAACCCTAACCCTAACGGAGTGACGATCCATACGTAGCAATTAAGAATAGGGTCATTAGTTATCATCAAAGCAAATGGTAACTAATAATAGGGTCGTTAATTATATCAACTATCAAAGGGACTAATGGAGACGAGAAATCAATGCAACACGGTATGGTACGAGTGCACACGTATTTTATTGAGTAACACAAGCAGCATGGCGATACATCAAGGGTAGCGTGTAATATCACTACTACGACTACGATGAATATGTGACGAATACTACGACGATGAATCGACTTGCGGATGTTGACCATCGCGCCAGAGGTCGCGAGCTTAGGGGCGTTTCCACCTCGCCAGAGGCTCGAGGATGATCGATGACGAGGCGACTTGCGTATGTTTACCATCACGCCAGAGGTCGCGAGCTTACGGGTGGTGCAACCACCTCGACAGAGGCTCGAACGATGTGTACTGCTACGAGCGATAATACAGTCTACCATATCGCAGCTGTTTTAAGCCAATCAAATACGCGGCAATCAATAGCTACTGAATCGGTGCCGAATAGGTTGTTTACCATCAGTCTATGTAAGATATACGATAGTAGGGTATACCCTTTTTCAGTAGTCTCATCCAATCGAACACTCGACAATCGTTATTGACCAGATTAGTGTGGAACATGTTTACGAAAGTCTTCATAGAAGAACCTTTACAACGAAGCATCACATAAGCAACACAATATTGTCCGCAAACGTTATACAGAGGACTCTGAAGCCTCTGGGTATTATGAGTCCACCCGGAACAGTGTTTGTTCAGGAAGGTGCGGAACGCCGCGTGACGAGGCGGCAGACCGTACGAGCAGAAGTATTCGCCGCGTCCGTCGGCGTCCAGGTACAGCGCTATCCAATGTTCGCCCGGTTCGTCGCCGTCGTCGGTGTTGCACACGAAGGCTGCGGGCATAGTGCCGTCTATCGTAATGGGCAGTCCGTCTTTGGGTACGACGCCGCGAAATATCGATCTGGTGCGCGGGTCTACCGCCAGTAGTCTAGCAATCTGCAGGGTGTCCATCTCAGTAGTCGTAGATGATGTTGCGATTCTTGTCGATTTCCAGCACGGACTCGAACTCGGCGTAGACGACGACGTTCACGGTGTTCAGCAGCGCGTTGCGGAAATGAACTTCTATGCGCAGGTTGCCCTTTTGGAAGCAGGGACCGTCGCACTGATCGGGGGTCAGGTCGAAACCGAAGAAGGTGTAGCCGTGTCGGTAGTCGCTGCGAGTCAGTCCGTTCCCTTCGTCCTGCCACAACTTACCGGTTGACGAGAACAGACTCATGTAGCTCCTGACAAAGAGGTCGTCATCGAAATTCGGTTGGAAAGGTTTGGAGGGTATCTGTCGTCCATCGACGTACACGGCGAGGAAGTTGATGGCGTTGTTCTTGGCGTGAAAGAGATTCTTGTCGTACGCTCCGTTGTAGGCATCGTTATCGATGCAGCACAGCACCAGACATTTCGGCAGGGTACCGAGGAACAGGTTCTCGTACGTGTGCGAGCGAGTGCCAGCAGGAATGGAGTACACCTTGCACTCGACGGATCGCATCGGATACTTGACCGTACCCTTCTCCATAGCCTTGACGTGTGCTATCTGCACGCTGGGATTCAGGGTGATCTTCTTTGCAAACAAGCAGGCATTGACTATTTGTATCTTGTAATCGGTGTTGGCCCCACCAGCCATGAGTGCAAAAGCAGGTGTACTACGCACCAGTCGTATCTTGACATCGACGCCGTTGATGAGGAATTTATCCTGCAGAAAGAGGTTCACGTGGAGACGGCCCATCATATCGACAAGACGGCTCCTCACGATGTTCTCTCGTCGAGGCACGAACCCAGCCTTAGCTGCGGGTCCGTCGGCTATCTCGACGGCGTCCATGCGAGTGGCCGTGTCCTTGTGCCACAGTTGACTCGTCAGTTGCGTGTCCTTGGCATCGGGACCGTAGCTGAGCAGCGTCTCTATGTAGGAGCGATACGCATACGTGTTGGTCGAAGGGGTCACAAGCGTACCGTTCAGGGAGACGTCGGCTTGACTATCAGTGCATGGATCCAGTTATTCACCGGTCCCACGTGATCGACCAAGTCGAGATCGTCCCCGTTGGCTCGTGTCACCTTCACCTGCACGTGCAGCATCGTGCTGGCGAGATCCAGGTAATCTTCGCCCGATCCGGGTATGAGGAATTCTATCGGTCCACCCGAATCCAGAGAGGACATGGGCTGATGTTCCACTACGTGACTGTCGATGATGCTGGTCTGAGTGGGGGGTACGGTAAAGAGATCCAGCTCGCTCTTGACCCCTTCGCACGACTGTCTATGTACGAATGCCATCGTTGTCGTTATCGAATATGTCGGTCTCGCGTTTCGTGGACGTCTGTCTCTTGCGTCGTCTCTGCTAAAGTGACTCCTTTCTTTGCCGGCGCGCGTTTTATACGTTTACGAGGTCGCACGCCAGGAACCAGAAGACCACGCATCAGATTCCTACCGGCATCTGTGACGCGTCGTTTGGTTGCCCTTTTTATGCTCTGTCCAGACATGACGTCGTCGGCTATGCGCACGCCGGTCTTCAACGCCTCCTTTCCCAACGCCACGGCACCTGTCTTGATGAGTGGCATGGCGCTGCGCAGCAGACCGGTAAACAGACTGCCTAGTCCGTGACCCCGCTGGTATTGAGCACCGGCGAAGTAGGGCAGCGCACCACCCGCCTGACGCGCGTAATACTCGTTGTAATTCATCTTCAGAACAGTCCGGTCCGGCGCCGTCGAAAATGAAGCGTCACGGTCACTCTACCATACTCGAATGGCACGCGTCGTCCGATGTCGTCCCTTATATCGATTTCTATCGACTTGAAGTGCGAGTACAACAGAGGCACGTAGTGAATGTTAGTGAACCTATCGGATACCGTTTCGCCGTGACTTCCGGCAACCGGGAGGGCTCGCAACAAAGGTGCGACAGTGTCACCTACTATGCGAGACTCCACGACGTCCGTGTAAACGTATATGGTATCGAACCCTTGATCCATCTGCACCACGTGTTCGGCCTCTTTAGGTAGGTATACGAACCATCGGGAGTCTCTTTGGGTGGCAAAAACACGGTTGCCGACGGTGTGAGACCGAGATTCCTTCCACCTTCTCTCGGGTTCTCGTCCGTTCTTAGCGTCTCTGCTGCTGTTGCTGTTGCTGACATAATCGATCCTAGTAGCGATGGTGGTGCTGGGGCTGCTGTCGATGGCGGACTGCTGACCACCGACGGTTCGAAACCTAAAATTCTTCCCAACGCACTGCGGAGAGGTACAGTGAACTCGGTGCCTGGTGTCATGTGCATCGTAATTTTTTGAGTGATGGAGCTGTAGGTCAACTTTGCTCGCGTCTTATCCGTCGCCATACTGTTCAGTCCCTTGTTGACGTGATTCATCAATATCATGGGAGACTTGTAATATCCAGCACTGATCCTTGCACTCGGGGTTAGACCCATAGCAATAGTCTCGTTAAGGAAGAACCATGTGTCGTACATTCCTATGTTGTACCACGTATGCGGGTACTGTATTTCTGCCACCC
Organism: Lamellibrachia satsuma; assembly: GCA_033239005.1. Taxonomy (NCBI): domain Eukaryota; kingdom Metazoa; phylum Annelida; class Polychaeta; order Sabellida; family Siboglinidae; genus Lamellibrachia; species Lamellibrachia satsuma. The sequence continues at coordinate 2,766,794 of BSQZ01000031.1, forward strand.
CGCATTCCCACTCGCCAGTCAGATCGATAAGTCGAGGTAAGTCTGTGATGTAATGTGCCGACGTATTGTTGGGATACATCTTCATGGAAGCGTTGCTAGGTAGTGTCAGGTAGAAATCAGTCGCCATTACGTCTCAACATGGGATTGGGGAGCAGGTAACCCAAAGAACTACTCAACAGAGCCGTCCACAGATTAGAATTCTCGTGACCTGTGGTCAGATTGTAAATGCTTATGAGAATGACCGTAAACAAGACGAGCACCTGACACAGAAAGACTATTTCCTCTTTAGGACACACGGTACCGAACAGATGCCAAGGAGTGCTACCGCTGCTGTTGTCCTCTGCGTTCTGCGCGTCAGTACTGTCCTCTGCTGCTACTTCGTCCTCTTGTTCCTCCTGTTCGACGATGGTGGTGGTGAAGTCTCGTGTTGTCGTGTCTTGTGTCATATCTCGACTGAAGTCTTACCATACGCGTGGCTAGTCTTTATAGTAGAGTGGACGAGTGCCCTGGCATCGATCCAGCTGTTGAATCTGGAGGAGTAGCCTAACCATTTCACCAAAGCTTCCGTTCGTCTACCTACCTTACGACGTTGCAGTACCTCTTCCACGTAGAACAGTTTATCGGGTGGAAATGACACCTTCTGCAGCTCCATTTCGTAGAAGGTACCTTCCAGCACTTCGCCGAGATCGTCCCTCAATCGTTACACGGGTGGATCGGAGGGATGAACCTCGTGTATCGTGAACAACTCTTCGCTCCAATTCGCCGTGTAGCCTTTTTCGAACTTACCTTTGTACTTGCTGATGCGCACGCGATCCGACACGCGCAACTTGGGCACGCCCTTACCGTAGTGACCGTACAGACGCTGCCACACCTCTTCTTGATTACGGTAACTCACCTGTGACGGAGCCATGCCGATAATGCGGTGGTGGGTGTTGTTGTACGAATGCACCAGGTCCTGAAGGATGTCGATGTATCGCCACGTCTGATGTTTCGTGAAGTATCGCCACATGCGTGCCTTCAACGTTCTGTTGAATCTTTCCACGACGGCCGCCTTCGTCTCCGCGTTGTACGTGGAGAAGTGATGGATGTCGAGCTTCTTCAATAGAGCCTGGACGGATTTATTCAGAAATTCCTTTCCTTGATCTGTCTGCAACGTCTTTGGCCAGCCTCTGCTGAACGTGCTGTCAAGCGCCGCTACCAACGACGCCGCGGACTTGTTCTTCATGGGAACACACCAGGCCACTTTCGAGAAGACGTCGATCACCGTGAGGAGAAAGGTCATACCGTCGTTGTGCTTTTTCAAATGCGACAGATCGACGAGATCGGCCTGCCACTGCTGACGCAGACCACTCACGATGACGCGTCGTCTTTTGAAATGTCGTCTAGCCGGCTTGTGTAGGGTATAGGCGTCCTGTTCCGACAACCATTCCGCGACTTTTTTTCTTGATATGCGCGTGACGCGTCGCAAGCCATCGACTCCGCCGTAACTACCTACCCTTTTCGGATCGAAGTAGACCGTTCTAAGTGGTTGTTCTTTCTTCGGTGCCGAATGATCCGAATGATCGATAATCTAGTACTGTAACCATACCTTGCAGAGCGACTGTTGTATAAGATTTCGAGCTATAGCGTCAACAATCAAGTAAAGTCCAACGCAAAATACTGTTACGACGACGGAACGGTAGTACGTGTCCTGTGGATCGCTCGACATCGCAGTGCACACTGAGCTGTGGACACGTGTTGCAACGACTTAAATGCCTTCCCAACTAGCCAATGACGCCAGTGCCTTGCGTTGACGTTCTGGAGGTGGGGTGAGCATGGAATGTTCCATCTGACCGCGTCGACGAGCGAGGGGTGTCCAACTGAGCGATTTTCTTGCGCTACCGCTGGAGCGAGGAGTAGCCGGTATTCGACGACGACCTGGAGTGGATGTCGTTGGCGTCGGTGCCTGACGTATGTAGTCTCTCCTGGCGGCGTTACCGACCAACTCCATGGGCAGGTTCCTGGCACGGAGTTGTCTTGCAAACGGTTGCCATCCCGTTGGATTGGTCTTTCTCTTACGCAACACATCATTCACGAGATCCACCACGTTACTTCCGGCAATCGGCACACCCTCGTGGATCAGTTCGCCGCGGGCGGTCCAAGACATGTTTCTTTTCATACGCTCCATCAAACGTCTGGCTCTGCCTTGCATGGTCTTGGGGACGGTATCCACGACGTCGGCCTCTATCTCGCTAGCAGTAGCAGGAGCAGGAGCTTCCTCCACCCCCGCCCCCGCCCCCGCCCCCGCCCCCGCCCCCGCCCCCGCTCCAGACTCGTTCACTGCGATCACTCGTGTCGGTTCCTTGGCGTGTTTATCGGACAAGACGTTATACCGTTGCAACACCTGATTATACAATGTTACCTTGGTCCTGTCGTCGAGGTCCTTTCTGTCGAGGATGGTCGTCATCTCGTCGTCGAGAGCTCGCACCTTCTTACCTAAGGTATCCGTCGGGAGTGGGGGTGGAGGTGACCGAAGCGTGTCCAACATTCGTGGATCTACCAAGGCCATCTTGCGTGCGTGTTCCATGTATCTAGCCTCCCGAGCGAAGGTGGCGCGACCTGGTTGACCTCGGGAGCAGCACCTCTCGAATCAAGGGTAGAAACACCGAACTTGCCAAAGGTGCTAGGAAGGCCGATAGGAAACCTCCGCTCTGTCCCTCGCCGACCTGTTGTTGCAGCAAGAGGCGTCTTCTCCTACCAGCCGACGTTCGACTGTGAGCCAACTCGCCTAACTTCTTCCTGTATTTACTCAAACGACGCCTCTGTAACGCAGACAATGGAATGTTCTGTTTTAATATGTTGTAGGCACATTCGGCTAGCGCACTCAACAGATCGGCGTCAGCGTTTTCGATGATGGCTCTTTTCAGTTTGTTGTTCTTGATCCTGTTCAGCGCCTGTATGCATATAATGTGCCTCTTCACCAGGGCAGACATGGTGGGAATGAAGAGACTATCCACGCGTGCGGGCTTTTTATACATTCGGCAAGTACACGTACTGAACACCGTCGTCTGGAAAGATGGCCTCGGGCGTGTCCTGTTTGAGATCGACCAATAGATAGCCGTACGGTACCGAAGTGGCGTCTTTAAAAGCCTCTTGAACGAATTTGGCACGCCCCGGATACATCTGTCGAGCCAAGTGCGACATCTGCGATGCGTCACGAGGATTTTTGAACACCACCATGTACTGAGAATTCAGACTGATGGTACGACTCTCTTTGTTTTTGGGGAACAGGTTCTGTACGAGATACAGCACGGACGTGTTCCTGTGGTGACCCGTTCGTCCGTTTCTGCCATGAGATCGTCTATGACGATGAGGTTCCTCGTCGACGAATCGAACATGCTAGCACTTGGCAACCCTTCCTCGAACCGTACGTCCATCAAGTCCGTCGTTGCGTAAGCCTCTTGCCATTCTCCGTAACACCACGTGATCCGTTCGGGAGGTGGATCGATCATCGCAGCAGCGTGACGTAGCATACGAGTCACGAAAGTACTTTTACCGCATCCCGTCGGACCGGCGACGATGCACGTGAAAGGATGTTTCCACCGCGCGTCCATGGTCGCTTATGAAAGACGACCGCAGTGCATCGCCCTTTTCTACACGTCCACCGGACCCGTGCTCACCCCGTCCTCGAGCACCACTCGTTTGGCGTAGAAGTAGGTGAGAGCCGCTCGTTCCTGCACGTACGTCAACACGGTCGAGTGAAGCACCCGGAACTCGCGGTTCTTTCCACTTCCGCTCCGACGGTTGGTGAGCACCTCCAGGAACGCGTTCTTGTCGATGTCGTTGTGACGTTTGCTCAGTCCTTTGGTGCTGTATTTGTCGGTGGGTCCGAAACAATAGTACGTCTTGCTACACAACTTGCTACACGAACCCGTCGCCGGACCACTCCACCTTGAACAGACCAGGTGTCCTCTTGTCGTACGCCCTACGCGCCTTACAGCACGCCTCGTCGCCGACCCACGGTCTATTGGCGAGTCGACAGCGCACGTACTCGTTCCGATGGTCGTCGCAACATTCGGACGGTGCCGGAAGTGATGGTCTCGTAGTTCCGGGGTCACGAGGGCGTCGACGGACTCGCCGGCCAAGGCCAAATAGGCAGAGTCTGTATCTGTCTCGCAGTACTGAAAAAGAGGGCGCTCCAGGTACCTGTCGATGAAATCGTAATAGAACTGCAACATGCGCATCTTGGCGTACTGCAGAACGAAGAATCCCACGTGTACGGTCAGGGTGTACGTGACGGTCTTCTTGTTCATCTCTATCTCGTACGCATCGTCCACGACGACATCGAGTTGTCGGAATCTTCTATCGTAGACCAAGAGCGATGCCGCCTTCTCCTTGCAATAATTGACGTTGCGATGTCGGTCAACGTTGGTTATGGTCTTTCCGTAACCCGAGTTCCCCAGCAACGTCATGGTGTCTGCGATGATGGCCTTGTGCGAGTGGACGTCTCCTTCGCGTCGCGCCGTGGACACTGCATCGCCGAACCGTCTGAAACACGGGACGGGATAGTACTCGACGACCTGATACACGTGCGTCACCTCGAGACCGTGGTCCATGTACCATCGCAGCAGAGGCGTGGCAAGCAGGATCTTATCCCCTCGATAACTACCCACGAGCATGCGTCTCGGTGTCGTCATGATGTTGTGCTCCTCGGCGTATCGGCACATGAACGGTCCGAAATCGTCGCGTGTCAGACGGATGTTCTTGAACACGGGCTGCATCTCGGCAAAGTGTTCTCGCAATGCTTCCGGTACGCGAAGGTCACACTCGATCAGAACGAACACGGTTCCGGCACGCACGCCGCTCAGGATCTGTTGTGACATCATCGTCCATCGTGCGTGACGTCGTCGCGGAAATGCAGCATCCAGAAGCTTTTTCACGACAGGATCTCGTCTCGTCTTTTTCCACTCGCATTCCCACATCTCCATCACTTTGACAAAGTGACGGAGGTAGACGGTGTTCTTTCGGGTCTCGGCGAGCAGTTCAGCCATGGGTTTCCCGTTGACCTCGTTGACCTCTTTACCAGTGCACGAGTGACCATGGAAAAAACATCCGTGGTACTGATAAGCCGTTTTCGTCTCGCTGCACCACCCGTCCACCGGTAGTTTGCCTATTCCCTTCTCTCTATCGTTGATCTGGTGTCGTATGACGCGTCCCGTGCGTTCGGATTCCCAAGTCAAACATTCCGCAGCCATCTGACCGTACAGCTGCGCCGATTCCGGTCGGAAATCGTTCTCTTCCCGTCGTCGCGTGTACCATCCCATAGGCATGTCTTGCATGAGTGACCACAAGTACAGGGCGTTGGCATCGTATCCGACGATGGACCTACAAGGACGAGCGGCCTCTCCGTAGTCGTTCTGACGTAGCGTGGTGACCCCTTTCTCGTGATAGCGATGAAAAACGAGCGAAGCCCCGCCAACCACGTGATCTTTAACGAGGTGATGAAGATTTTTATTCTTCTCGTTGAAGGTGGTAAAGTAGGTATTCTCGGGAAGGTCGTTGAACAGGTAGAGCAAGGTCAGACCAGGTACGCTGATGCCTTGTTTGAACATGTCTATGCCACGTTGTTCGTAGAAGGCAAACTGTCTGTCGATGGCCTGCAGAAAGGGAACCACGTCCCTGTTGTTGTACCAGACGAGAAAGTCTCGCAAAGTCGTCATGGAATTGTCGCGCCAGGCCTCTTGACAACTGGCATAATCCTCGTCGGAAATACCTTCGTTCTTCAGTCGACTGAAGAAGGCCTGTTTCGATGGAAGTGCAGCGTCGTCGAGTCTCTCCAGACGGTCCATGTACTCATACGGGAAATGACCTTTTGTCACCTCGCATCCGTACGCCTTCAGATACTTGTCGTAACTGAACCCGGGAGCTATGTAGTTGGTCATGTCTAGGAATTTCAGCTGATCCGTCGAAAGACACATGAAAGTGTTGTTGCGTTTGATGACGAAAAAAGACCCGACACCCTCATTCTCTTCATCTTTGTCGTCTTGTTCTTGTTCTTCTTGCTCTTCTTGTTCTTCTTGCTCTTCTTGGTCTTATTGTTCCTTTGACGCGGTGGATAAGAAGTAGGGTATGAGGAACTGTTTGATAGCATTGAGATCATACTTACCCGAATTGAACCCGATGACGGGTAACTGATGCATCCATCCATAGAGTTGTCCCATCAGCTTTTTGTATGGATTGGTCGTCGGACGAGATTTCTTCTTACCGACGGCTGATCGTGCAGCCTTCTCCCTTTCGTCCCAGTTCGTCAGTTCCTCTGCGAGTTGATACAAGACATCTCCGTACGAGTGTTTGATGTTGTCGTACGCGGCGTCACTAATCGCTTGTAAGATATTCATCATTCTACTCACCAACTTGTTGGTGTCTCCATCCGTGACGAGACATTGCACTCGCTCGTGGCCGGGCACGTTGGATGCTACGCTGACGCTCAGTGGAACGTGACGCGCCACCCAATGGACCTTGTCACTGTCCGACGGAAGTTGTTCCGTGTCGAACCAACACTCGAAATCAAAGGTGGCTCGATACGGATAGTAACGCAACGATTCAGCCACGCGAATGTTCTCGTCGTCCAGACGTTCGAACACCGATGGTGTGGAATGGTACACGCCACCAGGATAGACTCGACGCACACCTCCCATACACGTGCGCTCGTGTCGATACAGCATAGATGCATCTTTCCATAACGAGTCACCGCACTTCCGACATCGATACGAGTTGCAGTACATGCGAACATCTTGGATGAATGAATAATGTGTCTCGTGAAGGTTGAGATACATTGTTTCGGGGTACTTGCATAATGATCGACTTACCGTCCTCCTCATCCGGTTTGACCAGTTGGTACACGTACACGTTCGTTTGGAACGTGGTCTCTACACGATAGAGGTCATCCAACGTGACTCCTGCAAATTCTTCCATGGGTACGTGATCTCGATCGTATGTCTCGTACAGTCTCTTCACCGCCGGTTCCAATCGACGTATATCGCATCCTCGATGTAGGGCCAGACATCGGAACAGACACAGGTTATCTTTGTACCTCTTGTTATGGATGGGTTCCGTTTCCAGTCCGATGATGCTTTTCTTCCTCTTGATGTAGGTTGGCAGAGAGATCATGCCTGCACATCATATAGGATGATCGATGATGTGATTAACGAAAAAAGTGACATTCGTCACGAGTTCGCACACCCAAGCAGAATCCGGTCTTTGATTGATGGCCCATTGCAAGACGTCGGGTTCTCGGATGCGTTCGAGAAAGTCATCAAAGTCCTTGCTGTTGGTGACGAGACTGGGTTCGTCCAGGTAGCGTCCACAGCAATTACAAGAGGTATGATAGTACTTGTATTGACCCGTGTTCTTGTTTCTCAGAACGAACCCGTAACTGAGGTTAATCTTGAACGCATTGGTCTGTTCCTGGAACATGATCTTCAAAGACGGTTCTAAGACGGTCGTGTCTAGCGTGGTTAATCTGTAATGGTACCTGCATTGAAGAGGACCTCTCGTCACGTGGGTCCTTATAGCGAACCAGTGCGCACGAACGACATCGAGCAACTCCGTTGATAGAGTGTCGGCGAAGGGAAGTCGATCAGGTGGGTCTAACGGGTCTTCCTCGGTAACGAGTGGATTGTTGTGGGATAGGGTAGTGTCTTCTCTTGTTGATTTCTTTGGTGCTAACGGTTCGGTGACGTCGGCACACGCGGTTCGTGCGTGTATGTTCAGATGGTAACGTCTTTCGAACTTCCGTCCGCATTTCTTACACGTGTAGACGGTGGTGTTTCTTCTTCTATTACTACTACTATTACTACTACCTCTACATACCGACCTTACGTGACGCTGTAGGTTGTCATATCTCCCGAAGGTGGCACCGCATTTCTCGCATGCGTATTTCGCTCTCTTTGCATAGTCGCTGGGTGGCGCCACTATAGGTGGTGCCACCGAGTATGAATGAAAGTCGCATGATGGCGTCGAGTGATTACTCTGCACGTGACGTCGTAGTTCTGCGCACGTGTCGAAGGCGACCTCGCAGTGACGACACTAATGTCTTCTCATGACGATGATGGCATCTACAACTAAGAAGGAATGGACTCTCAGTGCATCTATATAGTGCGTGAAGGGTGGATAAGATGTCAATGTATGATAAAAGGCGTTCCTAACATGGGTACTATTAGTCACTCGCAAATAAGAGGCGTTCCTAACATGGGTACTATTGGTCACTTACTAATAAGAGGCAATGTCCATCATAATCGACTACGGGTTCCCTTTCAAGAAGAGGGGTGTCACTCGTGAGAATAATAATGAAGGTACAACACATTCCATTTTGACAATTTTATTCAATAGAATACATGTATGAAATATATATATATATATATATATATATATATATATATATATATATATATATATATATATATATATATATATATATATATATATATATATATATATACTGTACTGGTATGAAAAGATAGACCTCTCTATATAAGATGATATATGACGTTGGTTTGTGGGTTTTTTTAATACTGCGACAGTGACCACTAGCTTGCGAACGTTTACCGGCGCGCCAGAGGCTAGTATGATGGAACTGACTTGTGGGTTTTTACACCACGACAGTGGTCACGTGTGAGAATAATTGTATATATAGAAGTCGATCTCTTCAAACATAAAGAATACTATATATGTATTTCATAGACAAATTACACACAAAAGAATAAAGACAATAATGATATATAACAATTAAAGACACTATTACTAATATAATTAAAGACATATATAGCAATTACTAAAGACACTAATAACGATATATAACAATTACTAAAGACACTAAACAATAAAGACGCCAAACAATATAAGATTACAGTCAATTACGTGTCTGTGTGTGTGTGTGTGTGTGTGTGTGTGTGTGTGTGTGTGTGTGTGTGTGTGTGTGTGTGTGTGTGTGTGTGTGTGTGTGTGTGTGTGTGTGTGTGTGTGTGTGGCGTGTGTGTGTGTGGCGTGTTTACAACATCCAAGGATTGAAACACGCCACTTCGTGCATGAGATGCTTCGGCTACTGTCAGAGGAGTATGGAATGTTCTGTGCATTATGAGATGTGTTATTGCTTCGGTGATGATAATGTTCGCTACATGCGGATCCATAATGTTCGGGTTCGTGGGTGATGATGCTTCGATGGTAATGTTTTCACAGCAGCGATCACATGTGCACGGTGATGATGGCGTCGTCGATGATGTCGATGCCTGCTGCTGCGTGTCGGAGGGTGTTGTCAACAATGCCTTGTTCAATTCGTCGAATGTTGATGACGACGACGATGATGATGGCGACGCCGGAGTGAACTCGAAGGTGCCCTGTGCACCTACTAGAAACGACGGCGGTGGGGGTGGCGGTGTCATTGGCGCTGCTGCTGCTGCTGTCATCGCCGCTGCTGCTGCTGCTGGGGTTGTCGTTGCTGCTGCTGGTGAAGCAAAGCGCCGTTTCCTGTTTAACTTCACCCGCAGATCGTTTGCAGGCAACGGTGGCATCCGGCGTTTGCGCTGCTGCTGCTTCTGCTGCTGCTGCTGCTGCTGCTGCTGCTGCTGCTGCTGCTGCTGCTGCTGCTGCTGCTGCGGTGTTGCCGTCTTGTCGTTATCATCATCGACGTTATCGTTCACGTACGCTTCTCTGAGCTGTCTCAGACCGTTATGAATCTATAGACGGGACAACAAAAGACACACCTGTTTAATCACTGTCACCAACTTCATTCTTACCTCCATATCGACTGGCTATGGTCGCTCTGACCGTGTCTGCCATATCGGCACACCATTGCATTTTCTCAACCCTCTCCTCGATCGCTATGACAATCCAACGCAAGATGTGCATGATCAGACCGGAAGACGGTACGTAATACACATCTTCCGATAAATCTAATATACGAACAACCTCGTTACATGCATAACGAACACAAGCTGCGTCTACCGATGCGTTGAAGGTGTTTTGATTTATCATGGCTTCTGCACGATTCCATATTCTGTCTATGTTCATTGCCGTCACCTGCATATCATTATCGTTGCCACTGTTACTACCGCTGCTGCTGCTGCTGCTACAGCTTATGACCATAGCTGCTTCGCTGCTAGTTACGGTAATAACCGTATCGTTACTGGGGAAAGGCACAAGATATACTAGGGAGAGCTCACCGCAGCCTGGGAGGAAGCTGAGAGGAGGTGACAGGTCGTAGGGAGACAAGACATAAGGAGACGGGAAGGAAAGGAACGGAAGGGAAGACAACCGGAGTGAAGGAGAGGGGAGTAGGGGAGACAGGAGGGAATGAGAAGGGACTGGGGGAGACGGGAGGGAAGACAACCGGAGTGAAGGACAGGGGAGTAGGGGAGACCGGAGGGAAGGAGAAGGGAGTGGGGGAGACGGGAGGGAAAACAACCGGAGTGAAGGAAAGGGGAGTGGGAGAGAAAAGAGCAAAGGAATGGGAAGTGGGGGAAGGGGACAGGAGCAAAGGAGACAGGAGGGAAGGGGTCAGGACAGAATGTGATGGAGGGGATCGAACGGAAGAGTTATTCTGCAGCAGAGATAGAGGGGGTGAGGAAGAGAGCGAGGGTGTTTGTGGGGGATTCGATAGTTAGGACGAACGACAGAGTCTTAAACAAGGGAGATAATGTGGTAGTCTGCTTGCCTGGAGCCAAAATAGAGGCGATAACTGAGAGGGTAAAAAACATCGTAGGCTCGGGTAAGGGTGGATCTGTTTTAGTACACGTAGGGACAAATAACGTAGAGAGGGAGGGTACAACTGCCATAGTTAGGAAATATAGGCAGTTGGTCAGAACACTAAAACAGACGCGGGTTGAGCAGGTAATACTGTCAGGGATTTTACCTGTAATGGGCAGGAGGGGTCACAAATATCGAAATTGTCGGGGGATGGCAATTAACATGTTAGTCCAGAAGCTATGTAGGGAAGAGGAAGTTGGATTTGTGGATTTATGGGGAAGTTTTGTTGGGAGGGCTGATATGTACATGAAGGATGGGCTTCATTTAAGTGGAAAGGGGGCGGCAGTATTCGCGGACAAACTTTCAGCAGCAGTAGATAGGGACTTGGGTACAATGAAAACTATTTTTGGAAGTAAACAGATATTGACCCTCACATAATTGGTATAACTGAATCATGGGCCAACATAGATATAACAGATGCTGAATTAGGACTGACAGGATATGTAATGTTTAGGAAAGATCGAATAGGAAGAAGGGGCGGGGGAGTTATTTTATATGTTAAAGAATCTATTCAGGCTTATGAAATAAAACTAGAAAGGGAAGCAGATTGCGATGAAGCTGTTTGGTGCAAAATTGTTTCAGGAAATTCAAAATTAACTATTGGATTAGTTTACCGAAGTCCAAACATAAACGAAGAGGACAACACAAAAATAAAAAACGCTATAAAGGAAGTTAGTAAAGGGGAATGTATCATAATGGGAGATTTTAACCATGGACACATACAATGGAATTGTCTAGAGAGCACAGGGATTGAGGACCAAAAATTTTTATTTTTAATACAGGATAGCTTTCTTACTCAGCACGTACTATAACCAACCAGGGGAGAAAATGTATTAGATATAGTTTTGTTATCAAACAAGAATTAGTGGACAATGTAAAAATATTTGAACCATTGGGTAATAGTGACCATAATCAAATACATTACGACATCAATGTAAAATCAGAAAGTAAAAATAAGAAAACGTACAAGAGAACCTTCCACAAAGGTAACTACAAAGATATGAGAAAATACTTAGCAAAGCTAGATTGGAATAACATGTTGATGAATAAGACCGCAATTGAATGTTGGAATATTCTAAAATATGAAACTGAGATTATCATCGATAAATTTTTTCCCTTCCAAAGACAAGGAAAACGGTGTAGAAAGAAACACTTGTCAAAAGAGGCTATTACAAAAATAATGCTAAAACAAACTATGTGGAGGGTTTATAGGCGTACCAGAAAGGAAGAAGACTATGTAAAATACAAAGAGGCACTTAATGCAGCTACAACTGAAATCAGACAATCTAAAAGAAGCTATGAGCAAAAACTAGCATGTAACATAAAAAATTACAGCAAGAGTTTTTATGCATATATCAGGAGTAAACAAAACGTACAAGACAAGGTTGGACCTCTAGAAGACAGTGCTGGAAATATAATATCACAGGGTGTTTTAATGGCGGAAGACCTAAATGGTTACTTCAGTTCAGTGTTTACCAAAGAAGATATTAGTTCATTACCAGTTGTTGATGCTAAATTTCAGGGGGCTAAATCTGACTATTTAGGTCCGTTAGTTGTAACTCCAGAATTGGTAGCTAAGAAAATAAAGGCAATGAAGGATAACAAATCACCGGGAGTGGATGGGATTCCTCCAAAGTTACTAATGGAAACAGTAGAACAAATCAGTATACCACTTGCAAGAGTATTCAACTTGTCATTAAAAGAAGGAGTTGTTCCGTTTGAATAGAAAGAAGCAAACATCATACCATTATTTAAAAAGGGTTCAAGAAATAAGTCAGAGAATTACAGACCAGTGAGTTTAACGTCAGTGATTTGTAAATTATTAGAAAGGTTAATTAAAGACCATATGGTGGACTTCCTCATTAAGCATAAATTATTAAATTCATCTCAACATGGATTCCTTAAAGCGAGGTCATGGTTAACAAATATGTTATGTTTTTTGGAAGAAATCACCAAGTGGATAGACGTGGGATCGCCAGTAGATATTATCTACTTAGATTTTCAGAAAGCTTTTGACAAAGTGCCACATCCAAGATTACTACTTAAATTAAAAGCCCATGGTATCAGGGATAGCATAACTGACTGGATAGAACAATGGCTGACTGACAGAAGACAACGAGTTGTAGTAGATGGAGAAGTTTCAAATTGGAAATCGGTTTTGAGTAGGGTACCTCAAGGATCAGTATTAGGACCTATATTATTCTTAATATATATATATATCAATGACTTGGACGACAGTATAACAAGTAACGTACTGAAATTTGCAGATGACACAAAACTGTTTAGAAAGGTTAATACTGATGGTGATAAACAACATTTACAAAACGATCTAGACAGATTAGTGAAATGGTCTGAGAAATGGCAGATGTTGTTCAATGTTGGGAAATGTAAATGCCTACATACAGGATATGGGAACTTGAATGTAAACTATAAAATGGGAGATGGTATGAAAATATTGATAGAAATATGTTTTTTTTTCTCACTCAAGAAGGATAGCAGAACTAGAGGACATTAGGTAAAATTAGTAAAGGATCAATGTAGATTGGACATCAGGAAGCACTCGTTCTCACAGAGAACAATAAATGAATGGAACAAATTGTCTACAGTTTGTGTAACTGCTAGCAGCGTGAATATGTTTAAAAACAAGGTTGACACATATCTCAGGAGGGCGGGTTATAAGTAGATGAACATTGTTGGACTCTCGATAAGCCAATGGCTTCCTTGTCCACTTGCCATCTGGGCCTTTGGCTTGGATGGCAAATCTTGTTAAATCTTGTTTAGTTCGTTGTATCGAAACATTCGCGCTTTTTAGTAATATTAAAATTGCAATTGCACGTTTAGTGACGACTCTGCTACGCAGCATCGTCAAAACAACAAGCGTCTTAACAACCATTATTATAATAACACAAGAAAAAACGAGAAACATACCCATTTTGAGACCGTATATTCTGCCGACAAACAGTGTGTTCACACCGAAAGTTCGTCAGCTTCCGAAGCCGTTCTTCAGCCCACGTGATTCCGGTGTAATGTGTTGTTCAACCGACGTGCCAATTATCTTTTCCAAGCACACGCGATGGCCTCTCTATAATTATTGACGTGGGTGTTATTATAATTGCGAGGTGTTTTTTCTAGCATCAAGGTGACCTCTTTGTTGTCAATAATGATTATGTTCGCTAGGTCCCTGGGTATGGGGAACGCCCTGTGTTGGAAGTTAGACTTCTCGATGTTAGTAATAGGTTCACTAGTTGCTGGTGCCAAGTCATGCATAGCACTTTGACGTAGCAGTTACGCAGTGTTACACTGCACTGCACGTCCCTGATGGAAAGATGCCGTTTTCATAGCCAGGGCATTTACAACATGCACACTTTAGGTATTTGCCCCTAACACCACGAGTTAACTACCACGCCATTTTGATTTGCCGCCTCCTCCTGCCGTTATTCCAACTGACCCTTACACAACTCGTATTCAGTCTCTTTTTGCAAGGAATAGCCCAACAGTTACTGCAAGATCTGAAACTTGATGGAAGGCCCTAGTTTTATGTCATGCCTATAGAGATTCGCTATTTCAAAGTGAATGTAGCCAAACATTTATTGCGTGATTTGTATCTAGATGGCTGGCTACTATTTTCGTATGTGATTCCCATATATTAGCTATTTCAGAGTGAATACATGGGCCTAACAATGGTATGCACATAGGTCTATCTTCCGGGGAATCAAATCCGCCGGCGTGATCTGGGTTACAAGCGACAAGTTTTGTGTTTGTCCTTGCGCTGATTTTTTCACCACAGATCCCTGAAATTGTCTAGAGTAACATACTAAAGCTCCCCATGAACCCGCCTTGAATTAACCGTAGAATTCAAGATGGCGTCCAAGATGGTGGAACCTCGTTGGTTACCTGTATAACTTCTAAACCACTAGAGGATAAATGTTATGTCTAGGGTTTGGTCTTCCACCATTCTCTATCCAACTACCACCACTAAGACATTCTAGAGGCAAAAGGGCATGCATTTATTTCATTGTTGACTCTAATCAAGGCAAATATTACGGGGAAAAGCGAATAAAAGATTACAGATTAAATAGCATAACATTAAATACTGATATACAAGATGCTACGTCATCAAAACATTCACCCTACTGAATACTCGACACCAGTTGCTTAAAGCTTTACAATACAATACAATACAGTACAACAATACTTTTTTCCCACGGAGTGAAATTTGTGTTCAGCGTTCATAAAATAAAATACATAATTACAAGCGGTTTCTAAAACAATAATGATAAACCTAATTGTGGTCGTCGCATCACATATAAAATAGCATCATAGTGTAATGTAGTAAAAAAACAACATATAAACACTGTTAAAGAACACGCACACTTGCATTCGCGCCCGCACACATATACAACCTTATAATAAATATCAGCAGTATAGCTACAAGCACTGAAGACTGGTTCAGAGCAGTGTTAGAGAGAAGAGTCATTTAAAAGTCGAAAAGACATAGGAATAAACGATAGCCGTTTTGTGTTTGTTTTGCATGTAACAGTTGTAAACCGTCTAGACGACAGCAGACGGACGTATTCCTCCAGCACAAAATATGCGCGTTGTCAGCCGGAATGCGAGCTGCTTTCCGCAATACTTGCTTTTTATATAGAACAGTGAGAGTGGATTGTTTCGTACCAGTCACTTTGCTGCTTGTGTTTACAATTCGCTGCAGATTATTCTTGTCTTTTGTCTGACGTTCCCAAAACAACATATAAAGGAAACTATCAAAACACTTTGGATAAACGACTTATAAAACATGGACAAAATGGTATTATCAATGTTAAAGGAACGAAGCTTCCTTAGACAGTATAGACGCTGCTGGCACTTTTTATACATAGTGCTACAGTGACGGCCCCACCTCAGTCTGTTGTCAATGATTGTACCGAGGTATTTGTATTCGTCCACTACCTCCACCTTATCTTCGTGGATGACAGTCTCAGTCTGAGATGGAGGGTCTTCCTAAAGTAAATACACATATCTTTGTTTTTTGTTGCATTCAGACACAGAGACGATTTATCACACCAATCAACAAAGTCCTCTACAACGGGACCGCAAACAGCAAACTGAGTTAATCTGTGTCATCTAAGAATTTAACAAGAAACGTATTGGGATGGGTGCTCCTGCAGTCATTAGTATACAAGATGTACAACAGGGGGACAAGACACATCCTTGGAGTGTACCAGTGGACACAATCTTCACACTAGACATGGTGTCATTCACACGAACCTGTTGGGGTCTTCCCACCAAAAATTCATGCACCCATAGGGTCAAGTCAGACTCAAGTTTAAACCCAGAAATATTGTTTAAGCAGGTAAGGCTGCAGAGTATTAAAAGCAGTACTCAGATCAAGGTAGAGAACTCTGGCATGAGTTTTTGGCCTTCTCGAGATGATAGTGTACACGGTTTAGCAAAGTATCGACTGCGTCCCTCACTCCTCTCCCGGGCCGATACGCAAATTGTAGGGAGTCTAGGAGATGGAATGTACGGTTCATGATCATGGTTTTGACAATTTTGTTCTCTTCATTACGTGCGACGTCAACGCTACTGGACGAAAATCATTTTGGCTGGCAGGGTGAGGTTTTTTGGGGGATAGCTGGAATAACAGTTAACTTTTTGCACAAGGTATGGATTTTCTGTAAGCCGAGAGAGATCTGGAAGATGATGTGGAAGATACCAAACAACTGAGTGGCACAATTCTTCAAAACCTGACCGGAAATACCATCAGGACCGGGATTTTGCTTCACATGTTTACACTGGAATACTCTCAGCACATCCTCTTCTTCAATTACTAATTTACCACCTGTCTTTGTTGATATCCTAATATCGTCAATGACAGAACGAAAATCGTGTTGAAACGAGAGTAGAAAGAATTTATATCCTCTGCAAAGACCCTGTCATCTCTACCCCAACGGTGATAAGCGATTGGAAATCTGTCAATTTTGCTGCATGTCACTCGTCGTCTTAATGCCTTCCCAGACTGTTCTCATATCACCTGTTTAAAACTTCAGTTCTATTTTGTTTTTATAACTCTCCCTTGCTTTCCTAATTTCTGATCTGACAGTCCTTTTAACTTCCCCTCGCTCAGCTAAATCTGTCTGAAAGTAGCCCTTTTCTTCTCATTCAATACCTTTTTTAGTTGTTTAGAAACCCAAGGTTTGTTGTTTGGGTACACTTTGCGCTTCTGCACGGGTATAACAGTGTCAACGCAGACAGAAACAAAACTGGTCACAACATCGATAAGTTCACCCAGGCTATCACACGAATCCAGAAACACATCCCAGTTAGGCACCGAACCGTAGCACAGGTCAATAGTCCAGTTCATGCGGGTTGGGCAAATGATGCACTGGTGATAGTTACACAGACTTTGCTTAAGGCTGCACTGATTGAAATCACCCAGTATGAACTTGGGCGCATTGGTAGACAACGTTTCTGTGTCACATCACAAATATGCTGGGCGGCTCGATCCACGTTGGCTCTGGAGTGTATGAATACAACAGTCACAAACAATTGAGGACATTCGCGAGGTATATACAGTGGCCGTAGTGAAACAGTCAACATTTCAATGTCGGGGGTGCAGAGCCGATCACGCACAAAGTAATAAGTAAATCAATTGAAATATAGTATATTTGTTGACGTAAATGAATAGAATAATAATATAAAATAATAATAATAATAACCTCCAGATTTGAAAGCGACGTAACTGTGCCGTCGATAAAAACACCACGACCTTGTGACCGCGCCCTTCTTGGCCAAGACAGCAACGACCGGTAGCGGGCTGTCGACGTTGAACGTACCATCGTCGACGACGTGCGGTCACGTAGCGCTGTGATTGGCGGATGGATCTATGTCGGACGTGCGTATTAATACTCGTATACGTTGTCAGTTGGCATACCATCTTCATCCCGTATCACATCACAAATATGCTGGGCGCCTCGATTCACGTTGGCTCTGGCCACGCCGGGGTGCATGGAAACAACAGTCATAAACAATCGAGGAAATTCGCGAGGTAGATACAGTGTTCGTAGTGAAACAGTCAACAGTTCACGCACAATCACATTTTTGCACCAACGTTCATTTACATACAAGCAGACACCCCTACCTCTCTCCTTTCCGGTCGCTTCCTTGTCGCCGTCAAGCCGGGTAAGACATCCAAATCCTTCTATAAAAGTTCCATGGTCACACACAGAGCTGTCGCGAACCAGGTTTCGGTGAATGCCATGAGACAAGCGTCTCTGTATTCGTTAAAAAAATTTGCATTTCCACAAAGTTCGTCCATCTTGAGACCTTTCAAAGACCGTACATTTGCTAATATCATGGATGGTAGAGGGGTCTTACATTTCATTTTCCTAAGTCTCTGTCGTTTACCACCCTCCGTCCTTGTTTACGCTTCAGTCTCGTGTTGTTCTTCGTCAATTCGGGAGGAAAGTCAATGCTATTGAGAACATTTGAATCTTGGTGTGCATAATTTTATGCAGAGACCCGTCTATCCGTCTTTTGGATGGATAAAGTTCGTCTTTTCCTAAGTCTCTGTCGTTTACAACCCTCCGTCCTCGTTTACGCTTCCGTCTCGTGTTGTTCTTCGTCAATTCGGGAGGAAAGTCAATGCTATTGAGAACATTTGAATCTTGGTGTGCATAATTTTATGCAGAGACCCGTCTATCCGTCTTTTGGATGGATAAAGTTCGTCTTGGACGGGCAAGACAGTTAGAAGGCGAGCATTAGCCCGTGTTTTTATGACGAGGGTCATGGGTGGTATAATTGTCAGTGCTGTTCTGGGCAGTGTCTGTGAAGAAATCAAAGCTTTATTTAAACAAGTCAATAGTTACAAATAAATTGTCCATATCAAAGACATGTTGCCAGCCTGTCAGACTTCAACCCGACAATCCAATAAACACCTGTTTTCGTTATCATAAACTTTATAATAACAGCTTACAGTATTTAATGCATTGAATTTACATTTAATTTGAGTTATTTCTAAATGTAATATTGCTTACCAGAAAGGCATTTATTGTAATGAAATAATAGTATTTGTATTTTAATGTTTTCTGAAAATGCAAGTTTAAGTATTTGCTTTAATGTAAGTAATCTTGGAACATCTTTACCTTAAGGTGGCCGACTACTCTGACATAAACACAATGAAACTTTAAATTGTATAGGTTGTTTGAAATCCATTAGACCCAATAGCCCCTAAAGGCCACACAATTTTGGGAGACCAGTGACATTTTTGGAAATATCTGAAATAGTAACAGCTACGTCACAACACAATTAGCAAAATCATGTACTCTGATCATAATTAGTCATAAAACAATTTTATTTACTATTTTAATATAAAACGTGCAGGAATATAATATTGCAATTTGATATGTTCATATTATATAAAGCACTAAATGTCCAACTCATATAACAAAAATGGTAACATTAATTATTTTATGTAAGTGAATACCTGACTTCAAGAATAGCCCAACTCAACCGATGATGGATGTTGGTAGGAGCAAAAACATCCTCTTTCATGGTTCCTGGACCAAGCGTCATCATGTTGTCACTGGTTGTTAACAACACTACTATACAAATTGTTACCGCTCTTCAGTTAGATAAGTGTCATAGTTAAGATTTCAGGGGGGTTAAAGGGCATGGAGTTGCCGAGTTGGGCTAGTATTGAAGTCAGATGAATTTACTTTTAATTAAACATGGCGTAAACACCAGATTAGGAACGACGATATTTCTATTGGCTCAGAAAAATTAATCAACAAAGAAGCGATATTATGAGTAAACCTAGCTAATCGTCTTCCTCATTATCTTCACCACCGAACAAATAATCAGCTCCTTCAAGTTCTTCAGGGGTGCTGTTGATGTATTCAATGGTGGACTACGTCAGGTGCTTTGAAAATGATTTTACGTCGTCTAGATTGACTATCATTACTCGTACCAAACCTGTATAGTATGGACCTGTTGGGTCGGTAGGTACGACACTGGGCTTCAAGATAGGGAACAATGTTTCCAAAATGTCAGACATCGATCTGGAAACATGTACATTTAGCTTGTCAGCTTTCTCTCTCTCTCTCTCTCTCTCTCTCTCTCTATATATATATATATATATATATATATATATATATATATACACACACACACACACACACACACACACACACACACACACACACACACACACACACACACACACACACACACACACACACACACACACACACATGACTTTTCAAATGTCTGTCTCTCTATCTCCCCCCCCCTCTCTCTCTCTCTCTCACACACACACACACACACACACACACACACACACACACACACACACACACACAGCGGAATCGCCCAGTTTGAATTTGTCTTTTTCCTTGTTTCAAGCGACAGACATTTGAAATATTTAACAAGATTGCCATCCCAAACAACAAGTTCTAGATGGCAAGTGGACAAGCAAGGAAGCCACTGGCTTATCGAGAGTCCAGCAGTTTTCTCATCTCATCAAAAGCCACGTATGTAGGTTTATAATGGTTTCGGTTCTTATAAACGTTCTGTTACCAATAAATGTGTCATTTGTTATTACTGTTAGGAATAATGACGTAATTTCAATCGACAATATAACTGTTATGTTGATTTAATAATTGCAGTAACAATAATGCTCAGACCGATACGCAGATAGCTTGATTTCACGGTAGTCATTAATGAAGTGATATATAATACTGTTTTACCCTGCTCTTTATGCAGCATTTTGAAATAACGGTTTATTAATCGATGGTATAATCCCCCAAAGTAATATGGACTTGTCTAAAACCATGTTATTTTAATGTGTGACTTTAATGTGTACCTAATCACAGCAGTATCACAATGTTGTGTCCTTTGTAGACCAGAGACACAGCCACCAGGCGAATGCAGCTGTGTTACTTTTTGGCGAATGAGATCCTTATCGTGTCCAGCAGACTTAGCTAATACCGTACAGTGTTTGTTGTGCATAGACACACTGTAAGATACACGCCTCCCTCTTCTTACTGAAAATTTGGATGCCTAAAATCCAGCATGACTACACACCTCAGTGTGAATTTAAAATAGTCTTGCCGCCCCCTTGTAAACGCTCCTCCGGGGTATTTATACTCCCAGTTTACTAAAATCAGACGCCGTCACTAGAGGGGCTGTGATTGCTTAAACACTTAATACGCTTTACCATTGATCAACTTGTTAAATCCACCCACCCTCTCAACCGCTGGACAATGACGTCTGCCAATCTTCCATGCCCAGTTTTGCAAGTTAAATTACATTGGCGCCCCAAGTTAGAGCAATTTAGCAAATGTCAGGATTAAAGGGAAGTGATTAAAGGGAAGACGGAAGCGTCTAAACAGTACTATCAATCTGAAGCACCATAATTATGGATTTTGTCCATATGGTACAACGATTACTCCCTCGATGTATCGCTTAAGTTCAAATCGCAAAGGTCCGGAAACAGTTTTAGTTGCAATTTCGATAATAGTGTCCGCACTAACCTGGTTGAAGGCCAACGTAACCTCTCGGATCCAATTTCGAACAGCGGCTGTCGTAGGACCATCGCACGTTTGTGTCTGACGCATTAAATCTCGAATTTGTTCGCGTTGTGTTCGAATGTGTCGTCTGTCGGCTTCTTGTTGTGCCAGTCCTAATGTATAGTTTTGAAATTGTGCCGCATCCACTGTGAAATGTTCGTAAACCAATTAATAAAACAATAACTGTTCGTGTTCGTCCAATGACAATGTCAATGAAGGAATGTTTCGTTCCGCGTATCGTCAGTAGGTAGTGAAGCATCACAATTATAAGTTCGAAAGACACATACCTCTTTTGT
The DNA here is from genome assembly GCA_033239005.1 of Lamellibrachia satsuma. Classification (NCBI taxonomy): domain Eukaryota; kingdom Metazoa; phylum Annelida; class Polychaeta; order Sabellida; family Siboglinidae; genus Lamellibrachia; species Lamellibrachia satsuma. The sequence continues at coordinate 2,788,437 of BSQZ01000031.1, forward strand.
AAAGTGCGTTCACGAGTCAGTGTACATCGAAAAAAATCGCTGACGCTGCTCGCCAATGTAAGATACATGCCTCCCTCTTCTTGTCTTCTTCGGGGTCGTACGCAATGGTCCGGGAGGCATTTCTTACAGATGTAGATGTATGTTAATTGTCCGTCTTCTTTGCGCTCGGCAGGTCGACACTCATAACTGAATTTATACTCACTCGTCCAATGAGTACATATAGATTACTACAGCAGAGTAGTCAACTCATTGTTCTCCAGGTTCAAAGCGATTTTAATATTGTACATCAGACGGCTACGTACATAGTAGCAATATAATCACTGACGATGACAATAAAAATAACAGTGAAGATATCTATCACTGTAAACCGTAAAGAAAAGTAGTGAATGTAAACATCACTTAAAATGTATACAGACTCTTAAAGTCTAGAAGATATGACAAGAACATTGTGACCGGAAATATTGATATCTAATGCTAAAGCAGGTATGGCCCGCCAGGACCACCCTTACTGAAAATGTGGATGCCTAAATTGCGCATGACTGAAGTGTGAATTTAAAATAGTCTTGCCGCCCCCTTGTAAACGCTCCTCCGGGGTATTTATACTCACAGTTTACCAAAATCAGACGCCGCCATTAGAGGTACTGTGATTGCTTAAACACTTAATACGCTTTACCATTGATCAACTTGTTAAATCCACCCACCCTCTCAACCGCTGGACAATGACGTCTGCCAATCTTCCTTGCCCAGTTTTGCAAGTTAAACGTTTGAACTCTTGGAGCTGGGCCAAATCCAGGGTTCCCAGTGCTCCCTCTCATTTTCCAATTACATTGACGCCCCAAGTTAGAGCAATTTAGTAAATGTCAGGATTAAAGGGAAGTGATTAAAGGGAAGACGGAAGCGTCTAAATAGTACTCTCAATCTTAAGCACCATATGGATTTTGTCCATATCCACTTGGGTGGTTTAACTATAAACTTTTCGACACCTGTTTTTGTGTTGCTAATTTAGGCTTAATACATCGAATAAACCTCCACATGACTTACTAACATTAGCTATTAAAAACTAATTAAATCAAACTGGCATATACTTTACAACACGATGACAGGTATTAGCACAAACGTTCTTGTTGAGCATCTATCGACTGCACGGAATCAAGCAGATGTATTTGTTGGCTTATTTACGCTTGTCCACATCAAGAATTCACCGAGAAAGAATTGCTAGCACAGATGTTGTGCAATTTTTGTAAATGTAAATGCCTACATACAGGACATGGGAACTTACAGAGTTACAATAAGTGCTGATATGAAAGATTCAGAGCAGTATGGTATTGAAGCTTTAAACTTATTAAAGGGTAATCAAATTTTTGGGTTGATTAGGAGAAATATAACATACAAGGAAAAAAAGTTCATTATACCTCTGTAAAAGAAATAGTTAGGCCTCAATAGCTTGGAGACCATATCTTAAGAAGTATAATTATAGATGCGCTTGAAAGAATACAGAGGAGAGCAACTAAAATGATTCCAGAACTGAGAGACCTTAGTTATGAAGAACGACTGAAAGAATGTGGGTTAACAACCCTAGAGACAAGGCAGTTAAGAGGAGTTCAAATTGAAGTTTTTTTTAAATATTGAATGGGTATGAAAATATTGATAGAACTATTTTTTCGCACTCAAGAAAGATAATAAAACTAGAGGACATGTGGTAACATTAGTAAATGATCAGTGTAGATTGGATATCAAGAAGTATTCTTTCTCACAGAGGACAATCAATGAAAGGAACAAAGTATCAACAGAATGTGTAACTGCTAGCTGCGCGAATATGTTTTAAAACAAGGTTGACACATATCGTACTCGTTGGCTATATATTCATTAGTAGACCTTTGACCCCTGTCAGATGACCATCGCTAGATGACCCCTCGGTTACCCCTCTTAACAGATGTCCACCCCGTTACAACAAAAAAGGATGATCTTTGATACCCCGTAACTGTAATTTTTACCATACCCGTAACTGTACACTTAATAGTAATTCGCACCATATCCCAAACTGTACCCTTATATCGTCAGTGTGCCCCCAAGTACATAGCTAGAATACATAGTTACTGCACTCCCAGCACACAGGTAGAATACACAGTCACTACATCCGCAGTACACAAACAGTATGCAGTTACTGAACACCCAGTGCACAGTTAGAATATATAGTCACTACACCCCCAGTACACAGTTAAAATACATAGTTATTACGCCGTCAGTACACTGCGAGAATACAAAAATAGTCACAGTACCCCCAGTACACAGCTAGAATAGATAGTCACTGCTAACTGTAATTCTAACCATAGCCTTTACAGTACCCGTAACTTCACAAAGGTTTGTATTACTCCTTAATGATTAATATTTTTATAGAAAATAAAACAAATATAGTACTAATACAATATCAAACAGTAAAGTGTAAACTGAAAGAATAAGCTATGTTATCATTGATTTGTTGTGGTAATTCTTAATAATAATAATTATGATGAGAGTGCCAAAGCGAATATATTATTCCACTTTTAATGGAATCATTATTTCCATAACATATATTATTTTATTTATCATAAATTAAGTTATACTTCAAATAGGTTACTGCACAAGACAATATATGCAGCATATGTTACTATTAGTATTATATTACATACACCCTGGGTATATGCACTACACATGTCGCTGTTTTCACTAACACCTTGCTTAGTTTAGTGTGGCATGCCTCTTAATCATTGTATAGCTATATTTGCCAGTACTTTATATTCCAATCACATACTTTTCCCAAAGTATGATGCTCTTCTTTGTCTTAGAAAAGTCGTGATATCTTTGTATCTATTATTTGGAAAATTTGCATTTACTATAAATTATAGGAAAGGTGTAAACACTATATTAGAGCTGTAGTTTGTCACCTGCACTAGTTAGTTCTTAGATTTCCTGCGGCATTGGAGTAGTAAGGCTAGAACAGCATTATGTTTAACATCAATAACCTAAAATTTTACTTTTTGCGGTAGCCTATATACAGACATAAGGAAGGTTTTTCTTACATATTGTTCAATTTGAACAATCTCTTAAAAAAACTCAACAACACAACTGTTACATTATCCTGGATGTGTGTGTTGCATATTTTGCATGTATATTATATTTCCAAAGGGCACCCACTATGCGAAGTCCTACCCCTAGGCTATAGCTGCCTTGGCCTGGGATAGCAATTTTTTTTTATATTTAATATACATACATCCTTCGCCCTGGCCTGGGGTTGGGCTGCATGAATAATATAAATATAGCATGGTATGTAAGCTTAATCCAGTTGATATAATATTTAGATTAGCTATATTATGTTATAAACACATACTTATATATTATTTGCTATATTCCCAACTCACAACTGGTGAAATGTTTTAAATCACTGCCTAGTTCTTTACAGTGACAAAACGAAGTGGCTGTATTGCCATGGGCATGGGCCATGGCCATGACATTGGCATTGGCAGTTCACGGAATAATTTTATTTTGCAGCACACATACACTTCGCATATATCATATTGGTATGCTTTAATGTCCAGTATGGCATGTTAAAAATCGTTCAACTAAACCACATAGTTTTAATTTCTGTAGACACATTTCGTGTGAATCATGACTCTGACTCGGCAGTTGAAATATAATGTTGTCGTCCTGCAGCAGCTTTAAATGAATGGTCCCCGTCGCCAAAAAAGCCGCAACTAAAAGTAAACTATCACTTGTTTTGCGGTGTTTGTCGCTGCTGCGGTTACATTTGGCTAATGTTCGTTAAATAGTGCAGTTTGAGCCATCAAACAAAATCTTTCACAAATGTCGTATTCCATCAGGTATTCATACGGATAAAACTCGGAAGTAGGCAGCCTGGACCCTAAAATCGGACAGCTTATCTTCTCAAAAAGGACGAACTTTCAACGACTTCTATAAATTTATGCGTGAGCTGCCATTTTCAGCATTTCGTGTTCAACGCTGAGCACGATTTCGTGCTCAAGATGTTTTATAACCTCGCCTGAGTTTGAGCATAGTGTGAAAGCGAGGCTTGAGCATGAAACCGTGCTCAATTGAGTTGAGTACGGTTTATAACCTCGGGCCCATGGACTTATGCAAACTCCCATGAAAATGAGGTCAATGTGCCATGCATATGATATATCGATGATATAAACACCAATTAGAATACACAGATACAAATAATTTATGTTTCAATTGCATTGAAATAATATTTTTACCACATCATCTGATTAAACTTGGATTCGCTTTACCTGTAGCTACATTATATTTATTTCAATGCGTGTATAATTGTATTGACTTATGCAAATGCATGAATGCGGATGACAGCATACCCATCCCATAATGGCAAAAGTTAAGTGAATACATACAGCTCAGCTGCATCTGATGATTCATGCAAACAACTTTCCTTGTATACAATTACTACACACTTTGGCAGTCAAACAATTTTAAACTGTTTTCAGTAGTTATACATATTTACAAAGGAGTGTTAACACCCCCTCCTCACCCCACTAATATGCAATCAATAAAACAAAGCCTATTAAAACCCCATCCTAAATTGATAAACCCATCACAAATCAGACTTGGTGATATTCACATTTGTAATAAATTAGTGCAAAGTTTTGTTAAAATCATCAAAAGAATTTACTATGATCCTTATATCGAGTAACTTACGAAAGTGTGAATAGTCTCATGTCATTGTACATTATATAGAGCCTCATGTCATTGTATATTATATAAAGCCTCATGTCATTGTACATCATATAGAGCCTAATGTCATTATACATTATATAGAGCCTAATATCATTGTACATTATATAGAGCCTCATATCATTGTACATTATATAGAGCCTAATGTTATTGTAGATAGATTCAATTGTTTGTTTGCGAAACGAGACGAACAAACAAATTTATTTGAGGAGGGACCTTTAACAGTTACCCCCGTAGTCTGACAAAACAAACACACAAGATTGATGCTACATTAAAGGTCAGTACAAACTGTAACACTGTTTGGTTCTGAGAAAATCTACACTTGCTGTACATGTTTTGGCTGAACCTTGAGCTACATACATTTTCTGTACATGTATTGGTTGAACCTTGAGCTACATACACTTGCTGTACATGTATTGGTTGAACCTTGAGCTACATACACTTGCTGTACATGTATTGGTTGAACCTTGAGCTACATACACTTGCTGTACATGTATTGGTTGAACCTTGAGCTACATACACTTGCACTAAACTACAACTTGACTTAATCTTTCGCAGTGCGTTTTAGAAGTGCCCCAAGTCTGTTATATATAATATCCTGCTACAATCACGGCCGTGTCAGTGCAAATACATATGAGCACCCAACAGCAGACCTTCCAATCTCCCGATACAGTGGGAGATCTGTCGCTTTTTTGTAATTTTGTAAATATCCTCCCAATTTCAAACAAAATGGTCCTGCTTTTTTCTAATTAGATTTTACTATTTTTTTCGGTTATTTTCTTGGTTATTTGGCTTGAATAAGTTCATTTACTTGGACAATATAATTTAATTAATTATGGATGTAGATGAACTTAATGAAGCTCCAAACCTTCCAAACCTGAAAATCACTTCATTTACAAATGATTACGTTATTTTGTGCCAGACGTAGAAAAAAAGCATAATTCTAGTAAGACATTCGGTGGCACCATTAATGGGAAAAATATTTATTAAACCTATAGAAAAACTGCTGCAATTAGATACCATTGATAGGGGATATCTCCCGCTATTTGCGTCAACTTAGAAGGTCTGCAACAGTCTCATAACATGTGAAACTGTTCACTGCCACTTACACTCACACAACATCATCATCTGCCGACATTGACGGCTCGCCTACAGTGACAGTGCGTGTCATCTCCCCCTTGTAGATGCGGGCGTGTGTCGTGTTGTTGTTGACCTTGAGGCATGGGAAGATCTTCTCGCAGTGCAGCAGGTGGCCCCGGATAGAGCGGGAGTAGAGGGCAAAGAAGAGGGAGGCGAGGCAGATGAAGATGAAGGAGAGGATGATGAGGTAGCCAAACGTCTCGATGTGTGGCAGCACAATCACCAGGGTGAACTTCAGCACGTCCATCAGCATGTTCAGTGAGTTCTGTACGCCGTTCACGATGCCGCGTTCCCGCTCACGCACGGTCTCCTGGAGTAGTTGGGTCACCACCAGGTCGGCCATCCACAGACCTGTACAATCAAGTTCAGCAAACTAGGACGGATCCAATTTCACAGGATGGTCGGAGTGAGCAATGAATGTAAATATGCTGGATGATTGGATGAAAGTGCTTGATAGGTAATTGTGCAGATCCTAAAATAATGCGATGTCGCACAGGGAGCCAATGCAATGAAGTGGTACTGAGTGAGAGAAACGGGGTAACTACCCATGCCAATAATTTTTGCACAATTAAAGTTTCAATATATCATTGACATCAATGTTGTGATTAAGGAAATTGCAACAATCAAGCCTACTGCTAACAAGAGCAGTTGCAATAGTGTAGGCGACAGCCAAAGACATATATCGGCAAATACGACGTAGGTCACGAATGTGCTAAAAGCAGCAATGTGTGAAATATGCTGTCTTAAATTAAAATTATTATCAAAGGTGACTCCTAAATTCCGTACTGAGACGGCCGGTGTGAAAATCTGGCTCAGCTTAGGTGTCGGGAAAAAACAATCAAGTTTGCCACAATGCATTTGTGTACCAATAACAAAAAACTCAAATGCAAACAAAGAAATGTGTGACTCCTGAATGTGTCTGCACATGAAATGTGTCAGTCCATGACCTCTCTAGTCTCTACTTGTATTTATGATCAAACACTCACCAACGCGGGAAGTGATCACTCCAATGAGGAACAACACGATAGATATCTTCTCCTTCGGGTCGAAGCTTCCACCAAAACCCTGAGGTATACCGCTGCTTCCCACGTCACTATAGGGAGTCAAGTCAGACGCATTCCCCACGGTGGGAACGATGTCAGCCACCACAGAGCAGTTCTCAAGTCCATCTTGTCGAGGTGGGTATAAGAGACTGTCGGGCTGGAAGAGGCTGCCGGGCGCCCATACGGACACCACACACAGGGTGAGACAGAGGAGTTGAAAGTTGATTGCAACTAGGCCGGTCCGCTTGATTCCGACCCGCCGGCGGAACCATGTGAAGGCGAACGTACCCATAATGCCCGTGACGCCGGCCAGAGACATCGCCAGGCCGACCATCACTTCGCTCAGTCCACTGGCGTAAACATAACCTGCAACACAGCATGGCTGAGTAATAGGATGGTCAAAGTAACAGCATGGTCAGAGAAATAGCATGGTCAGAGTAACCGAATGATCAGAGTAACAGCATGGTCAGAGTAGCGGCACGGTCGGAGTAACGGCATGGTCAGAGTAACGGCATGTTCAGAGTAACGGCATGGTCAGAGTAACAACATGGTCGAAATAATAGCATGGTCAGAGTAACAGCATGGTCAAAGCACCAGTATGGTCAGAGTAACAGCATGGTCAGAGAAACAGCATGGTCAGAGAAACAGCATGGTCAGAGAAACAGCATGGTCAGAGGAGCAGCAAGGTAAGAGGAAAAGTACTGTCAGAATAACAGCACGGTCAGAGTAACATGATGGTCGGAGTGACATTATGGACAGAGTAACAGTGTGGTCAGAGTGATAGGATGTCCAAGGTAAAAGCATGGTCATAGAAATGGCACAGTCAGAGGAGCATCGAGGTCAGAAGAACAGGACGGTCAGAATAACAGCATTGGTCAGAGTGGCAGGATGGTCAAAGTAACATCATGTTCTGAGTGACAGCTTGGTCATAGTGACAAGATCGTCAGAGTAACATCATGGTCAGAGAAAAACAGGATGGTCAGAGTAACAGTATGGTCAAAGTAGCAGGATGGTCAGATTGACAGGATGGTCAGATTAACAGAATGGTCAGAGTAACATCATGGTGAGAGAAACAGAATGGTCATAAAAACAAGATGGTCAGAGTAACAGCATGGTCAGAGTGGCAGTTTGGGCAGAGTGACAGCATGGTCAAAGTGACAGGATAGACAGAGTAACATCATGGTCAGAGTAACTGCATGATCATACAAATGAGGTGGTCAGAGTAACATCATAGTCAGAGTAACAGCATGGTCAGAGTAACAGTATGTTCAGAGTAAAATGGACGGTCGGAGTAAAAGGACAGTTAGAGTAACAGGATGTTCAGAGTAACAGGATGGTCAGAGTGACAGGATGGTCAGAGTGACATGACGGTCAGAGTGACAGGATGACCAGACTGACTGTATGGTCAGAGTAACAAGATGGTCAGAGTAACAGCATGATCAGAGTGGCAGGATGGTCAGAAAGACAGGATGATCCGACTGACTGTATGGTCAGAGTAACAAGATGGTCGGAGTAACAGCATGGTCAGAGTGACAGGATGGTCAGAGTAACAGGATGGTCTGAGTAACATCATGGTCAGAGTAACAGGATAGTCAGAGGAACAGCATGGTCAGAGTAACAGCATGGTCAGAAAAAACAAGAGGATCAGAGCAACAGGTCAAGATTTAACAAGATTTGCCATCCAAGCCAAAGGCCCAGATGATAAGTGGACAAGGAAGCCATTGGCTTATTGAGAGTCCAACAATGTTCATCTACGTGTAACCCGCCCTCCTGAGATATGTGTCAACCTTGTTTTTAAACATATTCACGCTGCTAGCAGTTATACAATCCGTAGACAATGTGTTCCATTCAGTTATTGTCCCATGTAGATATCCAATCTACACTGATCCTTTACTAATTTTACCTCATGTCCTCTAGTTCTGCTATCCTTCTTGAGTGAGAAAAACATATTTCTATCAATATTTTCATACCCATTCAGTATCTTAAAAACTTCAATCTGATCTCCTCTTAACCTCCTTGTCTCTAGAGTTGTTAAACCACATTCTTTCAGGCTTTCCTCATAACTAAGGTCTCTCAGTTCTGGAATAATTTTAGTTGCTCTCCTCTGTATGCGTTCAAGTGGATCTATATCCTTCTTACGATATGGTGTCCGTGCTTGTATACAATATTCTAAATGAGGTCTAACTATTGCTTGACACAGAGATATAATTAGCTTGTTTCCTTGTATGTTATGTTTCTTCTAATCAACACAAGAATTTGATTACCCTTTGAAGCTGCAATACCACACTGCTCTGAAACTTTCATATCAGCGCTTTCTGTAACTCCTAAGTCCTTTTCTTTTACAGTAGTACCTAGAACAGTATCTCCCATTTTATAGTTTACATCCAAGTTCCCTTGTCCTGCATGTAGGAATTTACGAATACACAGCAAATAGCACATGAATGAGCACATCGGTCATGATTTGATTATCATTACTGAACATCATAACTGGATATTGTTGTATTTATTATTAGTGATCACATAATTGCTGGAAATAGTGACCTATGATCATATATATATATATATATATATATATATATATATATATATATATATATATATATATATATATATATATATATATATATATATATATATATATATATATATATATATATATATATATATATATATATATATATATATATATATATATATATATACATGCATATATATATATATATATATATATATATATATATATATATATATATATATATATATATATATATATATATATATATATATATATATATATATATATATATATATTATTATGTATATTTTATATATATATATATATATTATTATATATACATATATATATATTATTATTTATATTTATATTTATATATATATATATATATATGTATATTTTTATATATGGGCCTACATATTGTGGGCCCGGGCCGGGCCTTGGCTGAAAACACATTGGGCTGGGCCTGGGCCTAGTGTGAGTGGGCCGGGCTGGGCCTAGGCTGGGCCTGGACCTAATAAAAATATTAATACAAAACCCAGATTTTTAATATTAATTAAAATTTATTAGAAATTGTATTTCCGTTTAATGAATGTTTAAAATTACAAAATGACACCAGTGCTTTATATATTGGAATGTAGTTTAACCTCTTTTCAACAATGTGACTTCTAATGGTATAATTTTAATAATGTGCATTATTTTAATCGAAACATTTCACATAATAGCAATGCATAGTATTGCATACACACTACACAGCACATACACATTACACAGTACATATTACTACTACATAGTACACACAGAATACAGATGCATATTTTTGGCAGGAATGTAGCCTTTTGCATAAATCTATTGGCTCCATAAGTTCACTTGGCTGGAAGTAGGCAGCCCCAAATGTTGACTTTATACATATTTGCAGAGGCAATCAAGCCATGATTAACCATCAATGTATCACCATTTAACCCTACCAGTGGACATTGTATTGTCTTCCCTCTGAATCTTGCCTGCCTGAATGACCTGCCCACTGGCAGCTGCCCACTGCCCAGTGCCCACCCCAGTTGGTAGTTGGTATTTTTCAATTGTATTAACTAGTGTCTACTGTTTAGTGTCTGCAATTTCCCCAGTACTGATTCATTCACACTTGTACTAATTCATATGTGTCTGAACCTGATCTGTGTCAGGCTAGTGACTGCAGGCCTGCTGGAAATGCTACTGGCTGTCAGTGCCAGTGGGTGACATTTAATTTAAATATCAATTAATACCAAATTAACTGCCCTTACTGGTAACATTAATTAAGTAAATTAAGTTAACTTAGTTGAGCTAATTCAATTAACAATTTAATTAGGGTTATGGTTTGCATTAGGATTAAGATAGGGTTAGAAAATCAAATCTCATACCCTAATCATAAGCCAATAAATTAAAGCCATATATAAAAATATGTTAGAATACTTAATAGTAATGAGAATAAAACAATTTTCGTCAGTATATTTGTCTGTTTGAAGCAGTTGGTTGCGCTGGATTTGTAGAAGTCGTCCAGCACATTATGGTCAGAAAATAACAGATTAGTAGACAATGTTCATATATTATTTTTTGCTATGTTATGTGATAAAGCAATACGTATGCATTGCAGTTTATTTGTGTTCATTTTTATTATAAGATAATAGGTTTATCTTTTAAAAATTTAGCGGGTCACGGGCTTGTGGGCCACGGGCTTACCCGTCTTTGGCCTGCGTGTATGGGCTGGGCCTGGAATGTGCGGGCCGGTAAAGGTAAAATTAATAATCTAATAAAAACTAAACATCTTGTACAATGTGTTGATAGTTAAATAAAAATAACTTTATATTGTTTTTGACTGATATTTCAGCTGAAACTAACAAATTGGCATAAACAAGCTACTATGTTGTCTTCAATACTAGATGGGTTTGACTTTGTTGATAAATCACTGAAATGACAGGAGCAAACAATGGACTCAGGATGGACCTTAGGGCAGGTGTCAGCTACATAATTACAACATAACTACCTACCTCTGGTGATGTTGTCATTGTCTAGTGACACACCCCCTATGGTGATGCTGTCATTGTCTAGTGACACACCCACCTATGGTGATGCTGTCATTGTCTAGTGACACACCCACCTATGGTGATGCTATCATTGTCTAGTGACACACCCACCTATGGTGATGCTGTCATTGTCTAGTGACATACCCACCTATGGTGATGCTGTCATTGTCTAGTGACACACCCACCTGTGGTGATGTTGTCATTGCCTAGTGACACACCCACCTATGGTGATGCTGTCATTGTCTAGTGACACACCCACCTATGGTGATGCTGTCGAAGCCGAGCACTGTCATGTAGAGTGTGGCAAGTGCGAGGCCAGCGAAGACGACTCTCTGTCGCGCATATGTCCGCCAGCCCGTGTACAATACGATGAAGGGGTCAAAGAGAACGGCCATCAAAGTCTTCTTCTCTTTCTTCTTTTTCTTCTTCTTCTTTCTCCCCTCAGCTTCCTCAACCTCGTTTCCTCGCAATGGGGATGTTGACTCTTCCCCTGTCTTCAACTTATCCTCTTCCACGTCCTTGTCATCTCTCTCTTGTAGCCTCACCTCTTCCTGCCGGCTCACTGCACACAAAACCACAACATACTTAGGGGCTTTGTAAATGTAAAAAAATTACAATACTCCCCAAAACATTTGGATAGGATTGATCCCATTCACAAGTTTACAACCTTATCCAAAAAAAATTACATTATTTCAGCAACAATAGATAAATCGACAACCAGTATTGATGCCAGGCTCGCCCCGGACTTTAGGAAAAAACAAGAGAGAAACTACAACAAAATATATAATTGAAGTTACGGAAGCACTGCACATGCATTGCAATGGAATTAATGAAAAGTTACAGAAGCACTGCAAACACATTGCCAATGCAATGAATGAAACGTTACAGAAGCATTGCACACGCTTTGCCAATGGAATGAATGAAAAGTTACAAAAGCACTGCACAGGCATTGCCAATGCAGTGAAAGAAAAGTTACAGAAGCACTGCACATGCATTGCCAGTGCAATGAAAGAAAAGCTGATTATTGCAAAAGTTCAACAACCTTAAAAATCAAAGTGGATCCCACCCACTGTTACGGTTTTTTATGTCAACACTCTTAACGAAAACAACACTACATTATTTTGATACACATGGAACTAATTTACTTTCATGTCTTCAATGTTGTATTTTATATATAGATGAATTCATTAAGTAATGGTACAGAATATATAAGATTACAAACGTGACACCCATCCACCCACACACCCACCCAGTCATCCATCCACCCACACACCCACCCAGTCACCCATCCACCCACACACCCACCCAGTCATCCATCCACCCACACACCCACCCAGTCACCCATCCACCCACACACCCACCCAGTCATCCATCCACCCACACACCCACCCAGTCACCCATCCACCCACACACCAACCCAGTCACCCATCCACCCACACACCCACCCAGTCACTCATCCACCCACACACCCATCCAGTCACCCATCCACCCACACACCCACCCAGTCACCCATCCACCCACACACCCACCCAGTCATCCATCCACCCACACACCCACCCAGTCACCCATCCACCCACACACCCACCCAGTCATCCATCCACCCACACACCCACCCAGTCACCCATCCACCCACACACCCACCCAGTCACCCATCCACCCACACACCCACCCAGTCATCCACCCGCCCCATATTTTTTTCTTATTATTATTGTGTTTGTTTTAAGTTTCTAATTCATTGAAAACTGATGGAGCATGTGGAATTTGTTCATTGTTTGCTAATTGTTGTAACGAATGCAAACATTTCTGCTGATCTGAGACTGTGTAGTTGGCAGCAGGCTGACAGATCAACAAACACTGGATATCAGGAAACAGAACAAAGAAGAGACTGAACCTGCCCAGCAGGTCCTGTACCTGTGTCGTCGTCATCCTCCTTGACCGCCAGCTGTGGCACGAGTCTGTAAACTTGGGACAGTAGACCGTACTCGACAAACACAGAACAAAAGTTCCACGCGGCAATGAAGATGGCGGCAGTGGTGAGAGAGGCAGCTGTCATCACGAGGCCCACAGTCACAGGAGACACGATATTAAACAGTAGGTCCATCGCTCGAATGGTCGCATTCAAGTCTGCGGACAAACATATTGCATCATTATAATATCTATCTCTACAGCGTAGCATACAAAATCAATGTAGCAAAAATGCCCTATTATTGTCAGATGAAATATGAAGGAAAGCATTTACAAGATGCCTTCTTAAAAATCCCTTCACAATTCATCACGAATCAGGTTCAATGATATTCAAATCTGTTGATTATAAATAGTCGAAGTAATAGGCACAGTCAGACTTTGATATTTATATTAGGCAATTTATAAAGTGTGACTAGCCTTTTGTTATAATATATTGAGCCACTTTTGTTATAATATATTGAGCCACTTTTGTTATAATATATTGAGCCACTTTTGTTATGGTAAATTCAACAACTTTTGTCATAGTATATTCAACAACTTTTTGCGAAATTACTCTAAAACGAGAAAGGCACAAAACCAGATTGTGTATATATCTTTAAAATAAAATTTAACTGATTTGTTATTTAGATTAGGCAACTTATAAGGTGTGACTAGCCTTCAAATCAGATTGTTGATATACCTTTAAAATAAAAATTGCACGGACAGCACCATCTGAAAGCATCAACTTACTGGCAAGTTTTGAATTGTCTCCAGCGGCAATGACAACAATCCAGTCCTTCTCAATGGCAATCTTGTAAGCAACACTAGCCAGCTGTGCAATGACTGCGAGGAAGATGATGACGCCTTCAGACAAGTGCGGGAAGAGGCCGCCAAACAGCGAAGCAAACTGCTCTCGGTAGACAAGTGTGAAGTAGATGGCAACAGCACATAGAACCACAGAGATGTTCTGGGTGAACAGAGACACTCGCACCACTGCAACACATAAGATGACACTCGCACCATTGCAGATCATAAGATAACACTCACAACACTGTAGCACATAAGATGACACTAGCAACAATGCAGCACATCAGTTGACACTCGCACCATTGCTGTACATAAGGTGACACTCGCACTACTGCAAAACATAAGATCACACTCGCACCACTGTAACACATCAGAGGACACGCGCACCACTGCAGCAAATAAAACTACACTCGCACCACTGCAGCGCAACTGACACATCAATAATTAACTAAACTGCTGTCATTATACATAGAAACCACAGTGAACTAAGATACTGTCGTTATACCACAGCTCTGTTTGGCAGTAAGCACAACTATGTCATTGTTCAAACCAAATGCAGATGTTTTGCAAGAAAGTAATATTTCACACACTAACCTGGGGTACCACAATGTGGCGCCACCAGTGCACCACAGCATAATGGCATGGCAAATTATATATTTACAAAGATGTTCACATGCTTATAGCTGCTGAGATAATTACTTTGATGTTTCCCATTTATTGTCAACTATGTAATGAGTATACCTTTATCAAACCTGTCATATTTTATTAAGTTGAAATCTGTATTTTGACTTCAAATTCTGTATATAGCCGTATAAATATATGCTGCCATCTATTTGCTCTTCGGCCGCTACAAGTTTTTTTTATTAAATTTCACACATTTCCTTTAACATAATTTTTCAGTTTCATTTGAAACAAATCTGTATAACATCCCAAAATATGTATTGAATACGTGAAATCTGTATAATGTGACGGGTCTCCTTTGTTGTTACCTTTCACGCACTGCCAGAAAACAGTATCGCCGCCCTGGTGGACTTAATGAGACTATAAATCTCACCTTTTATTCGAGGGTTCATATCAACCCATTTGCCGATGATTCCACCAAAGAACATGACAGCGCCCCCTGCGGTGAAGCCAAAGATGGCAGCCAGTCGCAGTTTTCTGCCAGCCAGATGTACAAAGTACAGTCCCAATGCAAACTGCCACATCCAATCTCCCTGCAGAATAGCAACAATGCATAAATCAATCAACCAATCAATCAATTATTTATTTTCAATGAACAGTACAAATTCATGATAACAAAATACAGAATAAATTCAAACGTGAAATTAATGTAAAAAATAAAACAATAGCTAATGTATTGCAACGAGGATGAAAGGAAGATTATACTTATCAATAGTTCACACCCCAAAACTATGATTATTATACTACAAGTACCACTGACTAAAACATGTATCTTTTTATTTAACTACATTACATTTTGTTATTCCTAATACAAAGAAAGTAGTATGTAGCATTGTGAATACACTTCCTCGTATGCTTCTGCATTTAGTGTTGCTTTAATTTAACGAGTTCCATACAATAATAACCTCAGAATTGTTTTGCAAACATTTATCTCCAATAATTATGTTATTTAAAGTTTGTGTATTTCTAACAACAATTCCATTGTGTCATATTGATAATTGGTTTCCACAAAATTGTGAATTTCCAAGATTTAGGATTGTATTATAGCACCGTGTAGTGAACGGTTCCTCAAATTTAAAACAACAGTACTTCCACAACAGCTCACCATGTGGTGCTGCGTGATGCAATGATGGTTATATTTTGCATGTGACCGACTTTTTTATATAGTATGCTGGCCTTGACCCCTCCCTTAGTAAGGTGTGTACAGAGATGTATATGTCAACAATTAACAGGCCTCTTAGTTAGTCGTACAACTTCAACTTCAACTTCAACTTTATTCTCAAAAACCTTATTAGGTTACATGAGAATTACAATGTTGCATACTGTTACAATGTGAGATGGCTATAAGTGTATATAATCCAGGCTTCAATAATACTTATAAATTACATTGGTAAATGGTTTTACCAAAATACAAAACACAAAAGTATCACAGGAAGATCTACTTACAACTTAAAGCTATTTAAAATCTCCTGTACGAATTTACATAATTTAATTAGCTTTGCATGGCTTGTCAAATTAAACAACTGGTCCATTTTTAAAGTGTTTGGTCTCACAAAATAATATCTAGAAATAAATTTAATTCTAGCTTCTTGAAAAAAAGTACATTTAAACAAATAATGAAACTCATCTCCAATATCATTACAATCACACAGAGTACAAAATCTCTCTTGCCTATCGATTCCACTATACCTGCCTTGCTGAATAGGCAACCGATGATTACAAGTACGAAATTTACACAGAGGTCTAGATAGATTTGGTGGTAACACCAGCAAATATTTCTCCATTTTAAAATCATGTTTAATTATTCTGTAGGTTATACACCCATCGCTATTGCAAATATTACTACCCCACTGCTGATGATACTGGTCAGTAAGTTTCAATTTGACAACTGCTTTAAACCATTTAAGATTCACTATTTCTTGATTCAGCCACAAGTTAGATAGGCCAGTGTTATTTAAAATGTATTTAACATGAGTAATCCAAGGGATTCAAAGATATTTTTAACATATAATTGATATAATAATTTATACATAATGCAAGACAGTTTAGATTCCTTTCCCATCAATAGTTTCCCAAAAATTCAACAATCTACTGTTTATTTTAATATTTAGTGGAAATTGCCCAAGTTCTCCATAAACCATGGAAGTATGTGTTCTATTGTTTACCCCAAGTAAAATTTTACAAAATTTCCTATGTAGCTTTTCAGTTAACATAATATTTTCACATCCCCATACTTCACATCCATATAACAATACTGGGCATATAAGGGAATCAAATAGTTCTAACTGGATATCAACAGGAAGTTTTAGCTTCCTAGCTTTAGAAATTAAACATAACATTGCTCGGTTTGCCTGTTCATATAAATGTCTGATTGCTTTAGAGAATCTACCATTATAGTTAAAATTAATTCCTAGATAGTTATACTTATCTACAATGGCAAGCTTATTTGGTCCAAATTTAAATTCTGGCAATTTTCTAATCTTCCCCCTTGAGAATACTAACACCTTAGTTTTGGCAGTATTAACATGCAATTTCCAAGTTTTGCAATAGTTAAATAGGGCGTCAAGTGCAGATTGTAACTGAGTAGGTGACTCTGCTAATACAATTGTATCATCAGCATACAGCAACACAAAAAGCTTTAGATACACAACAATGTCCTCTTTTTCAAAACAATTTTCCATTAGACTAGAAATGTAGGTTAAACCCCCATATGCATTTGACAGATGTGTTTCAAGATCATTCAAAAATAATGCAAACATTAGTGGTGACAAATTTTCACCTTATCGAACTCCAATATTGCATGGGAAGAAAGGTGACAAATGTTTTGTAAATGTATTCATAATACATGATTTGGCTTCATTATATAAGTTAAATATCACAGTGAAAATGTTTCCATCAATATTATTTGATAATAATTTCAACCATAGGAATGTTCTGTTTACAGTGTCAAAAGCCTTTCTGTAGTCTACAAAGGCACAGTATAAGCGCTTCCTTTTATTTAAGTATAAATCGATTAAATTTTTCAAGACAAATACATGATCCATTGTGGAATAATCATGCCGAAATCCAGTTTGTTCCTCCCCCATTATTCCCAATTCATCAATATATTCAGTTAACCTATTATTCAAAACAGAGGTGAATAATTTGCAAAAGCAACTGAGCAGTGTGATCCCTCTGTAGTTATCTGGGTTAGTTACAGGACCCTTATTTTTATAAATTGGCAAAATAATACCCATGGCCCAATCTTTAGGAATATGGCCAGATTTTAGTATGACATTAAACAATTTAACATATACAGAGATCATACAATCCTCAGAATGTTTTAGGAACTCATTTAGGATTAGGTCCAACCCACACGCTTTGTTGTTTTTTCACTTATGTATACCATTTCTTACTTCCTCAGCTGTAAACATACTATTTAAAAAAATATTATTATTATTGTTTGCAAAATTTTCATAATCATAGTCATTCTGATCCTCCTCCTCACTAAAACTTAACTTCTTAAAGTGTTCAAAAAAAGTGTTAGTATTAACTGTATTGATTTCTTTACCTTTGTCATCTTTCGACTCATTAATAATTTTCCAGTAGTCCTTTGGATTCTTACTCTTCATATTTCTTAATTTATTTGCAAAATCCTTAAGATACAATTTGTTGTGCTTGTTAATTTCCTTTTTATAGTTCCTACTTGCAATATGTTTGGCATTTCTATTAACATCAGTTTTATCTTTACAGTACACTGCCTTGGCTTGAAAGTAATGTTTTCTCCTTTCTTTACAGGCTTGATTAAACCATGGTTTACCGTTAGCTTTTTTGTCAATGCTTTTACCCTTCATTGTAGGTCTATAGTTATCCTTCATACAACCAACCATTTTAGCAGCACTTTTTAATATATCATTAATGCGATTTACTATATCATTTACTGAAGCCTCATCAATATCATTACACATTAAATTGTCAAGATCTTTCTCTATATCTACAACTTCAAATTAATACTACTTTTAAAGCTCGATTCACAATCCTTAACCCATTTTGGTTTGTTAAATTGGGCAGTATCATCATTCTCAGTCATCTCATCCTCCCTTATTGTTGGAACAATTGGGTGTTGTACTTTCAACCCATTTTAACAGGGTTGTGAGCATCAGATAACAATTCATCAAATTCCAAAACCTCAAATTCCATTATATTATTAAATGATTGAGGAGAAACAAGAATATAATCAACAGTGCTTACATTTTTGCATGTAGTTGCACCTCTGTCCCTATCGACACCAATCCTGCCATTAACAATATGGACATTTAGACTTTTACACAATGTGATTAACCTGTGTCCATAATTATTTGTCTTTTTATCTATTGAATTTCTATCCAGTGGTATGCCTACATTATCTGAATTATTTTTTCCCATTAACTGTTGCATTATATCTTCGTCAAAGTCATTCAACATCATATTTCGATCGTTAAACTCAATAAAATCACATAAATTACCAGTTCGGGCATTAAAGTCACCAACTAAATACAATGGGCTGTTTAAGTCATTCCTCAGGTTTACAGTGTCATTTTCTATATCATCAAACAGGCTAGCTGATGAATAAATAGAATTCTCTGGCGGAATATAAACTATTCCCCATAATGCTTCATACCCAAGCAAATTAACATTTGATTTGAACCATAGTACACAATTTGTATCTCCATGTACAATTTCAATAGTGTTAGACAGAGAGTTCTTAATCAGTAATGCTACTCCTCCGGATTTAGATTTAAATTTTGTTCTATTCATTGTATGGCAATCAAAGCCATCTATATCAATTATGTCAAGATCATCCAGTTTTGTTTCTGTTAGAAATATTAAATCATATTCTGAAATAAAGAAATCAAAGTCAGGCGATCTCAGCCTGGTCATTAAGCCACAAACATTAAGTAGAACACATTTGATATTAGTTACAGCAGGTTGCAAAGCAGAGTTCTGTTCTGTAATTAAACTCTTAGTTCCTCCGTCTTCACAAGAGGATGTTCCTTCCCCGTCCTATTCTACACCGAGAACGTAGGACCCAAGTCCCAGTGCCTTGAGATCTGGTTGATCAATTCCAACTTTAAACAGATCATCAGGCGACTGGATTGTGATCTTGTTGCCTTTGATGCTGCAGATGATGCGCCCGTCGCGTGTGTATGCATAGTCAACCGCGTCTGCGTGCTTGGCTATCATCAGAAGTTTGTATCTTAGCGGCGTTAGGTCTTCCGTAATGAACACCTTTGCATCAGTGTTGGCGCTTACAGTCTTAAGTTTCTTTTTGTTCATCATCAGTTGTTTTATCAATTGCCTGGACACAAACTTCACCAGCACGGGTCTTGCTCGACCTCCCGACTCACTATGACACGTGATCTTTGAGTCCTTGATAGCCAGTTTACTGACTTTAAAAATGGCCTTGCTCCAACATTCCCAAACAGTTCAATGCCTTTGTTTTATGGCAAACAAACTGTTTTGTGGTGTAACAGTTTTCCAGTAATATTGATTACATTTTTTCACATATATTTTGTAATAAAGATATTTAAAAATGTAAAGATACCTCCAGTATACATATTACGCAGTACTGGGCACACTTCAGTACAACATAATCACACATACCAGTAAACTAATTCAGACAAGACAATTATGAAGAAAAAATCAGACATACCCATGCCGACAGGATGTAGTTGATGTAGAGCAAGGTGGAGGGAGACCGCAACCACACGCAGAATGACTCTGGAAGGAAAAATAATTATTAATATCAAGTTAGATCCACCAAACAAATTGCATGGAATATTCTTCACAACTGCGCTAACAGGCAGGCTAAATGTTGTCAGCATATCAGAGCTTTATGAATATGCATGTGTTGAGGCTGAATCATACATTGATGCAGATTACCTGAAAAACCTTATCACTGGTGCCTCTCTCCCCAGCTAGGCGACAAGTAAGGTCCCATGCGATATTTAAACTACTTTCTACCCACTCTTCTTGTTATATTAATATCTCACATAAATTATATATTTTATATTAAAATGTCTGCATGCAGACAATAGGTGTAGATAAAAGACACGCCTTCAGTGACATAGGTCCAGTGACACAAGCCATTGACACAGACCCTGCAACAGTCACACGTATACAGACCTTGCGGTACCAAGAAACAGGCCCTGCGACACAATGACACAGGCTCTGCGACAGAGTGACACAGGACATGTAATGCAGTGACAAAGGCTGTGTGACACACTGACACTGCGTTTATGACACAGCGACACAGGCCATGCAACAGAGTGAAATTGTGTTTATGACACAGCGACAAAGGCCCTTCAACACAGTGACGTAAGCCCTGCGACACAGTGATATTGTGTGCATGCCACAGGGACACAGTCCCTGCAAGACAGTGACACAGACCCTGCGACACAGTGACACAGGCCCTACCTGTCACGGCGATTGTATTGACCGACCAGAAACCATGTTATGAAAATGGACTATTAAAGACAATTGTCTGCTAGTACTAGTGTAACCTACTTCACTATTGTGTAACACGTTGTTCTGAAAGCAGATATGTACTATACACAATATCTCTAGACAAGCAATTTGTAAACGCGTGTCACCAGCTTGTGACAAAAACTGTCACCTAGGATCAGCCTGTGCATTACAACCAAATCTGGGTAAAATAAATTACACACAAGTCATTCTGTGTTGCGCTGTACTTGTATTTTGCAGTAACGCTAATGTTAAGACCATAACATTGCATCTCTTTTTAAGAGTCTTGTCTTACTATATGTAATAAATACTCCTGAATTGTGAATTTGAGACCCCAAGATGCTCGTTTGAAGGAGCAGCAAGTTGTGTAGATAACAAGAGTCCTTTCTTGTGCATGTGTGTGTCCAGTAATTAAACGAAAGGAAATTCTATTTTAGTGTAATTACCTCAATGTTGGTCTTCATCATTTACAAGTGACCCAGTTTCTTAGAGGCTATGCATAGAATCAAGGACAACTCAACACCTTGTCACCATGACGTGGTGTGGTTCAACTGTCCCATTGTCCTGGGTGTTGGTTTGTGTGTTAATACCACATCCTGCATCTGGGTTGACTTGTCAAAATAAATATATACACAACCATTTCTCACATGCAGTCAATTTAGGATAAGTATAAGTTTACTTTATATAAGTAAATAGATATGTTCTTTCTAGATTGGGTGGATATATATTTTGACAGCATTTGAGCAGAATCATACTAACAATAAATATACATTATATCTCCCTAAGGGTCGTGAGTTTAAAACAAATGTGCATGTAAATACAATTCCACTTTAAACTAAATAATTGCATAAGAGAGTATATTGTAAAATGCAGTAAATATATAACTTATCAACTATGGTGTTTACTTACGACGCTCAGTGGCGCCATCTGGTGTGTTATCATTGTCTTTTTTCTCCGTCTGCATCCTGCTGACTCCGTTCTCTTATATCACCTTCTTCTATGCACCGCGGCCACCTACAAAACATAGTTTGTCAGTTCACATGTTTGAAGTATGTAACCTGTAACTGTACTTTGAGTTGTTGCCTTAAGGCCTTACTGCTTGACTTTGTCTCCTGGCAGTTTGACATGATATATCTTTGACAAGGTTACCAATGAGCTAGCATATATATATATATATATATATATATATATATATATATATATATATATATATATATATATATATATATATATATATATATATATATATATATATATATATATATATATATATATATAGGGTTCTTCCTCCAGTGTGGGTCTTGTTTGTGTGATATATTTGAAACAGCCCTTTTCTAGGGCTACTACAAATGACCCCTTGTGTGGGATATTTGTTCTTCCCTGGGCATAGACACCAAAAATAGGGACCTATGGCTTTGACTGTATCACCCTAAAGGCTTTGACTGCATCTCCCTAAAGACTAGACACATATTTCCGACTTCCTGTTTAACCATTTGCCTGTACAGCAGACTGTACACATTTTTATTAAATGACTGGGCGGGCCGCTGGCCAGGGGTCCGTACCCTGTACGTCCTGGTCAACAGGGCAGGGGTCTGAATCCTGTGATTCCTGGTCACGGGGCAAGCACTAAACAATTGAACCACTTCAAAATAAAGAATAAGCAGCTTTAAATGCATGTATGTACCAGGTGATACATGTATGTACCAGGTGATACATGTATGTACCAGGTGATACATGTATGTACCAGGTGATACATGTATGTACCAGGTGATACATGCATGTACCAGATGATACATGCATGTACCAGGTAATACATACATGTACCAAGTGATACATGCATGTACCAAGTGATACATGTATGTACCATGTGATACATGTATGTACCAGGTGATACATGTATGTACCAGGTGATACATGCTTGTACCAGATAATACATGCATGTACCAGGTAATACATGCATGTACCAAGTGATACATGTGTGTACCATGTGATACATGTATGTACCAGGTGATACATATATGTACCAGATAATACATGCATGTACCAGGTAATGCATGCATGTACCAAGTGATACATGTACGTACCATGTGATACATGTATGTACCAGGTGATACATGTATGTACCAGATAATACATGCATGTAGCAGGTAATACATGCATGTACCAAGTGATACATGTATGTACCATGTGACACATGTATGCACCAGGTTATACATGCATGTGCCAAGTGATACATGCATGTACCATGTGATACATGTATGTACCAAGTGATACATGTATGTACCAGTTGATACATGCATGTACCAGGTGATACATGCATATACCAGGTGATACATGTATGTACCAGGTGATACATGTATGTACCAGGTGATACATGTATGTACCAGGTGGTACATGTATGTACCAGGTAATATTATTACGAAACGTTATAATAAAATAACAAGAAATAATGTTTTGATAAGACGATTACTAAAAAAAGTAACTTCCTCTAGAGATAGGAATAAGGGCACGCCATAACATAAGGTGTTACATTTCACAAATCTTTAGGGTAGGATTCTGTGATAGTTTAGTTGTGATCGAACATATCATTTGGGCAACCCTGGGCTGAAGGCTGGTATCGGATGTAGCGTTTTGCGTGTTCCTAAATAAAGTAATGACTGTTTTATATTGAGGTAGTGCGGTGTCTCGAGCAATGTCGGCGGCAGAATAGCGAATACCGCAGATCTATAAGACTATATATATAACCTTCACATCGTTGGATAAAAGAATGATACTGCTGCTGATCTCTATTTATTGTAATCGTGTACGTCATTGGTTGGGAAACGCGATTCTACGGCCTTTCTCTGTGCCTATCCATTGGCGCTCTCATTTGAAGAAACAATCCCGTGACCCGGATGTCGTGGGGTAAGTTCAAAATGGCACCTGCCAAGCGAGAGTGAGTGAAAAGATGTCATATGTCAACGTCAAAGGTCACGACAATCGATGCCTTTTTTGTAAATGTGAATAAAAGCAGCTTTCCTGAGATTGTCCATAAACAGTCCGTCCGAGTCAGCATCCTTTGTTATGTTGGAGATCCATAATGTTGATGTGCCTGCCGCTAGTAACCGAGACGCTACTGTATTGTCGCCCACCGCTGGCACTCCGCAGTTACCAAGCGCGGTGGCGGTCGACTTAAATGCCAGGAGCATAGTAAATAAAAAAGTGAGTTAGACATTATGGTAGCAGATATTGATCCTCATGTAATAGGCATCACAGAATCATGGGCAAATGAAGATATAGTAGATGCTGAGTTAGCACTGACAGGCTATGTAATGTTTAGGAAGGATAGACGAGAAAGAAGGGGAGGTGGAGTAATTTTGTATATTAAAGAATCTATCCAAGCATATGAAATTACACTGAAAAATGAAGCAGATAGTGTGGAAGCAATTTGGTGTAACATAGTTACCAGGAACTCAACATTAACAATAGGAGTAGTTTATCGTAGTCCTAACATAGGACAAGAGGAAGATGTAAAATTACAAAAGGCGATAAGGGAGGTGAGCAAGGGAGAATGTGTTATAATGGGTGATTTTAACTATGGCCATATACAATGGGAATCATTAGAGAGTGCTGGAGGTGACGACCATCAGTTTCTACTTCTAACACAGGATTGTTTCCTTACTCAACATGTCTTGGAACCAACCAGAGGTGGGAATGTGTTAGATTTAATTTTGTCTTCTCAAAATGAATTAGTTGACAATGTTAAAGTACACGAACCTTTGGGTTCAAGTGACCATAACCAAATCCATTTTAATATAAAAGTAAAAACAGGGAATACATATAAAAAACAATGGAGGAGGAATTTCAACAAAGGCAGATATAAAGTGATGAGAACATATCTAGCAAATATAGATTGGAATAATTTGCTGAAGAACAAGACAGCAACAGAATGCTGGACTTGTTTAAAATATGAGATTGAGGGCATTATTGAGAAATTTATTCCATTAAGAAAACAAGGGAAAAGATCCAGAAAAAACACCTGTCAAAAGAAGCTATTAGAAAAATTGCTCACAAACAGATGCTGTGGAAGGTCTATAAACACACTGGAAATGTAGAAGACTACACCAACTACAAAGAGGCACTTAACCTAGCTACTACTGAAATTAGAAAATCTAAAAGAACCTTTGAACAAAAATTGGCAGGTAATATAAAAATGACAGCAAGAGTTTCTATGCTTATGTAAGGAGTAAACAGAAAGTTCGAGATAAGGTCGGACCACTGGAAAGCAACAGTGAAAACATAATTTCAGATGGGTTCCAAATGGCAGAGGTCCTGAATGAGTATTTCAGCTCAGTTTTTACCACAGAAGATATCAGCTCACTTCCAGTTCCATTGACTAAATTTGAGGGCAATACATCAGAACATTTAGGGCAGTTATTTGTAACTCCTGAAATAATAGCAAAGAAAATTAAGATGATGAAAGATAATAAATCACCTGGAGTTGATGGGATACCACCAAAACTGCTAAAGGAAATTGTTGATCAAATTAGTACACCACTTGCAAACTTATTTAACTTGTCACTAGAAGAAGGAATAGTTCCTTCAGAATGGAAAGAAGCAAACATTACGCCGCTGTTTAAGAAGGGATCGAGGAAGAATCCAGAAAATTACAGACCAGTGAGTTTAACATCAGTTGTATGTAAATTACTTGAAACATTAATTAGAGACCACATGGTGGAATTTCTCATAAAACATAAATTAATAAATACATCTCAACATGGATTCCTAAAAGCAAGGTCATGTCTAACGAATCTCTTATGTTTTTAGAAGAAATTACAAAGTGGGTAGATGACGGGTCACCAGTGGATGTTGTCTACTTAGATTTTCAGAAAGCTTTCGATAAAGTGCCACATCAAAGATTGTTACTTAAACTAAAAGCCCATGGTATAGGCAATGATGTAATCAACTGGATAGAAAAGTGGCTTACACACAGAAGACAGAGAGTAATAGTAGATGGTAAGATTTCAAACTGGAAATCTGTTTTGAGTGGGGTACCACAGGGATCAGTGTTAGGCCCTATACTGTTTTTAATATATATAAATGATTTGGAGGATGACATATCTAGCAAAGTACTCAAATTTGCAGATGACACAAAAGTATTCAGAAAGGTTACCAATGATACAGATAAACAAAGTTTACAGGATGATCTAGAAAAATTAGTTAAATGGTCAGAAAAATGGCAAATGTTATTCAATTTTGGGAAGTGTAAATGTATAAACATAGGACATGGAAATATGGATGAGGAATATAAAATGGGGGATGCTGTACTAGGTAGAACCACACAAGAAAAGGATTTAGGAGTAACATTTAATGCTGACATGAAAGTTTCAGAGCAATGTGGGATTGCTGCTTCGAAAGGAAATCAAATTCTAGGCCTAATTAGGAGAACTATCACGTATAAGGAGAAACATCTAATTGTACCCCTGTACAAAGCAATAGTTAGACCACATTTGGAATATTGTATTCAAGCATGGAGGCCATATCGTAAAAAAGGACATAGACAAGCTAGAAAGAATACAACTAAAATGATTCCAGAATTGAGAGACCTTAGTTATGAAAATCATTTATTACAATGTGGTTTGACAACACTACAGACCAGGAGACTAAGAGGAGACCAAATAGAAGTGTTTAAAATAGTGAACGGCTATGAGGATGTTGATAGGAATATGTTCTTCAAACTTAAAGAAGGCAGTAGAACCAGAGGACACAAAGCAGCATTAGTTAAGGAACAGTGTAGGTTGGACATGAGAAAGTACTCTTTCTCACAGAGGGTGATAAATGAATGGAACAAACTGCCAAATGATTGTGTTAATGCTAGTAGTGTGAATATGTTTAAAAATAGAATTGACAGATATCTGATAAGGGCGGGCTACACATAGATGAGAAAATTGTTGGACTCTCGATAAGCCAATGACTTCCTTGTCCACTTGCTATCTGGAACTTGTTGTTCGAGATGGCAATCTTGTTAAATCTTGTTAAATCTGACTTCGAAACTGAGTCTGATTCGACCTCCGATTCACATACATAATCGATGTGTAGGCCATAATGTCGGCAGCAGTTTCCCGGTTACTGAAAGAAACCCAAACGGCAGGCAAACCACGAACGATTAGGCTGTGTTCAAATAGTAAATTACTATTGTTTGTTTTTTGTCCAACATGCAACACAGAATTTGGATGATTGCTGTTTTGTCAAAGAAGTAATGTTTCTATGTATTACATTCAAAACCAGTTGTATTACTTCTATTTTTATGTGTTGTATTGCTTTACTTTTAGTGTCAAGCACTTGATTTTAGTGTAATTGTAATCATATTTGTTCATATTAGACTTATTTACATGCATGTACTTAAATTCTTCAGACGCTTCAAATATTACTTCCATGTTTATATATTTAAAATAAAGTTTCAAGTTGCTTTTTAACGAACCTTCATGTGTTGTCTCTTCTGCTATTATTACTGTGCAGGTGATAACGCCAACCCCGCTGCATAGCTAATAAGACTCGATTGGGCAAATAATGGCTAAACCGGACTTGGCCTGCCATTGAAAAAACCTAATTCGGCCAATAATGTCGTTTGACATAATGTCATTTGACATTTGCTCAATTTGCATTGGCTTACCAGTACACAAATCAAATGGGCCATCGTATCAACCAGCATTGGCTTGCCAGTGAAAAAATCAGTTGGGCCAAAAATGAAGCCGTTCGCGCGTTTAAGGTTACACCTTTTAGAATGTTCAAGACTGGCAACATTTTTTTTGGCTAAGGGCCTGGGAAGTAGCCGTGAACATGACAATGGTGACAAAAATGCTAGGCAGTTTCATTCGCCAAAGGGCGCCACAGGCGGCACTGTATCCCTTGCAAGTGTCAATCGAGTGAGAATCGCCGGAAAACCAGGTGAGGGGAGACACCCTAAAGATAGTTACATGACAAGGACGTAGCAACATCAGGCCACAGGACAACAATGTTTGCGTTGTTGTGGGAACATGTTCCGCAGGCATGTAAGTTTAAGTCAGAACAATATTTCCACTGTGGAAAAAGGGGCCATATCGCAAGGTCGAATTAAGGCATGTAAAGGCAAGCCACGTTACCGAAGAAGCACCCAAGGGTGGTGATAACCACTTTGGAGTATACAGCACGTACACTGCATTGAAGAGCACTGGCATCCGGGTGCCCGTGTGCACTGAAGGCACCAATTTTGACATGCAGCTGGACAAAGAAGCAGACCTGTCATTGTTTCAGGAGAACTTGTATCGCAAGCACTTGAGTCATTTGCCACTGAAACCAGCTGGTATTGTCCTGAAGACGTACGAGAACCAGACGGTTGAACTGGTCGGGAAGATTCTGGTAACTGTGAAGTATGAAGACCAACAAGTGAGAAATCTACGGTTGATAGTAACGAGAGAAAAAGACAAATCAGCAGTATTTGGTCTACAGTGGTTGGAACGCATTAAACTCAATTGGCATAAAGTATGCTGCATGAGAGAATCTGTGGCAGGAGTTCTACAGAAACACACACAAGTCTTCAGGGAAGAACTTGGCACACTAAAGGGGTTTGCCGCAAAGATTCACATGGATGAGGGAAAACCACCCAAGTTCTTCAAGGCAAGACCGGTTCCCTACGCCATGAGAAAAAAACGGAGCAATTGTTCGACCGGTTGGTGCAGACAAACGTGATGGAGCCACTCCGGTACTCTGATTGGGCAACGCTGATAGTTCCAGTTCTCAAAGCGGATGGCAGGGTGCGGGTGTGCGGGGACTAACGTTGACTGTGAATATAGTCTCACATCTTGAACAATACCCCATTCCAACACTGGATGACCTGTGCGAGAAATTGACGGGGGAAAGCAGTTCAATAAGCTGGATTTGAGCCATGCATACTCACAACTTCCACTGGATAACAACTCGAAGGAGTATGCCACAGTGAATACCCACAGAGGACTTTTCCTTTACAATTTCCTCCCGTACAGGGTGCGACGATGGCCCAACTCTTAGAAACGCTGGATCTGGTCTTGGGTAGACTAGAAGGTCATAGTGTGCTAAAGTGTTAGCACACTATGACCCGAATAAGGGAATACTGCTGCAGTGCGATGCCTCGAATTACGGGCTCGGCGTCGTGCTCTCGCATGTCATGGAACGACCTGTGGGATTCGCATCAAGAACCCTGAACGCTGCTGAAAAGAACTACTCACAACTAGATAAGGAGGGAACTGCAGTAATGTTTGCACTGAAGAAGTTTCACAAGCATCAGTATGGCCTGTCGTTTGAGATCACTACGGATCACAAGCCATTGGTGTCGCTTTTCGGTGAACTGAAGCAAGTTCCAACTACAACGTCACCACACATACAACGGTGGGCTGTCACTCTGTATGGATATGAATACAACATTCGCTACAAAGCTGGCACAGGTCACTGCAGTGCTGATTGTCTTGGTAGACTGCCACTGACAGTTACAGTGAAAAGCGAGTCAGAAGAACACGTCTTGTTGATAGATGAACTGGACTGCTCACTAGTGGGGGTGGAGCAGCTCAGTCGATACACTGGTCGCGATCCAACGCTAGCTCACGTCCGTGAATACCTGATGCGCGGCTGGCCAGTTAGAGAAAATGACGCACAGTTTGCACCATACAAATGCCGAAGAGACGAGTTGAGTGTGCAAGATGGATGTGTACTGTGGGGTGCAAGAGTGGTTACTCCCCCACAGTGTCGTCAAGAAGTGATGCAAGAATTATATCTAGCACATTCAGGACTCAACAGAATGAAAGGCCTCGCACGCAGTTATGCTTGGTGGCCTGGAATGGACAAAGGCCTGGAGAAGATGGTTCGCAGGTGTGACACATGTCAGCTGCATAACAAGTCACCACCCGCTGCTCCACTGCATCCCTGGGAGTGGCCAGAAAAACCGTGGACTCGCATCCCTATTGACTATGCTGGACCTCTCGGTAAGAGGTTGTTGGTAGCAGTTGACACAACTTCCAAATGGATCGAGACTCACTTCATGAGTTCGAAAACATCGACTGCAACAATAAATAAACTAAGGGAGATCTTCGCGCAACACGGACTGCCGGAAGTACTTGTTTCGGACAACGCAGCTAATTTCATCAGCGAAGAGTTTGAGACTTTCATGAGGAAAACGGAATCGCACCATCCAGCATCCAATGGCCTTGGAGAACGGGCAGTACAGATCGTAAAATCGGGCATCACCAAAACAACGGGAGACAACATGGAAGTCAAATCGTCCAAAAAAATGTTTATTATCGTAGAACTCCGCAGTCAACAACTGGCAAGTCACCAATGGAAATTCTCAACAATCGGAAGATGAGATCTCGTTTAGATCTCCTACACCCGAGTCTGCAGGGGAAGATTCACAAGAAACAGAAGCAGATGAAAGAGACGAATGACCGCAGGGCACACGAACGACACTTTGAGCCTGGGGACAGCGTGTATGTCAAGAAGTTCGGCCAAGAGCTCAACTGGTTAGTCGGAACAAATGGTTACGTCACATATCCGGTGTCGTACACAGTGGTCCTGGATGCGGCAAAGAATGTCGGAGACACTTCGAACATGTTCGTGCGCATCATGCGAACACCCGTAGGGCTGTCACCAGGGTTGGTGACATGATTTTTTTAAATAAAAAAAATCGGATTAAAAAAAATCGGATTTACATATAACCCATGCCTATATAACCCATGCCTGGCTCCTACAGTGTTAGTTCCCATTTGCCTGTCGTATTTTTGATTATTGCTAGCTGTAACTCGATACGGGGAGACATCACCCATTGGCGTTGTTGACAATGTTGTTCTCAAAATGAGACGAGCTGCGGCTTCGACAGCAGCATCCGATTCTCAAAGATTTCCAGCAACAAGATTATCTGCCTGTGGAAAACTGGCAGAAAATATAAAAGTAAATCACCAAGAGCGAAAGAAATAATGACCAAACTCACATCCTTCGATTGGTAATGCGATGTATGGCAAACATTGTATGTTTTTCTAAATGCTTTATCCTCGTGGCATTTTGGGCCAGTAACTTTTTGTCGAACCAGTAACTTTTAAGATATACTGCATACAAAAGCTTAATGTCAATGCCTGCATACCCGTTCACCTAGGTGTCACCTTTTGAATGTTTCCACAAATTGATGCAGGGAAATAAAATTATGTCACAAACATTCAAACAAAACACAATGACATAGCTGAATGAAACTTGTTTTAATCTACACATATACAATTATTCTTTCTTTTTTTTCACATTTTTATTTGCCTCAGGACTCATCATGCAGCCCTTGGTAGGATTCTATGAGTCTGAGCCTCCTTGTTTCACCCTCCGGACTCCTTATACATCCCTTAGTAGGAGTCCGTGAGTCAGAGACTCCTTGTTTCACCCTCTGGACTCCTTATACAGCCCTTGGTAGGAGTCTGTGATTCTGAGACTCCTTGTTTCACCTTCTCGACTCCTTATATAGCTCTTGGTAGGAGTCCGTGAGTCCAAGACTCCTTGTTTCATCCTCCGGGCTCCTTATACAGCCCTTGGTAGGAGTCTGTGAGTCTGAGACTCCTTGTTTCACCCTCTGGACTCCTTATACAGCCCTTGGTAGGAGTCTGTGAGTCTGAGACTCATTGTTTCACCCTCTGGACTCCTTATACAGCCCTTGGAAGGAGTCCGTGAGTCAGAGACTCCTTGTTTCACCCTCTGGACTCCTTATACAGCCCTTGGTAGGAGTCTGTGAGTCTGAGACTCCTTGTTTCACCCTCTGGACTCCTTATACAGCCCTTGGTATGAGTCTGTGAGTCTGAGACTCCTTGTTTCACCCTCTGGGCTCCTTATATAGCTCTTGGCAGGAGTCCGTGAGTCCGTGACTCCTTGTTTCATTATCCGGACTCTTTATACAGCCCGTGGTAGGAGTCCGTGAGTCCAAGACTCCTTGTTTCATCCTCCAGACTCCTTATACAGCCCTTGGTAGGAGTCTGTGAGTCTGAGACTCCTTCTTTCACCCTCCGGACTCCTTATACAGCCCTTGGTAGGAGTCTGTGAGTCTGAGACTCCTTGTTTCACCCTCTGGGCTCTTTATATAGCTCTTGGCAGGAGTCCGTGAGTCCGTGACTCCTTGTTTCATTATCCGGACTCTTTATACAGCCCGTGGTAGGAGTCCGTGAGTCCAAGACTCCTTGTTTCATCCTCCGGTCTCCTCTTGCAGCTCTTGGTAGGAGTCCGTGAGTCCGAGACTCCTTGTTTCATCATCCGGACTCTTTATACATCCCGTGGTAGGAGTCCGTGAGTCCGAGACTCCTTGTTTCATCATCCGGACTCTTTATACAGCACTAGGTAGGAGTGTGTGAGTCTGAGACTCCTTGTTTCATCCTCCGGACTCTTTATACAGCCGTTGATAGGAGTCTGTGTGACTCCCAACTCTAGAAGACGATAAATTCAACTTGTTCAACTGGCCAATACCAAGGGTTTGTCAATGCTGCCATCTGGAATCGGCTCCAGGTGGCACAGAGCGGTCTCTA
The DNA here is from genome assembly GCA_033239005.1 of Lamellibrachia satsuma. Taxonomy (NCBI): domain Eukaryota; kingdom Metazoa; phylum Annelida; class Polychaeta; order Sabellida; family Siboglinidae; genus Lamellibrachia; species Lamellibrachia satsuma. The sequence continues at coordinate 2,821,387 of BSQZ01000031.1, forward strand.
TTGCTTCTGTTTGTTTGAAAATACCCATGAGCACGCCACAACGGCACTCCTCTCGAATGCAGTTTTCTTCAAGTAATGTATTTCAGTATTTTACTAACTAAAACAATAAGAAACTGATTCATTGTAAATCACGAGCTGAACGGACCAGTACACAGTGTGACGCCTCGGTTACAGCCTTTCTTGCCCGTAGCACCTCTAGGGATTTATTCGGGAACCATATTATTTAACCCTGTAACATTGTGTTGAAAACGTGCGTACTCCCCAATTTGTCTGAATACCGGTACTCCCAAATATGAGCTGGGTGGGAGTCCGGTAGAATACAATTACTCAAATTTATAAAGCGCCATATATCAGGGACCAGCCTGTTCATAAGTGAGTTAAAACATACATGCAATCATGAAATAATAAATCTAAATTATTACAGTAGGGGGTCACATAAAATATATTTCATGTTAGAAATCAATGCAATTTGCATAGCTAGATAGGATTTGAAACTAGGAACACAACGACACCAAGATAATTGGTGGTCGTCTTGAATTTGTAATGAGTCTATCTTTAAGGTAGTTGGGGTGGCTAACGTGTCAGTTGATTTTTCTATTTTTTTTCATGATAACATACTAGGAAATATTTAACTGAACGTCGACACCACAAGTAATCACCCGGCACTAACGTCGTATTTTGCCAGTCCATCCTTAAAAAAACTGTCCTTTTGGACCTCTTAGAAACGCTGACGATGTTTCCATAGTAACGACCGCGTGTGCGGCGATCTTTGAACCAGCTTTATTCATTCGTTCGCCGTGTACACGGAACATATCGTCTGGTTACTGTGACTCCAGCAAATATCAGCGCTAACATAGTTTATTGTGCTTTTAAAGCCATAACGGAAACGGCCACGTAGATGTTATCTGGTGGCCCGGCGGATAACGAGCCAATCAAAACTTGAATATATAAACTCAAATGCAGACAAAGCAAGGAAAAGCGGGGTCATGCAATTATGCTGACCCTGACCTTTGTTGTAAATAATCAAGATGGCCACCATTATTTTAAGTGGAGTGGCGCTCGGACTCGGACCATTATATAACTGTAAGTGTAGCATATCATTTCAGGGGTTTATCTCACTGCTGATTTCAATTATGAAGTTGTTCTTTACATACCATGTAAGGGAAACTATATATGATCAGGTTGAAATGTTTACCATATATTTAATCAAGTGCACACAATTGCCTGTCACTGCATCTGGAAGTCATGAAGATTCATTCCCCGAACAAATGTTTTCAGGACATTTAGGATATGACTTTTTGCATTAATTTTAAAGTTAGGTTTTCACTAGAAAACCAGTAAGTGATCGTGACAAAAAGTAATTACTCGTATTTGGTAGATGAAATTGGAATCAAATTTTTCATAAACTATTTTTCTTTTATTGCAGATAACACTGAAGTAGAAAAGTGCTTCAGAAGTAGCCGTGAACATGACAACGGTGAAAGAAAATGCTAGGCAGTTTCATTCGCCAGAGGGCTCCACAGTCGGCACTGTATATTGTGTAAGTGTCAATCGAGTGAGATTCGCCGCAAAATCAGGCGAGGGGAGATACCCTAAACATAGTGACATGACAGGGCAGCAGCAACATCAATCAACCACAGGACAACAATAAATGGGCCAATAATGGCTGTCATATCAACCAGTATTGGCTTGCCAGTGAAAAAAAATCAGTTGGGCCAATAATGGCTGTCATAGACGCGGAAGCCGTTCGCGTATTTAAGGTTACACCCTTTAGAATGTTCAATACATCACTAAGCTTATTACAAAATACATCAAAACACCATACATCCCTGAAAGTGAGATAACCAGGTGAGAAAACATAGATACAGAAAGTTAGCAAACAGTGGGCTGAGTTCATTGATGGGCCGAGAGGCGAGATTAACATTGCCAGGCTGGGGTCGCAATCGCATCCGGGTCGCCGGGCGAGATCGTAGGGTAACGCCAACGTCTTCCAATTTGAATGCAATGAATCGAAAACTCCGCAATATTGTTATCAATAGACAATACCTATTAAAAACTACTGATATTTCTGCGTCAATGCATGTAAACACCAGTAATGTGCGCAAAGCATCCACCAGCGTCGGCACATTTTGGCCATCCACGCATGCGTATTTAGCGTTTTTCTCTGGTGAGCCATTCGCATTTCACCACTGAACTATGCATCAAAATGAAACTAAAGACCCATACATTTTGGTGAGATATTTCCTATATAGTTTACTGGGCATAAAAAGGGAAACTAATGCCGACGTAACTTTAAACAGCAATTGTTTATGTTTCATAGTGGTTTGATCTAAATAAAATGTTCTACTAAGACGAAACTTGGAATCTACACTACATGAGGACATCATTCAACTAATCAACATTCATGAGGCTCACCCGGGAAATCCCCTTCAAGCAGCCATGAGGTCGCTTCGATCGGGTTGACAGCGCGCTGTCAGCGCAAGTGACTCGGGTCGATGCGCAAAACAGATTGAAAAATGATGTGTTCTTTTATTTCTGGGCATATAAAAACCAGTAATACAACATCGATTAGGACAAACAAATCTTCACTACGGCTGTTTCAGTTTTAAAAAATCTTAAACAGCCTTGGGAATTTCTATGTCATTATCAATAGCCTCACTGGCCGTGTGTGGCCCCCTAATAATAGTTAAAAATAAAAAATTAATTGAGTATTCGATTAAAATTAATACAAAATAAAGAATAATAAAAAGAAACAAATAATTATAGTACTTAATGAATAATTGTGGTAAAAACATAAATAATTATAATAAATAAATAAAATTTATGTTCACAGTGTCCTCAGTCAGTCATTCCTCAGTGGAAGTAAGCACACTTAAACAGATATGGAGGTTTTCAGTAAGTTCTTAAATGTATCCGTAGTGTATCTGCAAGTCTATCATATTGCGGAAGTGAGTTCTAGTGTCAGTCCGGATACCGAGAAAGCCCGTCGGCTGTAATCTCTAGCTTATATTGCGGAACTACCAGCAGACGCAGATCGAACGTTGCGGGTAGGTGTGTGTGTTTGAGCCATGAGCCGTATGTAATATCTTATTGCATTTAGTGATGACCATGACCTCTTTGGGTGAGTCACACAGTTTCTTTCAGGGTCAGACTCAGTAGTTTGTATTGGATCTGCCTGCGAACTCAGTAAGTGCTCACCCGAGTTATATGCTGGTGAGATGCTTTGTTTATTTCTATCAATAGCACCCACCCTGGTTTTAAGCCGGTGCAGACTGGTAAATCCTTCCAAGGGGAGTCACACATGACCCGCCCAAAGTAAGAAGGTAGGATGATTACAGATACTTGGTGATTTTTCAACAGTCTCATTTTCATGACTGACAGAAGCGTGTAGCTATTAGTCTGAAATATGAGCCAGTGCAGATGTAAGTTTACCTTTATTAACTGTGACATTCTTCATTATAATAATGCGTTGTCACAATTTATTGCACACTAAATGAATAATTTTTTTGCACGTCAGTATGCGTCTCTTACCTTGCAATCATTGTGTCATTATATAATGTTATCACAGCCAGTCATACCACCTGACGGTTTGATGCAATGATGCACTCTCACCTGATCACACGTAGTACGGCAGACGACGCTGTGTTTATTTACGTTCACGGACACTCGACAGGGCCCGTTCAGCCTCAGGCTCAGCACGTCAATGACAACGTCAACGCAGGTAGCGTCGACACTCACCGATCAACAGTCCAGTAATGTCACGCCGCCACCGGTGTCCGTGCGTACACTGACGCCCCAGACACAAACAGGTGGTTTATACAGGCGAGAAGTCAGCGTCTGCTACTTCGCGCACTTCGCGGATGTAAACAATCAGACGATCTTCGCGGAAACGGTGCCGTGGTGTTGTTCGTTGTTTACCGGGGCGAAATGGCGACTTCTGCGGCAAGGTCGATACAAGTATGTGTAGGAGTACTGAGTGTCACATGATGGCGCATGAAGAGCGGGTATTACATAAAAGGCCGCATATCAAAGCAATTACGTGTGCGACGGCATACGCGCTTCTGCAGTGGCGTATTTGGGGGTGGGATGGGAGTGGGGGTGGGGTGACTTTGGTTAATTTTTTAAAAGATCGCTATGAAAAACTGGTATCCTCGGAGCAAAACCCCGGGGGGGTACTCCCTATACTGAGGTATACATATATGTGCCTCGCAAATGCCCCTGTTTTTGGCCATTTTTCTCTCTGTGTCCGAAGAAAAAATGTACGTTTTCTCTCTTTGTGCCCCAATTAAACCTGATAATTCTCTCTTTCATCGAAGAATCTCCCAATGAAAACGTTCCGCCGGGCTTACCTTACACTTAAAGATATTAGATAAATTGTTCAATAATTTTCTCTTGGTGACCATCAATTTCTTGATTTCTCTCTCCCTCTCCATGGGGCTCTGATGGCACACCCCCACCGCTTTGGTATGGCAGTACCCCCCCGGAGCAATACACCCTACCGGCCCTAGACGACCACCACTTTGACAGCAAAATTGTACCATTGGAGGGTATTCGAATTAAATTAATTTGTGCTGGGTCAAAGTCACCCGATAGGTTGAGGTGACTTTGGCCCAAATAGAATAGGAGGGGGTATAAAGTCCATTCTGGGGCGAAAGGCCACCTCCTCTTTTTCAGATGTGCGTTTTGGTGGCTCCGTCTGGTGCATACATGACTCACTACTGCCTGCACGCCACCTGTCCACGCCGCAGTTCGAACTTCAACAGTCACAGCGCAAGTTTTACATGTTTATAATTTTTCACATCAAAGACTAAAACATTTACATACATTCCATTGTTGTGATATAACTATGGTAATTGGCGCATGGAAACATGCCGATGGGTAGACATACCGATGGGTAGACATACCGATGGTTAGATATATCAACGGGCTTATTGTTGTTATTGTGTGTTAACGGAAAACGACTGGCGATAATAATTATGAAATTTGTGGAAATGAAACGTTTGAATGGATACTTAGGGATAAAACGCACCTCAAGTGAGGGTAACGCACGTAGGGAGGGCGTTATGTCCACGGCGTTATGGGACTACGTGAAACCTCACAGTAACGATTAACTAGAGTTGTTTATACGCGGACGCATAAGACATCCTGCTGGACTATTGCCATAAGTAATAATAATTATATTTCTACGCATCACTACACGCGTACGCGCGCACACACACATACAAACGCACATAGATGATGTGTTCTTACAAACGTAAGACAGAACTAGGCCATTATGGTGACGAGAGGCTTCGTACCGCGGTTGAGGCCGTTCACCGAGGACCTTAATGCGGCGTCAAATGTGTAACAATATCTAATATGGAGCGCTCCCTGTTAAGTAAAAATAAGAAGCCGCTCCCTGCGTTGTTCGGTTTCCACTTATAAAGCTAATGCCACGTTTGTCTGGAGCTAAATGTGTTTGACTGAGTTTGTACATTATGAGACACGTAAACAACCTCTCTTCACATGGTGGCCACAGGGAACAGTCGAACCAGTGCCTCTCGAGACTGAAAATCTCACGTTATGTCGTTATATTATGCTGCGTCGAACTGTTAGTGGCGGTGCTACTGCTCGATCTATCCATTGGCTCTGAGACTGAACGAGTTTACCGGTAACTGTTGTGACTATTTATACTGCTGGTTAGATGCAGTATAGTGTTATTCCTGTGTGTGCTGCTATGAACCATAGTGTGGCTCAAGTTCGTGAACACGCTACACACTGACGCTAAAAAAATGGCATACTAAAATCCTGCTTTACCTGCCAGAGTTAATCCCACAGCACCACTTAACACCAGATGCGGTGCTGATGAAAGAAAGCTGTTCAAACAGGTGTGGCAGAATTACACTATTGTTGCAAAGTTAAACACTCAAACTGATAAATATCAGCGTGCATTATTCCTGCACACCATTAGTCCAGAAGCGCTGACACTGTACAATGGCATGTGTTTTCTTGATCCACATACACTGAATGATGTCACTGCTGGTCTCGATGCTCCTATTGTGGGAACGACTAATGAGACATATGAGCGCTACGTGTTCAACAACCGCAACAAAGGTGCTACTGAATATGTTGAAGATTACGTTGCTGCACTAGGCATCCTATCAAAGGCTTGCAAATGTTGTGAGTGCATTCGAGACAGTTTACTGAGAGACCTATCGTGCTTGGCATTACTGACAATGCCAAAACCGAAAACCCACACAAAGGCTACACGGGGACGTACACCACGGAGGAAAGCGGAAAGCAACAATCATGACAAGACTTTGGATCAGCGAGACTGCGCAAGAAAATGTAAATTCTGCAATAAAACACATGTCATGAAAAAGGAACTCTGCCCTGCATGGGGTAAAACTTGCGATGCATGCAAGGGCCGCAATCACTTCCGAGGCTCCACACAATGCTCAACGACTGTACATGGTGTACAGAATGACTGTGACTCCGACAGCTCATCTTCTAGTTATGGTGTCATTAGTTCAGTAACTGCTGATGTCCACACACCCAGCTCGGATGATCATGGCCCCATCTTCTGCCACATGCTGATCAGAAAGCAGTCTGTGGAAATGCAAATTGTTTGCGGGTCCATTGTCTATATACTACCCAAGAATTATGTGGAGGATAAGTATATCCATCCAGAATCCGTCACTCTAAAGATGTGGAACAATATGAAGACCGAAGCTCTTGGCAAGTGACGTGCTAAAACTGTGAATCCTGCAACTGGAGATAAGTTCAACGTGGACTATGTGATACTGGATGGTGACGAACTGACTCCACTACTCAGTCGTAAGGCTGCTGAAAGCTTGAAGCTCATCACAGTGAACTATGGGTATCTGGATTTAGCACTGCTCGTACTGTTAGTGTTAAAGACTATCCTGACGTGTTTGATGATACACTTGGATCCTAGCGGCAAAATCCATCTCACTCTGGAACCAAATGCTGAACCGGTTGTAAGACCACCTCGTACCCTACCAGAATCACTGAACAGTTCCGCGAAACATGAACTAGGCCGACTAGAACACACTGGTGTTTTAGTCAAGGTGGATCAACGCACTGACTGGGTGAACAAAATGTCTGTGGCTAAGAAGCGCTCAGGGGCTGTAAGGATTTGCATTGATCCCAGACCTCTAACACTAAAAACTGCCTGTGCTAGATGACATTCTACCAAAGCTTGTGAACTCCAGGGAGTTTGCTGTATGTGACCGGCAGCAAGGCTATCTACACTGCGAACTGGATGATGAATCAAGCCTGCTAACCACATTCGCAACACCGTACGGACGTTATCGTTGGCGTCGACTAACTTTTGGCTTGAAAGTCAGCAGTGAAATCTTCCAGAAGCGTCTGCAACAAGCACTGGAAGGGTTGGATAACGTGCACTGTGTTGCTGATGATATCATTATCCATGGATCTAATGATTCTGATCTCTGTATCAAGCTCCAGGGGCTTCTCCAAAGATGTATGGAGCATGGGATCAAACTCAGCCTTCAGAAGTGTCGCTTCAATGTCGATGAGATCCCGTTCCCAGGCCATATGGTCACAGCTGATAATATGAAATCCGACCCGTCGAAGCTGTTCTGGAGATGGAGATACCTGGGGACAAGGAAGCTGTAGAGATACTAAGAGGCACAGTAACCTACCTGGCGAGACATGTACCTAAACTGACTTATGTCTTCCGTCCCATTGCTGCTGTAGCTCAGCATGATGTTGACTGGATGTGGAGTGATGCGCAGGAGTAAGCCTTAACAAGACTCAAACAACTCCTGGCTGAGGCACCCACTCTTGTTTACTATGACCCGGGTAAGCAACTGGTCATTCAGTGTGATGCTAGCAACTATGGCCTTAGAACTGCCCTGCGCCATGATGGCAGACCAATCGCCTATGCCAGTCGTGCTTTGACTGACGCGGAAACCAGGTGTGCCATTATAAGGAACGAGATGCTGGCAGTCGTCGTTGCTCTTGAGAAGTGGCATAAATTTACTTAGAATCGTCCCATCCTCGTGCACAGCATGTAACAGTCTGCCTCCGATCGTGAGGGACAAGTCGTTCACCCGACGTATTCGGTGTTTGGACGAAAACACAATGAGTTCGCTTTTCTCTTGGATCAGTTTTAGCATGTTTCTATTCATCCACCCGCCAACATCCACCACACAGGCTTCAAGGGCTGACCTTTCACAGGCCCAGTTCTCATCAGGCTTGATGGACAAGTATATTTGTGTGTCATCTGCATAACAGTGGTAGCGAAGATTATGTTTCTTCATAATATCACCATCTGGTTTAGTGTATATGCAGTACAGTTTCGGTCCCAACATAGATCCTTGTGGCACGCCGCAACATAGATGAGCGTTAAACGAAGTTGCGGGGCCGACAGAGACACACTGCGTTCTGCCGCATCCAATCCAGGTCTTCTGCAGTCACACCAAATGAGTGTTGAAGACGCGTTAGCATAATGCCATGGTCGATAACATCAATCACACTGGACAGATCAAGCATGACCAAGACAACTACACGTTTTTGATCAAGAGCTTCTGCGATGTCGTTTTGGACTTTCACAAGAGCTGTCTCGGTTGAGTAATTATTTCGGTACGCCGATTGGTGAAAATCGTGTAGATTGTTGATGTCCAGGTGATCTTTTAGACGGTGTTCAACCACTTTCTCGAGAATTTTGACACAAATGGTAGGTTTGACACAAGCCGATAATTATTCAGAACTTCCCCGGCCTTTTACGCAATGGTCTCACAACTGCACGTTTGAAACATGCGGGTACCACTGACGTGGCCAACGATTTATTGATAATGGTTGTAAGCAACGGCACGAAATGATCCAGACACTGCATCAGAAGCCACGTAGGGATCGGTTCTAAGCCACATGACTTGTTGGGCGAATTTGTGATTATTAGCTTCACCTCGTCATGGGTGGCTGGCAGAAACCTTTAAATCGGGATTCCGTCAAACATGATGTCTTCGTCCAATGCTGTTTCGTGGATGTCACTTGGGTTTGCGATGTTGATGTTTCGTCGGATGGTAGCGACTTTGTCAGTATAAAAGTCACCGAAAATAGTCGCTAACTGATCGGCCGATTCATGGATTGGTAAGATTACATGTCCCGTGTTACTAATCAAATGACTCATTAATTTGAATAATTGTTTCTGATCTTTGCCGCAGTCTCTGATTTTGCAGAAAAGAACGTTTTCTTAGCACTGATCATCAGTTTGTAGACTGCGTTGCATTGCTCCCTGAACAGCTGTGGAGGAACGGTAAGCTTGGTTCGCCGCCATACCTTCTCTGGTCGCCTGCGCTCGTTTTGGCGTGTCTAAGTTCGTCTGAATACCATTGCGCGTTTGGTCTCAGTGTTATCGACTTTCTTTGAACGGGAGCGTGTTGGTCGATAACCGCTTCGATTCCCGTAGTATAGGCTTGTACAAGTTCAATTAACGGCCTATCAGTGTCATTCAAAACTGGCATTAAGTCCTTGATAAATTCGGGAATACAAATGTCCCGAAGCTTCCTGAAAGTGACCAACTGGCGAATGCTGTCTGGCCACGTTAAGTTAATTCTAAAACACACAGCCAGATGGTTGCCGGAAGGGTTACCCTTTGTGTCTCCAAGACATGGCTCAGAAACTGTTGGCATCCCAATTAACAAGGAACTAACGTCCCGTGTGATGACAACATCCAAAGTATGGCCCTTCTTGCGTGTGGGCCCCACCACGTGTTGTACCAAACCGTGAGCTTCCAACGTGCCATTGAAACGAACCGCATCTGAATCGTTAACGTTGTCGAGGTGGAAGTTGAGGTCACCTATTATGATTACATTGTTAGTTATAACAGCAAGGCGGCCCAAGTACAAACTCCACTCGTCGATAAACACAATGTCTTAAAGCCGTTCCGCTTAAAGGGAGGCGGACGGCACACAATGCACAATCTCACATTCACATCAGTGGAAATGACCGCACAGTCCATATGTTTGAAATGTGTGAACGTGTGTAGAATCCAAGGTCTTAATGGTCAATCCACATTTATAGAGTACGGCCACGCCTCCGCCACGCTTCTCACTGGGTCGAGATATGTGTTGTATTGTGTAACCAGATGGAACGAGTTCGTTTATAACCTGATTGTCAGTGTCAGTTCCTAGCCATGTCTCAGATAAGGCTAGCACATCGATGTCCCGGGAAATAACTAAATCTTCCACCGACAGAGCTTTGTTCTTAATTGAATGAGCGTTAAGACAACATATTGTCAGTGGAATGTCACGTTTACGGTGTTTAATGACACGCAGATTAATCAGCTGGGATACATTTGCACTGGCAGCTTCTACAGCCCGCGGAACAACATCGAAGCGGTGTGTAATGCGTGTTTAAATCACACGTTGTTTGCGATGGCCGCCTCGTTTTCCACGTGAAGTTGGGCGCGTTACTGATAGTCCCAAGCGTCTGATCAATGCATGTAATGTATCCGGTAGTCGCAAAGTATGAACGATATTCAGTAGACGCATCGCGAAACAAAAAGCCATCAACCGAATTAGGTCACTTGTCTTGTTAGGCCTACGAAGCTTCTGGTCCACAAAATGCGTAGGCGTCACGGATGGCTGACGTCTGTCCAAATATATATATATATATATATATATATATATATATATATATATATATATATATATATATATATATATATATATATATATATATATATATATATACATATACATATACATATATATATATATATATATAACTTCTTAAATCATAGATAACATACATTTTGTAGATATATAAAAACTACGTCGCGGCAATCACTGAAGCTTCATGAGTGTATAGTGATGGTATGAATCAGCAGCTCGTATAATCCTTTGAAAACATGATTAGACACAGCGAGTTAAATTTTGGCCTGCTGGCTGTTAGGCGTTACTACTTGGGATGTATGGCGAGAATTACAGTTAAGGGTACAATTAAGGGTATTGTGAGAATTATAGTTAGGGATACAGTTAGGGATATGGTGAGAATTACAAATAAGGGTATAGTTAATGGCATGGTAAGAATTACAGTGTGCTGAGAAATACATGTATGGGTATGGTGAGAATTGCAGTTATTAAAGGGTGTAGTGATTTGTAGGACACTTCTTTATGAGTAAGATTTAAAGATATTTGCACGGTCTGTGAACCTTTAATTACTTTTTGATATATGTGCGATGTCTTTGTTTACATTATCTTATATTTTGTCGAGATATTTGTTGGTGGATTTTTTGGGGATTTTCAAAATTAAATTGAACTCTATTTTCTTCTTCTTAGACTGCGTACAAAATATTTGTCAGTGAAATCACCTGTCCGGTTCGATTTTTTGGGCTTTTTAACATTAAATTGTCGATTTTTTAGAGTTTTTCGTAACATTAAATTGCACTTTTTCTTCTATTTTTCGTATTTTTTTTATACTGCGGAACGAAATATTTTACAGTGAAATATCCTTTCCGGTTCTGATACCACTGTGATATTGCTACAGCACATTTCGGATGATCGCCATATTAACAACACCGGCTATTGCTGGTATAGCGTTGATTTGGGCACTGAAAGTGCGCTCAAACACAATATCATTTACAAATATATGTCCGTTTTTATACCTGATCCGATGGGGAGTGATGCAAAGAACACATTAGGATCGAAACAAATGGATAAAATTGTCATTTAATAGCGTTAATAATTTCGGCCAGATCAATGCACCTTCCCATCATGGCATAACGACAGTTGACTGGGACTAGTGAAGATTACAAGTTAGAATAAAAATGTCTTACCGGAAATAGAGTTCAAATGGTTCGAAAGTTCCAAAACTATTCACACATCCTATCCGTAGATGTGGGTAAAACTAAACGCCTAAGATTGACTCCTTCCCTGGTTCGTCACATGGATAACACTAACACTATACACGCATAACACTTGACGATCGAACACTCTCACGATGATTGAAGAAACGAGGCGAACGAGTCGGATGACTAGAAAACGCTTTGACAGTGATTGAAGATCGATGCAGAATAAACGAACGCTTCAATGTAGATCGATGCAGGTCACGCGATCATCAGGGTGAATGTCTTGACGAAGAGAATTAACGTAAAATGGCACCGTTGCAGACGAAACTGCTTCAACGTGGATCTTCGATGATTTAATGAACATCTTGCCTCTCCGATGAATTTCAACGAACAAATTAAATAAGTAGATTCATACCAAATCCATTACAAGAATTATTTCATCCTTTCTTCACTAACAATAAATCAGAAAACATCAACTTAACAATAAGGGCATTACTCGCCCAATATATTAAGATTCTACATTGTTGCTAAAAGTGCAGCTTACAAATGCAGCTGTGATAAAATAAACGTCTTCACATGCTTAAATCAAAACTCCGAATAACGCTCAAAGTCGTTACTGACTCTAATCTAAAACAAATCGGGCTGATTTCTGCGTTAACCAATCAAATCATATTTTGAGAAGGTACTCAGCGTTCCTACGTCATACTTCAATCCCAAGATACCATTGGAGGCGGGAGTCTTGAGGTCAGTGCTCGAGTGAGTTTTGCACCCGGCCGCTTAAGGAAATTCGTTTATCAGCGAAATAAACCTTGTGGAACCATGTTTCATCTTATCCATTATATCGATAATTCAGCAAATAATCTAGCAACTTTTTCACTAAAATATTCGATCCTGATAAATATACTGTGTAACTGGAACTTCACGAATAATATAAATCCCTAAATTGTTGATTCGATATATCGAATGGAATTCATTTCTAACTTAACTTTAGTCCGGGAAAACACTTTTTATTCTAGCGTTTGCCCGTATTTATTTCTAGCGTTGTTCTAACCTCTGTCTCTGACTCCCTGCAAGATTTACTGTTATAAAATGTACTTTTGATATTTTATCATCTGATAATATCAGATATATAATATTATAATTATTAATTTAATTATTCAAAAGTATTTTGTGTTACAAGTAAAGGTATTCAACAGCAACTTGTGTGTACAGACTTCAGCTAGTTTGTGATTTATATGGATTACAATCGGTTGTTACGATACAAATGAATCGAATGATGAACACCTTGGAGATAACACTGCATGCACTATTGCAACATCATATAAGACTTCAACTCAGGACAACTGTTCCTTTCTTCAGTGACGATTTGAGATAGATTCATCGTCCATCGATAAGCGACATCAAAGTGATCAGTTCTGGTTTTGACAAATGTGCTGTCGTCTACGATAACCATATATATACTCTTACACATGGAAATTATTGCCATACACTGATCTAACATGATAAACAAAATCATGAGCTTGATGCTGAGACAGTGTGCTTGTGGAACATTGACACACTGTTGCATTTGCCTGCAAGAAATAAAAAATATGACGAACGTAGGTAGGCATTGACATTGTCTGAAGAAACGTATGTACATATAGAAATAAATAGTTGCTTTTGAATAACATGCTATAACCTTTTCATAATTAATACATGGTGAAATATGTACAATTAACTGTAATATAATCTAAACACATACAATTATTTTGATGCCCCTAGCCCTGTATGGGTGGACCAACTTATTACCATGCTATTACTCCCTATAAATAGGTCAAGTGTGAAATGCAGGTAAACTAATTAGGTAATGTAAAATTACATGGTCACATAGTATTCAAGTTGATAAACTGACATTTTCCATCCATTAAAAGTTAAATAGGCCAATTACCTATTAAATAACAGCTAAATTAGCCCATTAATCTACGTAAATAGGTCAAATGTAAAATGTAGGTCAATTAATTAGGTCATCAAAAATATGGATTTACCAAGTCACATGACATTGAAGTAGATACATTGACAATTTCCATCCCTTAAAGGTTTAATAAACCCATTTACTAATTAATTACAACCAAATAATGCCATTACTCCATGTAAATAGGTCAAAGGTTAAATGTTACTTACTTAGGCCCTTAACTCCTCCTGGAGCATAGGCCATCCACAACATTTCTCCAGCGACTCCTGTCTTGGGCAATCCTCTCCAGTTGTTGCCAGCCCTTCCCTGTTTGCTTGATGTCTGGCTCGAGGTCACGCCGCCAGGTGTTTTTTGGTCTCCCCTTCTTTCTCTTGCCTTGGGGTTCCATGTCAGGACCTGTCTGGTTATGTTTGTGCTTGGCTTTCTCAAGGTGTGGCCAAGCCATTCCCATCTCCTCTTAAGGATCTCTATCTCTATTTGGGCTTGGTGTGTTCTATCCCAGAGGTCTTTGTTGCTCACCCTGTCCATCCAGTGTATTCGGAGAATTCTTCTCAGGCAATGGTTGACAAATGTCTGGATCCTTATCAGTGTGGTCTTGTTTATTCGCCACGTTTCCGCTCCGTACAGCAACACGGACTTTACATTTGTGTTAAACAAGCGTATTTTTGTGGTTTCTCCAATTACTTTTGACTTCCACACATTTCTCAACAGGTGGAAAGCTACCCTTGCTTTGCTGATCCTTTTCTTTACGTCAGCCTCTGTCCCTCCATGCGTATCCACTATGCTGCCTAGATATCTGAAGTCTTTGACCTCGTCCAGTTTCTCTCCCTCAAGCATGATTGGTGTTTCGCAAGTAGAATTTGTTCTCAGGATCTTTGTTTTCCTTTTGTTGATTTTCAACCCAACCCGCTCTGAAATCAATGCCAGTTCTGTTGTTTTGTCCTGCATCTGCCTATGGCTGTGAGACAGCAGTGCAAGGTCATCCGCAAAGTCCAGGTCACCAAGTTGAGTCAGCATCGTCCACTGGATTCCATTTCGTTTCTCTTTGGTTGCTGTTTTCATGACCCAATCTATGACTAGAATGAAGAGGAATGGTGACAGTAAGCATCCCTGTCTCACCCCCGTCCTAACCTCAAAGTTCTTTGTAAGTTGACCTTCATGAATGACTCTGCATGACATTCCTTCATAGGAGTTTTTGATCATGTTGACTAGTTTCTTGGGCACCCCATAGTGTCTTAGCACTTTCCAGAGTGTCTCCCTGTCCACACTGTCAAAGGCTTTCTCGTAATCAACAAAGTTGATGTATAGGGATGAGTTCCATTCGATGGATTGTTCCACTATGATTCGCAGTGTTGCAATCTGGTCAGTACACGATCTGTCCTGCCTGAAGCCTGCTTGCTGTTCACGCAAAGTTTGGTCCACTTTGCCTTTCATTCTCTCTAGGATTATTCTGTTTAGAATCTTCCCAGGTACTGACAACAACGTGATTCCTCTATAGTTATCACAACGGGTCAGGTCTCCTTTCTTGGGAATCTCGATAAGGTAACCTTCCTTCCATTCTGCTGGAATTTCTTCTTTTTCCCAGATCTCCTCAAAAAGACTGTACAGCATTTCTATTGAAGTATTTACATCTGCCTTTAGTGCTTCTGCAGGGACACCATCAGGGCCTGCTACTTTCCCATTTTTCATATGTGCGATTGCCTTTTTTATCTCTTCTCTGGTGGGTTTATTACAGTCTATTGGGAGATCTGTCTCAGCTGGTTGGATGTCTGGTTGATTCTGCGGTACTGGTCTGTTGAGCAGCTCTTCAAAATGCTCTGCCCATATGTTAAGCTGTTTGTCTGCCCCCATCAGGACGATCCCATTTTTATCTCTGATTGGCCGCTCTGATTTCTTAAATTTTCCAGCTAACTTCCTTGTTGTATCGTATAGTTGCTTCATGTTCCTGCTAGCTGCTGCCTTTTCTGCCTCTTGTGCAAGTCCCTCCACGAAGTTCCTTTTGTCTGTTTTGACACTTTTCTTCACCTCTCTATTTGCTGCAGTGTGCTCTTTCTGAGCTGTTACCTTTGCCGCCCTTGTGCGGCTACTGTTGACTGCTTCCTTCTTGTCTCTTCTGGTCTGTATTTTACTCATTGTTTCTACTGAAATCCAGTCTTTCTGTTGGGGTTTCCTTCTTCCAATTATCTCTTCGCATGTGGTGTTTACTGCATCTTTGATGTGACTCCATTGGCTGTTGATGTCTACTCCCTCATCTTCATCATACAGTTCTTGCAGGACTTTGAATATATTAGCTAATGCAACTTTATATTCTTCTGCTGTGCTTGGGTCCTTCAGGAAATCCACATTATATCTTGCCTTTTGTCTTTCTTGTTCTACTCCATTTCTTCTTAGCTTGAGTTTTAGCCTGGCTGTTACAAGGTGGTGATCAGACGCAACGTCAGCGCCTCTCTTCACACGCACGTCTTGTAGTGATCTTCTAAACATTTTGTTTATGCCGATGTGGTCTATCTGATTTTCAGTGACTTGGTCAGGAGATACCCATGTCGCCTTATGTATTCTTTTGTGTGTGAACACGCTTCCCCCAATCACAATGTTGTTTATTGCACAGGCATTCACAAACCGCTCCCCATTGTCATTCATCACACCCAGCCCCTGAACCCCCATCACATTTTCATATCCTTGGTTGTCCGATCCAATCTTAGCATTGAAATCTGCCATAATCAGGTTGATGTTTTTATCCCTTAAATTGCTCTTGATATCAAGGAGTTGGTTGTTGAATTCATCTTTGATTTCGTCAGTCTTGTCGTTGGTTGGGGCATAGCACTGCACTATGTTCATTTTAATCCTTTTGTTCTTTGTTCTAAAGGATGCTATTATGCACCTCGGTCCTCTGGCTTCCCAGCTAATAAGTGCTCTCTGTGCCTCCTTCCCCAATAAGAGGGCAACCCCCTCTGAGTGAGGGGCATCATCTTCCTCGTGTCCGGAGTATAGTAAAATCTCTCCTGTTGTTAGTCGCAGTCGTCCTGACTGGATCCATCGGGTTTCGCAGAGCCCGAGTAGAGCGAGGTTGAATCTCCGCATTTCTGCTGCCACTTGGGCAGTTTTCCCCGCCTCGTACATTGTTCGCACATTCCATGTGCCGATGTTTAAATTTGTCCTGGTCGAAAGAAGAGTAGTCAGCATTGTGGCTTCCTTTCAGCTTTGACCGCAACACTTCATGCGCCCTGGTAAACCAGGCCCTACCTCTTCCAGGACAGACGTCGTAGTTTTATTTGTTTTGAATGTTTCTGTAGCGTTGAGTGTCTTTACAGGGTGGGGGTGCTAGCCCCACGCCCAACCCTCATCCTTTCTCAGCCGTGCTTGGGACCGTCCATGGCGGAGTTAAGGTTAAATGTAGGTCAACTAATTAGGTCATGTCAAGGTCATATATTATTAACATTAGTTTCTGGGTCATATACCTTTTTATTTCACATCAATATGTTCAATGCATTAAAAATTATTGCTATTTTCAAATAAATGAAATACAGTCCTCAGCATTCCGGGTCACAAGAAATGGAACCAAATTGTATAGACATCAATGCTAATTTTCAGAGATCAAAAAGTGGAATAACTTCGGAAATAATGTAGATATCAACAAAATTCCAAAAAGTGTTATAAACATCATAAGACACTCTATCCTGTGGAACCATTTAAATGATCATCTGATCGATTTGAATTTTTTATTGATATTTAGTACTAGCTTTAGGCTTTACGCAATGTGACCACAACTCTTATTCTAAGGATGATTTGTTACCATATTTGTTCTATACCTTTTTATAAGGTCTATCAATAAAGTAAACAAGATAACAATGTCACAGCGAAAGAAGTGACTTCAAACAGAGTAACCGAACATGTGTTATAGGTGGACTATCGCATGTCTGGGGTTAAACAAGTGGACACAAATTCGTGGTATCTGAACTTGTGCGACAACTTTTGTGAAGATATAATAAATGACAGCGCAAGCTGTATGATAAATTGTAATAATTTAACAACATTGATGCACATTATCAATACAAAGTAAAACTCGGATATAAAATAAAATTCCGTGACACCTGGTCAGTACGGTAAGTTCTGATATAGCGCGTGTCCCGTCTTCGGGTTCGTTCAAAGCACTTTATACTTCACCCCTGGTAGACCAGTTCATTCCAACATCAAGTCAACTTTTCTGGGAAGCACTAGCTCAACCATGCTGCAGTTACTGTGCGAGTAGGCCTACTATTCAATCACATCATCCACCACTGTCCGTGGCCACGTACTCTTGTACAGCTCAGTACACTGAGGCAGTGTGGAGGGAACGAAAATGCCCAAGCTTCGAAATGGCAAACGACTCTGTGGTAAAGAGTGTGTAGTCTTCATCATTTCTGATACGCCTAGAAACCCTCCACATAGTTTGCTAGTAACGCTATTTTTTGAATAGCTTCTTTTGACAAGTCTTTCTTTCTAGACCGTTTTCCTTGCTTTTTCAAGGGAACAATTTGATCAATGATACTCTCAATTTCAAATTTTAGAATGTTCCAACATTCAAACCAGCGTCGAGACAATTGTTATCCAGAACCAACTCCACTGGAAGGGCGATTACTTATCCTGGGGCAAGTCTTTTTTCCCTGACTGAGTCATGGTCAAAGAACTTGGCTTCAAAGAAACATTGAAGACTTACTTAAAACGGCCACATACACATCACACACTGGGATGACCTGACCGACTACTACCTCACATACTGGAACATATACATCGCATATATAGTAGTTGCAGGCATGTTTATAACAGCAACACAATTATGATCAAAGTTAGTAGACTCGAGTTCACAAGTACGACTCGAGTCGCCCTTTTACCAGACTTGACTTGAGCATATGGGTATCAGCTACGTTTCCCATGCCATTCTTCGCAGAACGTCATCGCCTTTATCTTTATGTCTTGGTTACAACCGTGGCGCCAGATATCAACCATGGATAGCCAATGCGATCAAGTAATTTAATATAGGTTAAATTTACAAAGGCTTCAAAGTTTTTGTTGGAAACGATATTTCTAGGGGGCTGCAGTCCTTCTGGCCTTCTGTCCCACTACTAGCCTTCTGTCCCACTACTAGCCTTCCGTCCCACTACTAGCCTTCCGTCCCACTACTAGCCTTCCGTCCCACTACTAGCCTTCCGTCCCACTACTAGCCTTCTGTCCCGCTACTAGCCTTCTGTCCCGTTACTAGCCTTCTGTCCCACTACTAGCCTTCCGTCCCATTACTAGCCTTCTATCCCGCTACTAGCGCTCTGTTCCACTACTGGCCCTCCGTCCTGCTACTAGCCTTCTGTTCCACTACTGGCCCTCCGTCCTGCTACTAGCCCTCTCTCCCGCTACTAGCCTTCTGTTCCACTACTGGCCCTCCGTCCTGCTACTAGCCCTCCATCCTACTAGTGCCCCTCCGTCCTACTACTGAGCCTCTGTCCCACTACTGGCCCTCTGTCCCGCTACTGGGCCTCTGCCCACTACTGGCCCTCTGTCCCGCTACTGGGCCTCTGCCCCACTACTGGGCCTCTGTCCCACTACTGGCCCTTTGCCCCACTACTGGGCCTCTGCCCCACTACTGGCCCTCTGTCCCACTACTGGCCCTCTGTCCCAATACTGGCCCTCCGTTCCACTACTGGCCCTGTCTCACTACTGGCCCTCTGTCCCACTACTGGCTCTCTGTCCTGCTACTGGCCCTTTGTCCCGCTACTGGCCGTCCCGCTACTGGCCCTCTGTCCAGCTAATGGCCGAACACTTCACCCATTCTTTTTACAGCTTACTGACACATAACACAGAGATGGAATGTATCAAGTGGATTTATTTAGTGTTTTATTTGTGCACATTCTCAGACATTAAAATTTTCAGACATTGAAAAAACATGTAATACAAATTTGGCAAAAATTATTACGGATTCATAAAGCATTTTTATCTAATTTTTCTATCACAAAACGTTCATTCCATCACACCACATCATTTGAAGTACACAATATATTCTGATAAAATAATGCATTTTAGAGCAAATAAGTGAGATAAGAATAACCTATAAAGCCACAATTGCGGCCATCTTTGAAAAGGAGTACCACAAAATCAGTGTACACGTGCAACCAAACGTCTGCACTGCAAGCTCGTGAACAGAACTGATGCTATGACCATTACACAGTGTCAGGCCAGTTTTGTCTCCCATGAGTAAGTACTTAATACTAGATGTTACAACTCTGCAGTACACCTGTTTTTGACACAACAAAAGTGTCCACACTTCTATTCACTTGATGGCGAGGCTTTGTAATCTTCAAGCATACAGTAAGTCTACATTGACTGATTCACGCGCCTACACAGGATCTGCCACCATGTTTGTGCTTCCAGGCATATACAACAACCTTCCATGATCATAAAATAAATAACTGCATCAAATTACGTTTACTTTCCACCGAAGCAATACATTTTGCACACTACATCTGCTCAGTGTTGCAGAAACCACCAAAGTCAAAGTTATTGATATGCTTATATTTTTATTTCTGAGTACAGGCTAAGATTTTGTCATATATCCCAACACGTCCCATAAAACACATCCAAAGCAGAAGAGAACATGCAAAATGAGTACATGATGTCATTACAAACTACAGAGTGACATAATCACAGTAATGAAAGAACAACACACGATTAAACTTTTGAGCGATAACAATACATAACACAGCACGACACCAGGGCGTTTTTTTACATACAAAGTAGGGGCATTCCCACAGACGTTTCGGCCAACTTGCCCCCAAAATCATTCCCTAATCACGCCTTATCAGGCCATTTTAATGGAATTTGAAATGAGGGCAAGGTCATGAAAGGGCATTGGAAGTCCCCTTTCAGGACATTACACCCAGTGGAAATTCAATCAAAAATAAACTTCCCGACACACAATGAATATTTACTTTACATCTGCAGTCTTCTCGAGTTAACACATAATCAACCGAGTCATCGCAATCATCAACTCAGATTTTTTACAACTAACACAAGGTTTGTTCCTCCATAAACATTAAAACAAATCAAACACAACTTTATGAATATATACACTTAACAAACCAATGTAACAATGCAGTGACAGTTTACACTTGAAATGTTTGTGAAATTGTTTATATGATATAAAATGATAACATTCTTCAGGTAGGGAAGCTTAGTTTCAAACTAAGTAAAGTGTTTTATGGTCCACAATTAATTACTTACCTTGAATAAATAGAAACTTGTATATAAAATACCAATACGAAAAATATATGTTCTGGTGCTTTAGCTTCAACATTACTAACAGCAGTTGTCTTTCAGGTCTGTATAGTATGTGCGATATCTTGATACCTACAATTTAGACCCCCACGACAATAAGGTCAATGTGCCATGATATGTCAATGATATAAACACCAATTAGAACACACAGATACAAATAATTTATCTTTCTACTGCATTGAGAAACTATTTTTACCACATCATTTGATTAAACTTGGATTCAATTTACCTCTAGCTACATTATATTTATTTCAAGCAGTTTATGTGCACAATCAATGCATGCACATGCATGTATAATTGTGTGACTTATGCAAATGCATGCATGTGTATGACTGCATACCCATCCTATACTGGCAAAATTTAAGTGAATACATACAGCTCAGCTGCATCTGATGATTCGTGCAAACAACTTTCCTCGTATACAATTAGTACACACTTTGGTCGTCAAACAATGTTAAACTGTTTTCAGTAGTTATACATATTTACAAAGAAGTGTTAACACCCCCTCCCCACCCCACTAATATGCAATCAAACAAAGCCAATTATAACCCCATCCTCAATTGATTAAGCCCATCGCAAATCAGACTTGGTGATATTCACATTTGTAATAAATTAGTGCAAAGTTTTGTTAAAATCATCAAAAAAATTTACTATGATCCTTATATCGAGTAACTTACGAAAGTGTGAATAGTCTCATGTCATTGTACATTATATAGAGCCTCATGTCATTGTATATTAAATAGAGCCAGACCACTTTTGCTCTTTTTTCACTGAATTTTAACCAGACCAAAAATAATTTCACAGTTTCTCCAATGATTTAGTCAAAACTAAATAAATACCAAATTTGCACAAAACAGCTGACATGTCACAGAGGATACTAGAGCCAGCATGTCATAGTGGATACTAGATCTAGCATGTCGTAGTGTATACTAGAGCTAGCATGCCATAGTGGATACTAGAGCCGGCATGTCATAGTGGATACTAGACCCAGCTTGTCATAATGGATACTAGAGCTAGCATGTCATAGTGAATACTAGAGCTAGCATGCCATAGTGGATACTAAAGCTAGCATGTTATAGTGGATATCAGATAGGTTCAATTGTTTGTTTGCGAAACGAGACGAACAAACAAAATTATTTGAGGAGGGACCTTTAACAGTTACCCCTGTAGTCTGACAAAAAACAAACACACAAGATTGATGCTACATTAAAGGTTACTTTAAACTGTTACACTGGCAAGTCTGTTTGGTTCTGAGAAAATCTACACCCGCTGTACATGTTTTGGTTGAACCTTGAGCTACATACATTTTCTGTACATGTATTGGTTGAACCTTAACCTACATACATTTTCTGTACATGTACTGGTTGAACCTTGACCTACATACACTTGCTGTACATGTACTGGTTGAACCTTGAGCTACATACACTTGCACTAAACTGCAACTTGACTTAATTGACTTAATTAGCAGTGCGTTTTAGAAATGCACCAAGTCTGTTATATATAATACTCCTGCTACAATCATAGCCTTATCAGTGCATATACATCTGAGCATCCAACAGCAGACCTTCTAATCTCCCAATATAGCAGGAGACCTGCCACTTCTTAGTCAATTTGTAAATATACTCCCAATTAAAAAAAAATGTCCTGCTTTTGTCTTATTAGATTTTACTCTTTTTTTCAGTGATTTTCTTGGTTATTGGGCTTAAATAAGTTTATTTACATGGACAATATAATTTAATTAATTATGGATGTAGATGAATTTAATGAAGCTCCAAACCTGAAAACTGCTTCACTTACAAATGATTACGTTTTTTTTATGCCAGACGTAGAAACAAACCATAATTCTAGTAAGACATTCGGTAGGTGGCACCCTAAATGGAAAAAATATTCATTAAACCTGTAGAAAAACTGCTGCAATTAGATATCTCCCGCTATTTGCGTCAACTTAGAAGGTCTGCAACAGTCTCATAACATCTGTGAAACTGTTCACTGCCACTTACACTCACACAACATCATCACCTGCCGACATTGATATTTCGTCTACAGTGACAGTGCGTGTCATCTCCCCCTTGTAGATGCGGGCGTGTGTCGTGTTGTTGTTGACCTTGAGGCATGGGAAGATCTTCTCGCAGTGCAGCAGGTGGCCCCGGATAGAGCGGGAGTAGAGGGCAAAGAAGAGGGAGGCGAGGCAGATGAAGATGAAGGAGAGGATGATGAGGTATCCAAACGTCTCGATGTGTGGCAGCACAATCACTAGGGTGAACTTCAGCACGTCCATCAGCATGTTCAGTGAGTTCTGTACGCCGTTCACGATGCCGCGTTCCCGCTCACGCACGGTCTCCTGGAGTAGTTGGGTCACCACCAGGTCGGCCATCCACAGACCTGCACAGTCAAGTTCAGCAAACTAGGACGGATCCAATTTCTCAATAGATGAAATTAAGAAATTTATTTCCAATTTTTTATTTGTTCTCCAGTTTAAGGCTCTTCTACATGAATGAATGAAAGAATTAATCTTTCTTTCAATAACAGACAAACATAATAGAAGTAGCGATGTCATTACAACATTAAATAACTATAATTTTTTTTTAAGTGAGACTGACTTTGAGTAGAGAACCAATACAATCTTTAAATGGTTTAGCAAAATAACAACAATTCGTTGACACTTTCAAAAGCCAAAAAAATCTTTAGCAATCTTTTAAATTATGGGATAATACCGTATTCGACTTAATAATCCTAGAGCATGCTTGAAAAAAATTGGGCCATGGAAAATGTCTTCTTCTTCTGCTATTTAATGACCACCTTCATCTAGTTGAAGATTTTGTCATTTTGGGGGTAATCTTTGGCAGCAGGAAAGAGAAGAAATGTAGTAGTGCGATTTAGTGGAGTAAGGGAATGTAGAAAGGTAGAAAGAGAAGGAAGGGGATGGGAGAGGGGTTTACAGAGTTCAGATGGGGCGCTGGAGCCTGAACTCAAGAGTCCAGGGTGGTTGCAGATACCACTTCTTGGAGCAAGCTATGCCACTCAGCTATTGTGTGGAAAAAATTACATCTTCCTGTACTGCGTACGGTGGTAGGGAAGGTAATACCCGAGGTCATGGGTCTTTCTAGTGTTTGTTTTTCGTGGACCGGATAGTGTTTGTTTCTCTAGACGACAACGTAACTGTTTAACACTAACTCATTTGGTGACTAGTGTAGAACAACTGAAAAGTGGTGCCAACTGTTTAACACCAGATGGCGACACATTTCTGTTGTTCCACAATAGTCAAATTACAATAATTATAGATCCTGCTGATTATAAAAGGAGTGTACGCAGCTCCAGTTGTAAACAGTTGTATTGGTACGCTGGGAGCTATGGAGGATAAGCAAGTTTAAACAGGTGGGTGTATAGTTTACGGCGAAATGTTGTTAAAATTCCTACAGACTTCACACTAACATGGAGTGAGTTCCACAGGGTCGGTGCAGCAACTAAGAAAGCTCTAATTCCAACATTTGTCTTAACACTGGGAACAAACAGTAGATTGGAATTAGATGATCGAAGTTGTCTAGGTTGTCTTGCAGGAGGGACCAGTGAACGTAAATATGCTGGTTGCTTGGATGAAAGTGCTTAATAGGTAATTGTGCAGATCCTAAAATAATGCGATATCGGACAGGGAGACAATGCAATGATTTAAGAAGTGGTGCTGAGTGAGAGAAACAAGGAGACTGGGTAACTACCCTTACCAAAATTTTTTCCACAATTGATGTTTCAATATGTCCTTGACAGCAATATTTTGATTGAGAGAATTGCAATAGTCAAGTCTACTGCTAGCAAGTGCAGTTGCAATAGTTTTGGTGGCAGCCAAAGACATATCGGCGAATATGACGACGGTCAAGAATGTGATAAAAGCAGCAATGACAAGTTTGTGAAATATGTTGTCTAAAATTATCATCAAAGGCGACTCCTACATTCCGTGCTGAGATGGTTGGTGTGAAATTCTGGCTCAGGGAAATAACAATATAATTACTGGCGGGCAGCCAGCTTCCAAGAAAATTATATTGGCCTGACCATTTCCCAGCCTGAATTTGCCACAGTCAATTGAATTTGCCACAGTCAACAGAAATGATGATTTTTACCCAGAAAAAACAGAAATCCGGAAAAAAAAAGAAGATTCCCATCCCTACTAACACTCACCAACACGGGAAGTGATCACTCCAATGAGGAACAACAGGATAGATATCTTTGGCATGGCGCTTTCAGCACAACCCTGAGGTATCCCGCTGCTTCCCACGACACTATAGGGAGTCAAGTCAGACGCATTCCCCACGGTGGGAACGATGTCAGCCACCACAGAGCAGTTCTCAAGGCCATCTTGTCGAGGTGGGTGTAAGAGACTGTTGGGCTGGAAGAGACTGCCGGGTGCCCATACGGACACCACACACAGGGTGAGACAGAGGAGTTCAAAGTTGATGGCAAACAGGCCGGTCCGCTCGAGTCCGACCCGCCGGCGGAACCACGTGAATGCGAATGTACCCAGAATGCCCGTGACACCGGCCAGAGACATCGCCAGGCCGACCATCACTTCGCTCAGTCCACTGGCATAGATGTAACCTGCAACACAGCAAGGCTGAGTAATAGGATGGTCAGAGTAACAGCATGGTCAGAGAAACAGCACAGTCAGAGTAACAGCATGGTCAGAGAAACAGCACAGTCAGAGTAACAGCATGGTCAGAGAAACAGCACAGTCAGAGTAACAGCATGGTCAGAGAAACAACATGGTCAGAGAAACAGCACAGTCAGAGTAACAGCATGGTCAGAGAAACAGCACAGTCAGAGTAACAGCATGGTCAGAGAAACAGCACAGTCAGAGTAACAGCATGGTCAGAGAAACAACATGGTCAGAGAAACAGCACAGTCAGAGTAACAGCATGGTCAGAGAAACAGCACAGTCAGAGTAACAGCATGGTCAGAGAAACAACACGGTCAGAGAAACAGCACGGTCAGAGTAACAGCACAGTCAGAGTAACAGCATGGTCAGAGTAACAACATGGTCAGAGAAACAGCATGGTCAGAGTAACAGCATGGTCAGAGAAACAGCATGGTCAGAGAAACAGCGTGGTCAGAGTAACAGCGTGGTCAGAGAAACAGCATGGTCAGAGTAACAGCACAGTCAGAGAAACAGCACGGTCAGAGAAACAGCACGGTCAGAGAAACAGCACTGTCAGAGAAACGGCACGGTCAGAGAAACGGCACGGTCAGAGTAACGGCACAGTCAGAGTAACAGCATGGTCAGAGAAACAGCATGATCAGAGTAACGGCATAGTCAGAGTAACAGCATGGTCAGAGAAACAACATTGTCAGAGAAACAGCATGATCAGAGTAACAGCACGGTTAGAGTAACAGCACGGTCAGAGAAACAGCATGGTCAGAGAAACAGCACGGTCAGAGTAACAGCATGGTCAGAGTAACAGCATGGTCAGAGGAACAGCATGGTCAGAGTAACAGCATGGTCAGAGTAACAGCATGGTCGGAGAAACAGCATGGTCGGAGAAACAGCAGGATCAGAGTAACATCACGGTCAGAGTAACAGCACGGTCAGAGAAACAGCATGGTCAGAGAAACAGCACAGTCAGATAAACAGCATGGTCAGAGAAACGGCATGGTCAGAGTAACGGCACAGTCAGAGTAACAGCATGGTCAGAGAAACAGCATGGTCAGAGAAACAGCACGATCAGAGTAACAGCACGGTCAGAGTAACAGCACGGTCAGAGTAACAGCACGGTCAGAGAAACAACATGGTCAGAGTAACAGCATGGTCAGAGAAACAGCATGGTCAGAGAAACAGCACAGTCAGAGTAACAGCATGGTCAGAGAAACAGCATGGTCAGAGAAATGGCATGGTCAGAGAAACAGCATGGTCAGAGTAACAGCTTGGTCAGAGTAACAGCATGGTCAGAGAAACAGCACAGTCAGAGTAACAGCATGGTCAGAGTTACAGCTTGATTAGAGTAACAGCAATGTTAGAGTAACGGCATGCTCAGAGAAACAGCATGGTCACAGTAACAGCATGGTCAGAATAACAGGATAGTCAGAGAAACAGTATGGTCAGAGTAACAGCATGGTCAGAGTAACAGGATAGTCAGAGTAACAGCATGGCCAGAATAACAGCATGGTCAGAGTAACAGCATGGTCAGAGAAACAGCATGGTCAGAGAAACAGCTTGGTCAGAGTAACAGCAAAACAGCTTGGTCAGAGTAACAGCACGGTCAGAGTAACAGCATGGTCAGAGAAACAGCACTGTCAAAGTAACAGCATGGTCAGAGAAACAGCATGGTCAGAGAAACAGCATGGTCAGAGTAACAGCACAGTTAGAGTAACAGCACGGTCAGAGTAACAGCTTGGTCAGAGTAACAGCACGGTCAGAGAAACAGCACGGTCAGAGAAACAGCATGGTCAGAGTAACAGCATGGTCAGAGTAACAACATGGTCAGAGAAACAGCATGGTCAGAGTAACAGGATAATCAGAGTAACAGCATGGTCAGAGTAACAGGGTAGTCAGAGAAACAGCATGGTCAGTATAACGGCATGGTCAGAGTAACGGCATGGTCAGAGTTGCAGCTTGATTAGAGTAACAGCAATGTTAGAGTAACGGCATGCTCAGAGAAACAGCATGGTCAGAGTAACAGCATGGTCAGAATAACAGGATAGTCAGAGAAACAGCATGGTCAGAGTAACAGCATGGTCAGAGAACCAGAATGGTCAGAATAACATAAGCATAATTTTGCATTTACAGGTCAAACTAATGATGTAGTAAAAACTAAACAT
The DNA here is from genome assembly GCA_033239005.1 of Lamellibrachia satsuma. NCBI lineage: Eukaryota > Metazoa > Annelida > Polychaeta > Sabellida > Siboglinidae > Lamellibrachia > Lamellibrachia satsuma. The sequence goes on from BSQZ01000031.1 coordinate 2,849,259, forward strand.
CTTGTACAATGTGTTCATAATTAGGAAAAAAATAACTTAATATTGTTTTGAATAACAAATTCGTATAAGCAAGCTACTATGTTGTGGTCAATACTGGATAGGTTTGACTTTTTGCTAAATGACTGAGAGGACCAAACGATGGACTCAGGATGGACCTAAGGGCAGGTGTCAGCTACAAACAGCTCTGTAATTACAACATCACTACCTACCTGTGGTAATGCAATCATTGTCTAGTGACACACCCACCTGTGGTGATGCAATCATTATTTAGTGACACACCCACCTATGGTGATGCTGTCATTGTCTAGTGACACACCCACCTGTGGTGATGCAATCATTACTTAGTGACACACCCACCTATGGTGATGCTGTCATCGTCTAGTGACACACCCACCTGTGGTGATGCAATCATTAATTAGTGACACACCCACCTATGATGATGCTGTCATTGTCTAGTGACACACCCACCTGTGGTGATGCAATCATTACTTAGTGACACACCCACCTATGGTGATGCTGTCATTGTCTAGTGACACACCCACCTGTGGTGATGCAATCATTAATTAGTGACACACCCACCTATGGTGATGCTGTCATTGTCTAGTGACACACCCACCTATGGTGATGCTGTCGAAGCCGAGCACTGTCATGTAGAGTGTGGCAAGTGCGAGGCCAGCGAAGACGACTCTCTGTCGCGCATATGTCCGCCAGCCCGTGTACAATACGATGAAGGGGTCAAAGAGAACGGCCATCAAAGCCTTCTTCTCTTTCTTCTTTTTCTTCTTCTTTCTCCCCTCAGCTTCTTCAGCCTTGTCTCCTCGCAGTGGGAATGTTGACTCATCCCCTGTCTTCAACTTATCCTCCTTCACACCCTTGTCATCTATCTCTTGTAGCTTCACCTCTTCCTGTCGGCTCACTGCACACAAAACCACAACTTACTTAGGGGCTTTGTAAATGTAACAAATCAACGAAGTAAATGTAACAATAACAATTACAATAATCCCCAAAACAATTTGATAGGATTAATCCCATCCACAAACCTATCCAAAAAAGTTGTCTTTATTTCAACAACAGTAGATAAATCGACAGCCTGTATCGATACCAGCCTCACCCTGGACTTCAGGGATAAAGAGGAGAGCAACAACGAAGACAAATATAATTGAAGTTACAGAAGCACTGCACATGCATTGCCAATGGAATGAATAAAAAGTTACAGAAGGATTCAGCCTTTTGGCTAATCTCTTCTGTAGGATTCAGCCTTTTGGCTAATCTCTTCTGTAGGATTCAGCCTTTTGGCTAGTCTCTTCTGTAGGATTCAGCCTACAGTTACATTTCCCATTGGTGGCCATGTTAACATTTTGCATAATTACAAGAAAACATGACCATAAAAAATTCTAAAAGTGTTCATCATTCCACTGACATGCTGGTCGAGTTTTGTCAAAATTAGACATTTCTAACTCTTGTAATATGCTTGTATGTGCGATACCTCTCAATGTTTTCCAATATTGGCATGAATTACATCGTCAAAAAATCATAAATATCCTTCCACCTATTAAAATCTAAAAATCCACCATTTCACTCTCAACAGTTTCCGCCACAAAACCTGGTAATGTCCGTGTACAAAACCACTTATGTCAGATCGTATGAATTTTTTAAAACATCCTGTATCCAAACTTACTATGCCCTACATTCCTGTGTAAGCCACCAGGAAGTCTAACTGAGGTATGATCCCAGAAGCATTGCACACACACATTGCCATCGGAATGAATGAAAAGTTACAGAAGCATTGCACAAGCATTGCCAATGCAATGAATGAAAAGTTACAGAAGCACTGCACACACACTGCCAATGCAATGAATGAAAAGTTACAGAAGCACTGCACACACACTGCCAATGCAATGAATGAAAAGTTACAGAAGCACTGCACACACACTGCCAATGCAATGAATGAAAAGTTACAGAAGCATTGCACACACACTGCCAATGCAATGAATGAAAAGTTACAGAAGCACTGCACACACACTGCCAATGCAATGAATGAAAAGTTACAGAAGCACTGCACACACACTGCCAATGCAATGAATGAAAAGTTACAGAAGCACTGCACACACACTGCCAATGCAATGAATGAAAAGTTACAGAAGCACTGCACACACACTGCCAATGCAATGAATGAAAAGTTACAGAAGCACTGCACACACACTGCCAATGCAATGAATGAAAAGTTACAGAAGCACTGCACACACACTGCCAATGCAATGAATGAAAAGTTACAGAAGCATTGCACACACACTGCCAATGCAATGAATGAAAAGTTACAGAAGCATTGCACACACACTGCCAATGCAATGAATCAAAAGTTACAGAAGCATTGCACACACACTGCCAATGCAATGAATGAAAAGTTACAGAAGCATTGCACACACACTGCCAATGCAATGAATGAAAAGTTACAGAAGCATTGCACACACACTGCCAATGCAATGAATGAAAAGTTACAGACGCACTGCACACACACTGCCAATGCAATGAATGAAAAGTTACAGAAGCATTGCACACACACTGCCAATGCAATGAATGAAAAGTTACAGAAGCATTGCACACACACTGCCAATGCAATGAATGAAAAGTTACAGAAGCATTGCACACACACACTGCCAAAGCAATGAATGAAAAGTTACAGAAGCATTGCACACACACTGCCAATGCAATGAATGAAAAGTTACAGAAGCATTGCACACACACTGCCAATGCAATGAATGAAAAGTTACAGAAGCATTGCACACACACTGCCAATGCAATGAATGAAAAGTTACAGAAGCATTGCACACACACTGCCAATGCAATGAATGAAAAGTTACAGAAGCACTGCACACACACTGCCAATGCAATGAATGAAAAGTTACAGAAGCATTGCACAAGCATTGCCAATGCAATGAATGAAAAGTTACAGAAGCATTGCACACACACTGCCAATGCAATGAATGAAAAGTTACAGAAGCATTGCACACACACTGCCAATGCAATGAATGAAAAGTTACAGAAGCATTGCACACACACTGCCAATGCAATGAATAAAAAGTTACAGAAGCATTGCACACACACTGCCAATGCAATGAATGAAAAGTTACAGAAGCATTGCACACACACTGCCAATGCAATGAATGAAAAGTTACAGAAGCATTGCACACACACTGCCAATGCAATGAATGAAAAGTTACAGAAGCATTGCACACACACTGCCAATGCAATGAATGAAAAGTTACAGAAGCATTGCACACACACTGCCAATGCAATGAATGAAAAGTTACAGAAGCATTGCACACACACTGCCAATGCAATGAATGAAAAGTTACAGAAGCATTGCACACACACTGCCAATGCAATGAATGAAAAGTTACAGAAGCATTGCACACACACTGCCAATGCAATGAATGAAAAGTTACAGAAGCATTGCACACACACTGCCAATGCAATGAATGAAAAGTTACAGAAGCATTGCACACACACTGCCAATGCAATGAATGAAAAGTTACAGAAGCATTGCACACACACTGCCAATGCAATGAATGAAAAGTTACAGAAGCATTGCACACACACTGCCAATGCAATGAATGAAAAGTTACAGAAGCATTGCACACACACTGCCAATGCAATGAATGAAAAGTTACAGAAGCATTGCACACACACTGCCAATGCAATGAATGAAAAGTTACAGAAGCATTGCACACACACTGCCAATGCAATGAATGAAAAGTTACAGAAGCATTGCACACACACTGCCAATGCAATGAATGAAAAGTTACAGAAGCATTGCACACACACTGCCAATGCAATGAATGAAAAGTTACAGAAGCATTGCACACACACTGCCAATGCAATGAATGAAAAGTTACAGAAGCATTGCACACACACTGCCAATGCAATGAATGAAAAGTTACAGAAGCATTGCACACACACTGCCAATGCAATGAATGAAAAGTTACAGAAGCATTGCACACACACTGCCAATGCAATGAATGAAAAGTTACAGAAGCATTGCACACACACTGCCAATGCAATGAATGAAAAGTTACAGAAGCATTGCACACACACTGCCAATGCAATGAATGAAAAGTTACAGAAGCATTGCACACACACTGCCAATGCAATGAATGAAAAGTTACAGAAGCATTGCACACACACTGCCAATGCAATGAATGAAAAGTTACAGAAGCACTGCACACACACTGCCAATGCAATGAATGAAAAGTTACAGAAGCATTGCACACACACTGCCAATGCAATGAATGAAAAGTTACAGAAGCACTGCACACACACTGCCAATGCAATGAATGAAAAGTTACAGAAGCATTGCACACACACTGCCAATGCAATGAATGAAAAGTTACAGAAGCATTGCACACACACTGCCAATGCAATGAATAAAAAGTTACAGAAGCATTGCACACACACTGCCAATGCAATGAATGAAAAGTTACAGAAGCATTGCACACACACTGCCAATGCAATGAATGAAAAGTTACAGAAGCATTGCACACACACTGCCAATGCAATGAATGAAAAGTTACAGAAGCATTGCACACACACTGCCAATGCAATGAATGAAAAGTTACAGAAGCATTGCACACACACTGCCAATGCAATGAATGAAAAGTTACAGAAGCATTGCACACACACTGCCAATGCAATGAATGAAAAGTTACAGAAGCATTGCACACACACTGCCAATGCAATGAATGAAAAGTTACAGAAGCATTGCACACACACTGCCAATGCAATGAATGAAAAGTTACAGAAGCATTGCACACACACTGCCAATGCAATGAATGAAAAGTTACAGAAGCATTGCACACACACTGCCAATGCAATGAATGAAAAGTTACAGAAGCATTGCACACACACTGCCAATGCAATGAATGAAAAGTTACAGAAGCATTGCACACACACTGCCAATGCAATGAATGAAAAGTTACAGAAGCATTGCACACACACTGCCAATGCAATGAATGAAAAGTTACAGAAGCACTGCACACACACTGCCAATGCAATGAATGAAAAGTTACAGAAGCACTGCACACACACTGCCAATGCAATGAATGAAAAGTTACAGAAGCACTGCACACACACTGCCAATGCAATGAATAAAAAGTTACAGAAGCATTGCACACACACTGCCAATGCAATGAATGAAAAGTTACAGAAGCATTGCACACACACTGCCAATGCAATGAATGAAAAGTTACAGAAGCACTGCACACACACTGCCAATGCAATGAATGAAAAGTTACAGAAGCATTGCACACACACTGCCAATGCAATGAATGAAAAGTTACAGAAGCACTGCACACACACTGCCAATGCAATGAATGAAAAGTTACAGAAGCATTGCACACACACTGCCAATGCAATGAATAAAAAGTTACAGAAGCATTGCACACACACTGCCAATGCAATGAATGAAAAGTTACAGAAGCATTGCACACACACTGCCAATGCAATGAATGAAAAGTTACAGAAGCACTGCACACACACTGCCAATGCAATGAATGAAAAGTTACAGAAGCACTGCACACACACTGCCAATGCAATGAATGAAAAGTTACAGAAGCACTGCACACACACTGCCAATGCAATGAATGAAAAGTTACAGAAGCACTGCACACACACTGCCAATGCAATGAATGAAAAGTTACAGAAGCATTGCACACACACTGCCAATGCAATGAATGAAAAGTTACAGAAGCATTGCACACACACTGCCAATGCAATGAATGAAAAGTTACAGAAGCATTGCACACACACTGCCAATGCAATGAATGAAAAGTTACAGAAGCACTGCACACACACTGCCAATGCAATGAATGAAAAGTTACAGAAGCATTGCACACACACTGCCAATGCAATGAATGAAAAGTTACAGAAGCATTGCACACACACTGCCAATGCAATGAATGAAAAGTTACAGAAGCATTGCACACACACTGCCAATGCAATGAATGAAAAGTTACAGAAGCATTGCACACACACTGCCAATGCAATGAATGAAAAGTTACAGAAGCATTGCACACACACTGCCAATGCAATGAATGAAAAGTTACAGAAGCATTGCACACACACTGCCAATGCAATGAATGAAAAGTTACAGAAGCATTGCACACACACTGCCAATGCAATGAATGAAAAGTTACAGAAGCATTGCACACACACTGCCAATGCAATGAATGAAAAGTTACAGAAGCATTGCACACACACTGCCAATGCAATGAATGAAAAGTTACAGAAGCACTGCACACACACTGCCAATGCAATGAATGAAAAGTTACAGAAGCACTGCACACACACTGCCAATGCAATGAATGAAAAGTTACAGAAGCATTGCACACACACTGCCAATGCAATGAATGAAAAGTTACAGAAGCATTGCACACACACTGCCAATGCAATGAATGAAAAGTTACAGAAGCACTGCACACACACTGCCAATGCAATGAATGAAAAGTTACAGAAGCACTGCACACACACTGCCAATGCAATGAATGAAAAGTTACAGAAGCATTGCACACACACTGCCAATGCAATGAATGAAAAGTTACAGAAGCATTGCACACACACTGCCAATGCAATGAATGAAAAGTTACAGAAGCATTGCACACACACTGCCAATGCAATGAATGAAAAGTTACAGAAGCATTGCACACACACTGCCAATGCAATGAATGAAAAGTTACAGAAGCATTGCACACACACTGCCAATGCAATGAATGAAAAGTTACAGAAGCATTGCACACACACTGCCAAAGCAATGAATGAAAAGTTACAGAAGCATTGCACACACACTGCCAATGCAAATGAATGAAAAGTTACAGAAGCATTGCACACACACTGCCAATGCAATGAATGAAAAGTTACAGAAGCATTGCACACACACTGCCAATGCAATGAATGAAAAGTTACAGAAGCATTGCACACACACTGCCAATGCAATGAATGAAAAGTTACAGAAGCATTGCACACACACTGCCAATGCAATGAATGAAAAGTTACAGAAGCATTGCACACACACTGCCAATGCAATGAATGAAAAGTTACAGAAGCATTGCACACACACTGCCAATGCAATGAATGAAAAGTTACAGAAGCATTGCACACACACTGCCAATGCAATGAATGAAAAGTTACAGAAGCACTGCACACACACTGCCAATGCAATGAATGAAAAGTTACAGAAGCACTGCACACACACTGCCAATGCAATGAATGAAAAGTTACAGAAGCACTGCACACACACTGCCAATGCAATGAATGAAAAGTTACAGAAGCACTGTACACACACTGCCAATGCAATGAATGAAAAGTTACAGAAGCATTGCACACACACTGCCAATGCAATGAATGAAAAGTTACAGAAGCATTGACACACACACTGCCAATGCAATGAATGAAAAGTTACAGAAGCATTGCACACACACTGCCAATGCAATGAATGAAAAGTTACAGAAGCATTGCACACCCACTGCCAATGCAATGAATGAAAAGTTACAGAAGCATTGCACACACACTGCCAATGCAATGAATGAAAAGTTACAGAAGCATTGCACACACACTGCCAATGCAATGAATGAAAAGTTACAGAAGCACTGCACACACACTGCCAATGCAATGAATGAAAAGTTACAGAAGCATTGCACACACACTGCCAATGCAATGAATGAAAAGTTACAGAAGCATTGCACACACACTGCCAATGCAATGAATGAAAAGTTACAGAAGCACTGCACACACACTGCCAATGCAATGAATGAAAAGTTACAGAAGCACTGCACACACACTGCCAATGCAATGAATGAAAAGTTACAGAAGCATTGCACACACACTGCCAATGCAATGAATGAAAAGTTACAGAAGCATTGCACACACACTGCCAATGCAATGAATGAAAAGTTACAGAAGCATTGCACACACACTGCCAATGCAATGAATGAAAAGTTACAGAAGCATTGCACACACACTGCCAATGCAATGAATGAAAAGTTACAGAAGCACTGCACACACACTGCCAATGCAATGAATGAAAAGTTACAGAAGCATTGCACACACACTGCCAATGCAATGAATGAAAAGTTACAGAAGCACTGCACACACACTGCCAATGCAATGAATGAAAAGTTACAGAAGCACTGCACACACACTGCCAATGCAATGAATGAAAAGTTACAGAAGCACTGCACACACACTGCCAATGCAATGAATGAAAAGTTACAGAAGCACTGCACACACACTGCCAATGCAATGAATGAAAAGTTACAGAAGCATTGCACACACACTGCCAATGCAATGAATGAAAAGTTACAGAAGCACTACACACACACTGCCAATGCAATGAATAAAAAACTTATTATTGCAAAAGTTCAACAACCTGAATAATCCAAGTGAACCCTTGACCTACAAGTCACCCACCCACCTACCCAGTCACCCACCTACCTACCAGTCACCCACCCACCTACCAGTCACCCACCCACCTACCCAGTCACCCACCCACCTACCCAGTCACCCATTTCTGCTGATCTGAGACTGTGTAGTTGGCAGCAGGCTGACAGATCAACAAACATTGGATATCAGGAAACAGAATAAAGAAGAAACTGAGACTGTCCAGGAGGTCCTGTACCTGTGTCTTCCTCATCCTCCTTGACCGCCAGTTCTGGCACAAGTCTGTACACTTGGGACAGTAGACCGTACTCGACAAACACAGAACAAAAGTTCCACGCAGCAATGAAGATGGCGGCAGTGGTGAGAGAGGCAGCAGTCATCACGAGGCCAGCAGTCACAGGAGACATGATCTTACACAGTAGGTCCATTGCTCGCGTGGTCGCATTCAAGTCTGCAGACACAAGTGTTACATCATTATAGTATCTATCTCTACAGTATAGAATACAAAATCAATGTAGCAAAAATGCCCTATTATTGTCAGATGAAATATGAAGGAAAGCATTTACAAGATGTCTTCTTAAAAATCCCTTCACAATTCATCACGTATCAGGTTCAATGATGTTCAAATCTGTTGATTGTGAATAGTCTAAGTTTTAGGTGCAGTCAGTTTAACTGACATTGGTATTTAGATTAGGCAACTTATAAAGTGTGACTAGCCTTTAGTTATAATATATTTAACCACTTTTGTTATAATATATTTAACCACTTTTGTTATAATATATTCAACCACTTTTGTTATACTATATTTAACCACTTTTGTTATAATATATTTAACCACTTTTGTTATAGTATATTCAACCACTTTTGTTATAGTATATTCAGCCAATTTAGCCATTAAATTTTTTTTTACTGGATCCAGTCAGAAATAATTTAACAGTTTGTCTGATAATTTCACCAAAACTAAATAACACACTTGCAAAAATTAACTAGCATGTTATAGTGGACACCAGATAGGTCTGACTTTTTACAAAATTATTCTAAAACGAGAAAAGCAAAAAATCAGATTGTAGACCTTTAAAATAAAATTTGCACAGACAGCACCATCTGAAAGCATCAACTTACTGGCAAGTTTTGAATTGTCTCCAGCGGCAACGACAACAATCCAGTCCTTCTCAATGGCAATCTTGTAAGCAACACTAGCCAGCTGTGCAATGACCGCGAACAAGATTATGACGCCTTCACACAGTTGCGGAAAGAGGCCGCCAAACAGCGAAACAAACTGCCCTCGGTAGACAAGTGTGAAGTAGACGGCAACAGCACACAGCATCACAGAGAAGTTCTGGATGAACAGTGACACTCGCACCACTGCAACACATAACAATATTAAGATGACACTCGCACCACTGCAACACATAAGAATATTAAGATGGCACTCGCAACACTGCAACACATAAGAATATTAAGATGACACTCGCACCACTGCAACACATAAGAATATTAAGATGACACTCGCACCACTGCAGCACATAAGATCACACTCGCACCACTGCAACACATAAGATGACACTCGCACCACTGCAACACATAAGAATATTAAGATGACACTCGCAACACTGCAACACATAAGAATATTAAGATGGCACTCGCAACACTGCAACACATAAGAATATTAAGATGGCACTCGCACCACTGCAACACATAAGAATATTAAGATGACACTCGCAACACTGCAACACATAAGAATATTAAGATGACACTCGCACCACTGCAACACATAAGATCACACTCGCACCACTGCAACACATAAGATGACACTCGCACCACTGCAACACATAAGAATATTAAGATGACACTCGCACCACTGCAACACATAAGAATATTAAGATGACACTCGCAACACTGCAACACATAAGAATATTAAGATGACACTCGCACCACTGCAACACATAAGATGACACTCGCACCACTGCAACACATAAGATGACACTCGCACCACTGCAACACATAAGAATATTAAGATGACACTCGCACCACTGCAACACATAAGAATATTAAGATGACACTCGCAACACTGCAACACATAAGAATATTAAGATGACACTCGCAACACTGCAACACATAAGAATATTAAGATGGCACTCGCACCACTGCAACACATAAGAATATTAAGATGACACTCGCACCACTGCAACACATAAGAATATTAAGATGACACTCGCACCACTGCAACACATAAGAATATTAAGATGACACTCGCAACACTGCAACACATAAGAATATTAAGATGACACTCGCACCACTGCAACACATAAGAATATTAAGATGACACTCGCACCACTGCAGCACATAAGATCACACTCGCACCACTGCAGCACATAAGATCACACTCACACCACTGCAGCACATACGATTACACTCACACTACTGCAGCACATAAGATCACTCGCACCACTGCAGCACGTAAGAGGACACTTGTACAACTGCAGCACGTAAGATGACACTCGCACCACTGCAGCACAATAGACCCATAACTAGAAAAACTAGTGAACTAAGATGCTGTCATTATATATAGAAATCACAGCTCTGTTTGGCAATAAGTACAACCATGTCATTGTTCAAACCCAAATGCAGATGTTCTGCAAGAAAATAATATTTCACTCACTTATGGCACCACATGTGTCCACTATGTGGCACCACCACTACACCACATGTGTCCACTATGTGGCACCACTACTACACCACAGTATAAAGCCATGGCGGTTTGTTGACACAAATTATGCATTTACAAAGATGTTCACAAGTTTATAGCTACTGAGATAATTACTGTGATGATTCCCATTTATTGTCAACTATGTAATGAGTATACCTTTATCAGACCTGCCATTTTTATTTGGTTGAAATCTGTATTTTTGACTTCAAATTCTGTATAAAACCACATAAATCCGTGTTGTCATCTAACAGGCTATGAAATATGCCTTCATCAAAAGACTTGGTGTTGTCGGAGATCTGCCTAGCATCAAAACTATTCGCTCTTCGACTGCTACAAGTTTTTTTTATTCATTTTCATACTTGTGATAAACACAACAAAACATTTCCTTTATCATGATTTTTCAGTTTTATTTGAAACAAATCTGTATAACAACCCAAAATATGTATTGAATACGTGAAATCTGTATAATGTGACGGGTCTCCTTTGTTGTTACCTTTCACGCACTGCAAGAAAACAGTATCGCCGCCCTGGTGGACTTACTGAGACTAAAACGCACCTTTTATTCGAGGGTTCATATCAACCCAATTGCCGATGATTCCACCAAAGAACATGACAGCGCCCCCTGCTGTGAAGCCAAAGATGGCAGCCAGTCGCAGTTCTCCATCAGCCAGATGTACAAGGTAAAGTCCCACAGCAAACTGCCACATCCAGTCTCCCTGCAGAATAGCAACAATAAATAAATCAATCAACCAATCAATCAATAATTTATTTCCAATTCATGAGAACAAAATACAGCATAATTTTCAACATGTGAAATTAAGGTAAACATAAGACAATAACTTGTGTATTGCAGAGGGGAAGAAAGGAAGATTCTACTTATCAATGGTTCACACCCCAAAACTATGATTATTATACAAGTACCACTGCCTACAACATGCATCTTTTTTTATTTAACTACATTAAGTTTTGTTAGTTCTAATACAAAGAAAGTAGATTTAACTTGTAGCATTGTGTATACCATTCCTTGTACACTTCTATATTTAATATTAACGAGTTCCATACAATAATAACCATCAGAACATTTTTACATTTATCTCCAATAATTATGTTATTTAAAGCCTGTGTTTTTCTAACAACAATTCCATTGTCTCATATTGATAATTGTTTTCCACAAAGTTGTGAATTTCCAAGATTTAGGATAGCATTATACCACTATGCGGTGAACAGTTGCTCCAATTTAAAACAACACTAGTTCCATAACAGCTCACCGTGTGGCGCTGCATGGTGCAACAATGGTTATACTTTGCATGTGACTGTGTTTATTTAGTACGCTGGCCTTGACCACTCCTTTAGTAAGCTGTTTACAGAGAAGTAAATGTCAACAATTGTTAACAGGCCTGTTAGTTAGTCATACATTAATCACTATGACACATGATCTTTGAGTCCTTGATTGCCAGTCTACTGGCTTTGCTCCAACATACCCAAACAATTTTACAAGATTTAACAAGATTGCCATCCCAAACAACAAGTTCCAGATGGCAAGTGGACAAGGAAGCCATTGGCTTATCGAGAGTCCAAAAATTTTCTCATCTATGTGTAGCCCACCCTTATCAAATATCTGTCAATTCTATTTTTAAACACATTCACACTACTAGCATTAACAAAATCATTTGGCAGTTTGTTCCATTCATTTATCACCCACTGTGAGAAAGAGTACTTTCTCATGTCCAACCTACACTGCTCCTTAACTAATGCTGCTTTGTGTCCTCTGGTTCTACTGCCTTCTTTAAGTTTGAAGAACATCCTCATAACCGTTCACCATTTTAAATACTTCTATTTGGTCTCCTCTTAGTCTCCTGGTCTCTAGTCTTGTCAAACCATATTGTAATAAGTGACTTTCGTAACTAACGTCTCTGGAATCAGAATCAGTTCAATGCCCTTGTTTTATGGGTCATAACTGTGTTTTTTTTCCTATGACGTTGAATACATTTTTCACATATATTTTGTAATAAAGATCTTTAAAAATGTAAAGATACCACCAGTATACAAATTGCACAGTATACGGCACACTTCAGTACAATAGAAATACACATACAGTAGTACCTGCCTTCAACAGACACTTCTGTATCCAAGCAAAAGTGTCCCTACATGGCAGGTGTCCCCTCATCGGAGGGACAGGCATGTTGGAGTGGAGGGTTCAGTACTACCAATATATGGTAGACATGTGCGGATGACGGATGTTATCAATTAAGTTAATAATACATAAACAGGCTGTATTATATTTAAATGTCACACCCTGTTTAATCGTTAACTGAATAAAATACATGTATGTTTACCGTTATAGAATGACGATGTACTGAACTAATAGGCCTACGAATCGAAAATAATAACCTGGATTTCAGCAGCCAAAAACATATGAGTTGACTCACGCAGTATGTAAGCTGATTAAACACCAATAGGCAGAATTAGTAATCATTTCACCTCGATTTTTAACTGATCTCGACCGAAGCACCACTTAGCATCGATTCATCGTTTCATATGCGGATGACGAATTCGTATTTTCGCGCACCGGTAGCACCTTGGGTTTGGCATTTGGCATGTAGGTTTTGCGTCGTTTAGATTGGAGTGCCATTTCACCCCAGTGTCATATTAGTACTAAATTGCATTTAAGACTGTTTATCTGATTCTTATGCGAGGCATATTTGTGAATCTCGACTGCAATTTCAAACTGCCTAAGGCTAAGCGAAGCGAACATCGGCAATTGATATCCGCGGCAGCGTCAAACAAACAACAGGTTGACACTCGTTCATTGATATTGTTCACCTGTTTCTTGAGAATTGTCAAAGCAATTTTTAGTAGGTTTAATGTACACCTCAAGTCTTTGGAGTCATTTTAAAAAACAGAGTCTGAAAGGTATTACTGTCGCTTATAACAACAGGTTTAGAATTATACACAACCTGTCATCCTGCTGTAGTGCAAGCCATATGTTCGCTACTAATTATGTTAAATCCTTTAATGAACGTATTTGCTCATCAATTTTTAGCCTTTTATGCCGGTTGGAAAAATTCAACAATATACTTTTTGTGAATTATCTTCACACTTTTATTTATTATTGAAGTCCATTGATTAAACACTGGATTGATCAATTGTATGCTTTTAATTCATGATGTTTGTACTTTTATATATATATATTTTTCTCACTACATGTACCTCTATTGTTCATCATGTGTGTATATGTATGTTTTTTTTACCTGTATGTATTTGTAATATTATGGGCTCTTGCCTGAAATAAAACATTATTATATTATTATTAAGCAGGCACATGTGGCATTTCACCCGGCAGCAGAAAATCGGGGTCCACGACCAACAGCCTTATATCTGAATCCGCGATATAACATTGTTTTTCCTACTACACACCAAGCTGTTTGGGCATCGCCATTTTGGAAATAAAATATTTTGAGAAAAAAATCACGAAAATAATGATTACTGTCTGCCTTAGCAGGGACAGAAAACCAAAATATCCTGTCCGCTGTCCGCGTTAACCAGGTGTCCCCTAATCAGAGGGACATTAACATGGTAAAACAGTCCGTACATTGAGAAAGTGTCCCGACATAGCAGGTGTCCGCTCATCGGAAGGTCCGTTGAAGGCAGGTACTACTGTACCAGTAACTGTTTTCGCCTGAAAGGTCAGTTCAGATAAGACAATTAAGAAGAATCAGACTTACCCATGCCGACAGGAAGTAGTTGATGTAGAGCCACGTGGAGGGAGACCGCAGCCACACGCAGAATGACTCTGGAAGGAAAAATAATTATTAATTTCAAGTTAGATCCACCAAACAAATTGCATGGAATATTCTTCACAACTGCGCTAACAGGCAGGCTAAATGTTGTCAGCATATCAGAGCTTTATGAATATGCATGTATTGAGGCTGTATCATACATTGATGCAGATTCCCTGAAAAACCTTATCACTGGTGCCTCTCTCCCCAGCTAGGCGACAAGTAAGGTCCAATGCGATATTTAAACTACTTTCTACCCACTCTTCTTGTTATATTAATATCTCACACAAATTATATATTTTATATTAAAATGTCTGCCTGCAGACAATAGGTGTAGATAAAAGACACGCCTTCAGTGACATAGGCCCAGTGACACAAGCCATTGACACAGACCCTGCAACTGTGACACAGGCTTTGCGGTACCAAAAAACAGGCCCTGCAACAGAGTGACACAGGCCCTGTGATAGTGACATTGCATTTATGACCCAGTGACACAGGCCCTGTAACACAGTAAAATTGTGTTTATGATGCAGTGCATCAACACAGTGACACAGGCCCTGCGACAGTGACACAGGCCCTGCGACACAGGCCTTGCAACATAGTGACACAGGCCTTGCAACATAGTGACACAGGCCCTGCGACAAAGGCCTTGCAACATAGTGACACAGGCCCTGCGACACAGGCCTTGCAACTTAGTGACACAGGCCTTGCAACATAGTGACACAGGCCCTGCGACACAGGCCAACATAGTGACACAGGCCCTGCGACACAAGCCTTGCAACATAGTGACACAGGCCTTGCAATATAGTGACACAGGCCCTGCAACACAGGCCTTGCAACATAGTGAAACAGGTCCTGTGTTTGTGTTCACTGATAAACAGTGATCAAAAGACCTTTGGTGGATTTATATCCAGCAACACCATTTTTTACAGTGCTGTCAACACCCTGTAATCTAGTGCATTTCTCAAAGTAAAACCAAAGGCATTGTTTTGGGCCTTTGCACCTACAAGACTGCCTAAAAACTAACCATTTGCAACTGTAATCAAGAATATCACGCAAGTCGTTTACTGGGAATCTGTTCTAAAAGTGCAAAATTCTGGTCTAATGTAATTTTTCATGGAGGCTGACATATTCATCAGTGTTGGCAATTTTTACCTAGTCAGCACTCAATGTAGGATTCTGAACAAATATGGCGCTGTCCATGCAAAAAAGATTTTCAGTGTTCAACAAGGTATATTTAGTTAACCACTTGCGTGATATTCTTGACTATAGTTGAAAATGGTTAGTTTTCAAGTACTCTTATAGGTGAAAAGTCTCCAAAAATGCCTTTGGTTTCACTTTAAGATGCATTCACACTTACACTTTAAAATGGTTTAGTTGAAACGTTTTAACTAATCCTGACGGAAAACACACGTGTGTACACGATTCATCACTAAACCGTTTTAGCTCAAACGGTTTATCTAATCCACTTCAGCAGGTGGATTAGTTAAACCGTTTTAGCTAAAATGGTTCAATATGCAAGTGTGAATGCAATGGCATTAGCTAAAACAGTTTAAGTGTGTCACAGACACGTGCCTTCGATCTCATCACTTCCGTCTTCTTCTACAATCATCTAGGATGTCTGTAATGTGTTCTCGAGTTTGGCCATGGCGTCTTCTGTGTGAAAGTGACATTGTTAACAGCGATAATCGCCTAGTAGTATCATCGCAGCCATTGTTGTTATGCTGACTTGCACATGTGCACGTACCAACTTCCTCTGTAAAACGGTTTAGCTATTGCATGTGTGGATGTTCACAATTTACAAACTAAACCGTTTTAGTTAAAACTGTTCTGCAAGTTCTGCATGTGTGAATGCAGCTTAGTGTACATAAGTTATTTTGGTAACACCACACTGTGTCATGGCCACTGTCACGGCCACTGTATGGACTGACTAGAAAACATGTTATGAAAATGGACCAACTGCTAATACTAGTGTAACCTACTTCACCATTTTGTAACACGTTGTTCTGAAAACAGATATGTACTATACACAATGTCTCTAGACCTGCATAAAATTGCTACACAAGCAATTTGTACACGTGTGTCACCAGCTTGTGACAAAAACTGTCACCTAGGATCAGCCTGTGCATTACAACCAAATCTGGGTAAAATAAATGACACACAAGTCTTTCTGTGCTGCGCTGTACTTGTATTTTGCAGTAATGTTAATGTTAAGACCATGATATTGCACCTCTGTTTAACAGATGGTTTTTCCAAGGGTCTTGTCTTACTATATGCAATACATACATATTATATGACTTGTAATACATACATATATACATACAAATGTGAATTTGAGACACCAAGATGCTCGGTTGAAGGAGCAGTAAGTCGTGTAGATAACAAGAGTCTTTTCTTGTGCATGTGTGTGTCCAGTAATTAAACGAAAGGACATTCTATTTTAGTGTAATTACCTCAATATTGGTCTTTATCATTTACAAGTGACCCAGTTTCTTAGATGCTATACTGAATCAGGGACAACTTAACACCTTGTCACCATGACATGGTGTGGTTCAACAGTCCCAGTTAATCGTTGTCCTGGGTGTTGGTTTGTGTGTTAATACCACATCCTGCATCTGGGTTGACTTGTCAAAATAAATATATACACAACCATTTCTCACATGCAGTCAATTTAGGATAAGTATAAGTTTACTTTATATAAGTAAATAGATATGTTCTTTCTAGATTGGGTGGATATATATTTTGACAGCATTTGAACAGAATCATAATAACAATAAATATACATTATATCTTCCTTAGAGTCGTGAGTTTAAAACAAATATACATGTAAATACAGTTCCACTTTAAATTAAATAATTGCACAAGAGAGTATATTGTACAATGCAGTAAATATAACTTATCAACTATGGTGTTTACTTACGACGCTCAGTGTCGCCATCTGGTGTGTCGTCGTTGTCTTTTTTCTCCGTTTGCATCCTGCTGACTCCGTTCTCTTATATCACCTTCTTCTACGCACCGCGGCCACCTACAAAACATAGTTTGTCAGTTGACATGTTTGAAGTATGTAACTTGTAACTGTACTTTGAGTTGTTGCCTTAAGGCCTTACTGCTTGACTTTGTCTCCTGGCAGTTTGACATGATATATCCTTGACAAGGTCACCAATGAGCTAGCATATATCACATCCAGGGTTCTTCCTCCAGTCTGGGTCTTATGTGATATATGTATGTATGTATGTATGTATGTATGTATGTATGTATGTATGTATGTATGTATGTATGTATGTATATATATTCGAAACCGCCCTTCTCTAGAGCAACTACTACAAATCACCCCTTGTATAGGGTTTTTTTTCTTCCATGGGTTTAGACACCACATAGCTGAAAATAGGGACATATGGCTTTGACTGTATCACCTAAAGGCTTTGACTGTATCATCTAAAGGCTTTAACTGTATCACCCTAAAGGCTTTGACTGTATCACCCTAAAGGCTTTGACTGTATCATCTAAAGGCTTTGACTGTATCATCTAAAGGCTTTGACTGTATCACCCTAAAGGCTTTGACTGTATCACCCTAAAGGCTTTGACTGTATCATCTAAAGGCTTTGATTGTATCATCTAAAGGCTTTGACTGTATCACCCTAAAGGCTTTGACTGTATCATCTAAAGGCTTTGATGATTGTATCATCTAAAGGCTTTAACTGTTTCACCCTAAAGGCTTTGACTGTATCACCCTAAAGGCTTTGACTGTATCATCTAAAGGCTTTGACTGTATCACCCTAAAGACTTTGACTGTATCACCCTAAAGGCTTTGACTGTATCATCTAAAGGCTTTGATTGTATCATCTAAAGGCTTTAACTGTATCACCCTAAAGGCTTTGACTGTATCCCAGCAGGCACACTGACGTCGTTTCGACGTCGAAAATAGGTTGAAATAAAGTCATGACGTCGGACAACACATACACGTCTATGCAACGTTGATCAACCCCTGTCATACCGACGTCAAAGTTTGATGTTGTTTGGACGTCGTATGTAGGTCAGTAAGCAACGTACATAAGTGGACAACATACACGCCACGTCGATGTAACAGGAGGTACAGGGTTGTGACCCCTGACCTCATGACCAGGAGGTACAGGGTTGGGACCCCTGATCTCATGACCGGGAGGTACAGGGTTGGGACCCCTGACCTCATGACCTGGAGGTACAGGGTTGGGACCCCTGACCTCGTGACCAGGAGATACAGGGTTGGGACCCCTGACCTCATGACCGGGAGGTACAGGGTTCGGACCCCTGACCTCATGACCAGGAGGTACAGGGTTGGGACCCCTGATCTCATGACCGGGAGGTACAGGGTTGGGACCCCTGACCTCATGACCTGGAGGTACAGGGTTGGGACCCCTGACCTCGTGACCAGGAGATACAGGGTTGGGACCCCTGACCTCGTGACCAGGAGGTACAGGGTTCGGACCCCTGGTCAGCGGCCCACCCAGTCATTTCATAAAATTGTGTAAAATTTGCTGTCTCATCTAGCACCAGGCAAATGGTTACATATAGGAAGTTGGAAATATGTGTCTAGCCTCTAGCTAGGGTGATCCCAACAGGTATCAACGTTGTGATGACGTTGAATTATTGGTCGATATGAAAGTTGAGTTGACGTCGGATATCGATGTTGTTTCAACGTCGGATATCGACATTGTTTCAACGTCGTATATCGATGTTGTTTCAACGTCGGATATCGACGATGTAACATTGTTTTTCCTACTACACACTGTGCTGTTTGTCCATCGCCATTTTGGAAATAATATATTTCAAGAAAAAAAATACGAAAATAATGATTACTGTCCTCTTTAGCAGGGACAGGAAACCAAAATATCCTGTCCGCTGTCCACGTTAACCAGGTGACCCCTCATCAGACCCTGTACATTGTAGTCACAGGGTCTGAAGCCTGTACTTCCTGGTCATGAAGCCAGGATCTGAACCCTGTACCTCCTGGTCATAAATCCAGGGATTGAACCCTGTACCTCCTGGTCTTGAAGCCAGCGGTCCAAACCCTGTACCTCTTGGTCTTGAAGCCAGCGGTCCAAACCCTGTACCTCCTGGTCTTGAAGCCAGCGGTCCAAACCCTGTACCTCTTGGTCATGAATACAAATTATGAACCCTGTACCTCCTGTTCATGAATCTTCAATTTTGTTAAATGTAAAAACAGTTAACTTTTTTATTTAAATAATACGAATGATCATGGAAGCCTTTGTATTTAATATTGTTTGCCAGATTATTCCCTATATTAGTAAAAAATGCATTACATTTATTTGCAATTTCCAATTTATCTGTCATAATAGAATTTGATTCTCTTTAAAATATGTAGGAAATGATTTATTAGTTTTACTTTTAGACAGGATTTCATTTATAGTTTTCCAAGTATTTTTTATGTCAAATTTGAATTGATTAAAACGTGTTTAAAAACATGATTGCTTTGCTATACGAAAGCTCCTTTTCAATATAACATTGTATGTTCTTAGATTAATCAGATTAATCATTTCATGTTCTGGAGAATCAGGATTTGTTAATTTTATTTGTTTGTAAAGTTTATCTCTTTGTCGTATTGAGGCTAGCAAACCTTGAGTTATCCATGTAGACTTTTTATATTTATTAAATTTCACTAATTTACTCATCATATATTTATTTTTAGCTTGATTGATTTCATCTAGGATACTGTTATAGTTACGGTTTGTGTAAACCATTGGACTTATGTGTAATTTCTCATATATTTTAGTAGAGATTAAATCTTCTTTGGCTTTTAACATTGCCTTTTTGTTTTGAATATTAATTTCTATGAATTTTGTAGGATGTTGTTTTTTCAGAGTAGTATCCATAATTATGAAATACAGTTGATGATCACAGAATTATTTTATTAATATTCCTGCTGTACTTTCTAATATATATTTTGTTAAATTACAAAAGAAATTATCAATTAGTGTGCCATTACAGGTTGTAAACCTGGTGGGAAGAGTGATTTGGGGGAGAGACTAAATGAAGTTACATGTCAAAGAACCTGCTACAATGTTCTTGCTCATTTATTTTTAGCATATTTATATTATAGTCCCCTGCTAGAATAAGATTATATTTTTGACGATTTTGCATAGATGATATGACTGTTGTAAATTCATTTAGAAATTCATTATAATTTTCATTTAATGGCCTTGGAGGTCTGTATATATTTCCTATAGTGATCATATGTGGTAAACCTCCTCCATTTACTTGTATTATTTGCCCCTCCCACTGTTTATACATGTTTAATTTCATGTTTAATTCATAATTAAATTGTTGATCTATATATATTATTAATCCACCTTTATGTTTATTGCTGCAGCTTTTTCCTTGGGATATACAGTCATATCCACTTAATTGTATTAATGATAAGTCATCTGTATCAGATAACCAGCTCTCTTGGAGACATATTATACTAAATTTGAAATGTAAGGAAGATAAGTCATTTACAAATGCCTCGAGTTCACTAAACTTTGCGTTAATTGATTGTACGTTAGAACTTAGAATATTGAAATGTTTATTATTGTCTTTAGATACTGAATAAAAATTTTCAAAGTCATAATATGAAGATCGGCGTATCAATAGCAGTTCATTATTTTCATTATTATTATTATTACTATTGACATCTAATATATTATTTAGACAATATTTTTAATACCACTGTATACAAGAGAAAGGTTTTGTCAGTTATCATTTATTTGCATTTCTACTTTGGTTAACAATATATTTTATTGTGCAACAATGTTTTAATATAATCAGACATGAAATTAAGGCAGCCAAACCACTATACACAAAAAATAGGTATATAAAACAAAAATTCAGCTTTTGTAATATCTTACACACACTGAAAGACTAGTCAAGGTGGCATAAGCCAGGTGCAACATGGAAAACAAAGAAGATGGAGTTTGTCGGCTCCGTGCATGTTTCAGAACAGTAGCAAGGGTAAGATTGGTTGTGAATATGTAGGAAATGATAAATATTACAAATGGTTGAGGGAAGTTCAAGTTATGTGGAGGTGTAGTTGTAGGAAGACAGAAATGGGGTGTGTTGGCCCCGTGCAAACATTACAGAAATACCATACGTGAGTGAATATGATTTAGTGCCACTAATAGGAGGAAAATCACAAGCCTCTTGAAGACCATGAAACGTTTGCATAGATACAGCGATTGACAGTAAAAAAATATATATATATATATAGTGGACTTAATTTCTTTAAACGTTGTTTAAATAAATATATATATTAAGGGAGATATAGAAACAATTGCAAACATTTGAAACTGTAATACAGTAATATTGTAGTACATTTAACTTAAATTAAGATTATTGTTTGGATCATATATACATATGAAACAGCAAAGGAAGGTTGGTCGTAACAATTTGGTAATCTGTAAAGAGAACATAAAATTCTAGATGAATCTTTACACATCTTGCAATTAAAAAAAAATTAACATGTAGGTAACAAAAATGTTAAACACAAAAGATACCCTGTTCATTTTGACCTGTCGACTAGATCGGCGCACCCGTTTTGAAGCGTCTGTTTAATATCTTGGATATCCATGGCTGACCTGATTTGGCGTATTTTGTTTTGATTGTCTTTCACCATAACAATTCTGCTTGTGGTCCAACAATCACTTAGTTTCCCTGTTCTTTTCAGGGCACAACACTCCCGGGTTAGGGTGGTACGGCGCACAGTAAAATCTTCATTTATGTAGATTTTTTGCATTTGAGTGTGATCCCAAAACATTTGCATTTGCGTTTGAGTGCATTCCTGAAAAATGGCATTTGCATTCGCATTTGCATTTGAATCAAGTAAAACATTTGCATTCAAATGCATCGACATGCATTTGTTAAAAAGCCTGTTTGTGTGGTCTATGACGGAGAACATGTCTCTGTAATACCATCAAAATCACAGAAAACATTATTCTTTTCAAGCAAACATTCAATGCTATCTTTTGTAAGTTATAACGATTTCACCTCATTGCAACAGTTAGTGCCTAACTGGTAAATGCCATCAAGTCCAACGCTCTAAGTAGCCAGCTCTTCCACCTCGTGTGCCATTACTATGATGAAGACCAAAAGGCGTGCCACATTGAGGTCCATTGGCTCTCACATGGAACGTCGACAAGGAGAAGTCTCGAAAATTCGTAGAGAAACTCTCAAACAAAGGTGCCTCTTGAAGTGGGCATTACATGCTTGAATGGCAATGTTTTCCTGTGAACTCACTTAACAAGTCACACCAAAGCTGGTTCACCACGGTCACTGATTTCGTGGACAACATAAGCATTCATCGTGAAGCCGGTGGGACGGCAAAATCAAGGACAGAAACTTAACATGTTTGAACATTTAAGCACAGCCTCTCAGTGTGAAGAACCGGGACATGGAAACATGGGGCATCTTGTGCAGTGGCACCTGCCTTCACCTGCCTTCACCTGCCTTCCATGCAGAAGGAGTTTCAGACATACTTCCCAGATCTAAGTGCGCTGGTTTGAATTTCAATTGTTCAGTGTGGAGGTGTGATCTCTCTCAAATGGCATGCAGGAGAACCTTTTGGACTTCGTGAACTACTGTACCACATGATGCATTTGAAGCTTTTTGTATACATATTTGGCTGATGTGCCTGTGATGGCATTGTTGATGTCTCCATCTACATATGTAGCTAGTGTGCCTGTGATGGCATTGGTGATGTCTCCATCTACATATGTGACTGATATGCCTGTGATGGCATTGTTGATGTCTCCATCTACCTATCTCTGCTAGTGAGGTTTCTCGGCAACGGTCTATATGAAAAGTAAATGTTGTGCCCGACTGTATGAAGGATGACCTTCGAGTCTCCTTATCTAAAACTGTTCCCTTAATCGAGGCCCTGGTTTTGACAAAGCAAGCTCAGCCCTCGCATTCAGGTGGTTTCTCAAATACAGGTATCTTATCCTACCTCCATTCGGGGTACAGTTGTGTTTACCTCGTTACTGAAATGTGCATCACTGAACTCAGTGTTGAATGTTTGTCATCTGTAATTCTGTCAGTATGATGAGGTACCCGGCCGATCGTTTCAGTACACGGGGAGTACACGGGGAGGACACGGGGAGTACACTGGGAGTACACGGGGAGTACACGGGGAGGACACGGGGAGTACACGGGGAGTACACGGGGACACGGGGAGTACACGGGGAGGACACGGGGAGTACACGGGGAGGACACGGGGAGTACACGGGGAGTACACGGGGAGTACACGGGGAGTACACGGGGAGTACACGGGGAGGACACGGGGAGGACACGGGGAGTACACGGGGAGTACACGGGGAGGACACGGGGAGGACACGGGGAGTACAAGGGGAGTACACGGGGAGTACACGGGGAGTACACGGGGAGGACACGGGGAGGACACGGGGAGTACACGGGGAGTACACGGGGAGGACACGGGGAGAACACGGGGAGTACACGGGGAGTACACGGGGAGTACACGGGGAGGACACGGGGAGAACACGGGGAGTACACGGGGAGTACATGGGGAGCACAGACTCATCCACAGACCCGTCCACCCGTCTTTTGGACGGGTAAAATGCGTAAAGTGCGTTTTTGGACGGGTAAAGATTTATCTTGGACGGGCTAGCCCGTCCATGCCGTTTTTATAATCTGACATTATTATCCAACGCAATGCTAACTACAACAAGTGGTAAATTCAGTTGACTGGCAAATTCAGACTGTGAGAAATAGGTCAAGCCAATATAATTTTCTTGGAAGCCGGCCCCGCGCCCTCCGCCAGTAATTACATTGTATCCACCTGCCACTCAACATCTTTGATGTGTGTGGGGAAACCCAAAACAAACAGAATTGAACGATTTTACATGTTTCTACATAAAACATCATAAAACAAATACTGCTCAACATATTTGATTCAGGTTTACTTTATGTTAAAGCTTACAAATATGGCTACATTAGTCCCACTGGATATAGGGACATTCAGCCACTCATAAATTATCTAGTAGCAGAGTGAAATATGTTTATTTTTTCTGAATGGACTCTCGTTAGAAGACGTGTATCTTTGTTTGTCAGTTGTTATTTTGAACTATTATTATTTATGATGCACACAATATGTACAGGTAAATGTATTGATAGTTACCCCTGTCTGTTAAGACTTAGCTAAAATGATTGTGTAAGTAAATATATATATATATATATATATATATATATATATATATATATATATATATATATATACACACACATATACATCATATTGTTATAGCATGATTATATATATATATTATACTTACATTTTTTATCGTGCGACCGAGCGGGCAATCGAGCGTGCACACACATTTTGTTACATTCTAAAAACATTTTGGACTGGCAAAAATTTGATCCTGGATGAACCCCTGCCGGGGAGTACATGGGGAAGACACGGGAGTACACGGGGAAGACACGGGAGTACACGGGGAAGACACGGAAGTACACGGGGAAGACACGGGAGTACACGGGGAAGACACGGGAGTACACGGGGAAGACACGGGAGTACACGGGGAGTACACGGGGAGTACACGGGGAGGACACGGGAGTACACGGGGAGTACACAGGGAAGACATGGGGAGGACACGGGGAGTACACGGGTGAAAGCCTGTTGAGCCTGTAATGTTGGAGTGACATATGAACAGACAACATAATGACGTTGTTAGTGATGTCAGTTTGTTCCAATACACTTATTAATTATGTCTGGCATAAGGCCAATTTCTGTGGAAAATCCTTGCCCAAGCCTAGATGATAATCTTGTTTCTAAAGATACCTTTGTGCTGTATGACAGGTGATTGAGAGACTACATGTACTGAGGTAGCACTGTGTCCCTTTCATATACCGGCCTGATAGCAAGGTGTGTTGACTAGCCATCCAGCCTTGAGCCGGGTGTAACATCTGATAACATGGCCATGACTTGACTTCTTTGGGTGCGTTACATAGTTGCTCTCAGGGTTACATGACTCACAGTTATCATGGCAGTGGTAAAATTGTGTCATAACCAACTTGTTTCAACCACCCAGGGTAAAAGCAGCATTTGGGCACCAATATCTGACACCCAGCATTTACCAAGTTTTGCTTTGTCATTTATGCAACAGCTTACTTGTGTAGGTGACCCCAGGCAGACCTAGGACCAATTAATTGTCATCAATTCCATTTCTATTCCAGTTGACATGTTTTATCAAAAGTAAATTCCAATGCAATTCAAATCAATGTGCTGAAAAAACATAATTTCCAATTCAACTCCGTTCATTTTTTATCAATTCCAATTCAATTCTCAAGTCAGGATTTTTTGTAAGTTGCTGAAAATACTGGTCGAATCTGACTGACCGCTGATTGAATCTGCGCGACTGCTGGTCGAGTCTGCACAACCTCTGGTCAAGTCTGCTTGACCATTGGTCGAGTCTGCACAAATGCTTGAGCTTGTTGAAATGGCACGAGAGCCTATTGAAACAGCGTGATTACTGGTCGAGTCTGTGAGAGCGATTTAGTCTGCAACAGTGATACTGGTTACTGAAGACAGTGTTGTAGGGCGTGCAGCAAAGTAATGCCACAAATAGCATAATATACTACCCAGATAAGTGGCTAAAAGTTACCATAACACAGTAATTTATATTTCATATATTTTCATGAATCATTCAGTCATTCTCACAGAGGACAATAAATTAATGAACAAATAATCTACACATTTGTGTAAATGTTAGTTGCGTGAATGTGTTTAAAAAACAAAATTGATAATATTGTTAAATCTTGTAAGATGACAATGTCACGAGATGGTCTGCAGAATACAGAACAAATAACATAATAGGATGTGCAGCCTGTCAACTTTTTTACTCTTTTCTCGCCATCTTTACTTCTTGCATTGCTTCTCCATCATTTTTAGGCTTATTTTCCAGTCGCCTTGAGTCACACAGTTCAATTGGCAGGGAATGAAAGGCTAATCCTTCAGGTAGGCCATAATGGAAGGGGAACTGAAGACAATAGACTGTCAACTAGTGGGGTCATTGGGAAGATACCCTGGTGACCACTAATCAATCTCTCTGGCTGTAAATGTTTAGGGCTGGCATTGCTAATGTAATGTTTACTCCCCTAATGAGCACCCCAACCCACTCCAACAGTGCCACCCCAACCCACTCCAACAGTGCCAACATAACCCACCCCAAAAGTGCCACCCCAACCCACTCCAACAGTGCCATCCCAACCCACTCCAACAGTGCCAACATAACCCACCCCAAGTGTCAACACAACCCACTCCAACAGTGCCAACACAACCCACCCCAACAGTGTCAACATAACCCACCCCAACAGTGCCACCCCAACCCACTCCAACAGTGCCACCCCAACCCACTCCAACAGTGCCACCCCAACCCACTCCAACAGTGTCAACACAACCCACTTCAACAGTGCCACCCCAACCCACTCCAACAGTGCCAACACAACCCACCCCAACAGTGTCAACACAACACAATGGAGTCATTTGTCTGCATTGTTTGATTTGTTTCAATGAACAGGTAATCTCTGAAGCCATCAACCTATAGACCAGTTGGCCTTTTCATGTTGTATGAGTAACAGCTCAGGCATTGAAATGAAAGTTGACCATTGACCCAAAGAGCACTTTTTGAAAGTGGTTTCACAGGTCAGACAATGATTTCATAATCTGCTGAGGACACTGCTTACTACATAGCACTTTTTTCAATGGCATGTTGTGAACTTATGAAAGTGAATTTACAATAATAATTATTCAAAGAATTACGCATGAATTGCACATTTGATAGTGCATTTGATTGTGCATTTGACAAATCAAATGTTTGTGGGTAGCATTCAAATGCAAATGTTTAAGGTACGCATTCAAATGCAAATGCATTCACAATTTCATGGAGGCATTTCAATGCACATTCAAATTCATCCTTTCGCAAAAAAATACGTCACTATATTTTTTCCATTTTAACATGCAGTTAACAAGACAATCATTAGAACTTATACAATTTGTTCTTTCATTAAAATTCATATTATATAATATATTACACCAAAAGCTATATTATATATAGTTGAATAATTTAAACAAATTAAATTACAATTATCGTAATACCTTTTTACTATATTTCAGATTTTCAAGCATTTCCCCTCATCAGGGTTTTTTATTAAATAAAACACAGAGCAATGAGACTGATAAGTGTTTCTTGTATTGTTACAGCCACCTGGATGGGGGTCTTTCATTTACACAGCGTTTTTAGTCAGATCATTTTCAATGTGAAGCATGGTCTTTTATTCACACCTGCTCACTGTACGAAACAGTCTCTAGGAATAACAAACTCTTAAAGTAAAGGCTAATCAATTACTAGCCAAGTAGATCTTGTATTTCCATGTCACATCAGTGGCCGAAATCACCAAGCTGAAATAACATGGCAGTTGGACCGAATTCTCCAAGCGGCGAAATCACCACCACCCATCAGCGCTACTCCTGCGATGTTTCTTTCTGACCTAACCATGAAAACGACCACCTAGAGCCGCCAAACTTCTCTTATATTTACCATACATAATATGTGACCCGTTCCACCAAAATCAGAATGTCAGAAATTACATTTTGATGTAAAAGTACCACGTGAAATACAAATGTATGGGCTTTCCAATGGTGCCAAAGACAACTACCAACCTCTATTAGTTGCTGAGTTATCGTTTGATAAAGAGAAAGTGCCCCGGGTCATCTGACGAAAAATGAATCTGAGAAAAACAGCTTTGAAGTTTACTTAAGTATATTCATACATTTCAATAACAAAGGCACATCATATCAAGTTGAAATTTTGTACTGTTGAAATACACATAAACATGGATATATTGGTGGAATTCCATTTCAATAGCTGTGAAAATTCGCAAGATATGGCATTTTCAGCAACATTGCCGCCAACCTGTCCGCGCACTCGCTTGAAGCTGTCAATGTCAACTGTCGCTCAACTGTGGTCTTCCTTGTCACTCTTGACCTCAGAAATGACGTTTATTTCACTGTCGCTATTTTATCCATATTATTCAATTAAGTTCCCCAGTCAACAGCAACTAAGCAATTTATTAATAAACGTAGATTTGATGTAATAACAGTCTCCGTGCATGAGCTGAGCCAATCAGCCATTGCGATTCGTTTCATGTGATTATGTCCTCATTATTATTCAACGAATAATGTGGTTTGTTTACGTTTGGTCTCCGTTTTAAACTTCTCGGATTGGTTATGTAGTAACATGTGACTGATTTTTCCCTAGTAAATACATCCCGTAATAGATCAACTTTCCAACGATACCAATATGGCGGGGGTGGACGCAATGTGCAGTGGATACGATACATCTGAATTGAGCGAAGTTTCCTGTGTGTTTGTTCATTAAGATATACGATACATCTGAATTGAGCGAAGTTTCCTGTGTGTTTGTTCATTAAGATATTCATAGCTCTACGAAACATCGTATTTTTCAAAGTTATCAATCGTTTTATGACTTTATAATAAGATTACAGCAACTAGAATAGTTAGGCTAATTAAAAACATCAACACCTGAAAATCTTCCATTGCAGCCAAATTCAACCCTTCACACTTCGAAGTGGAATAGCCAGGCTCAGCGTTTCTGAGTTGTGTTTGTTTGACTTAGAAAATTGTTGGTGTCAGGTTGAATAATAATATATTATTATATATACATATATATATATTTTATTGATTCCATCTAGACAACAAGCTTATTACTAATTAAACGCTGATATTATTTAAACTGTCTAACCGTCTCCTTCAGTAGGTGTCATATAACCGATCTGGAAATCTAGTGTACATGATGTGATTTATCAAGTGTAAAAATCTACCTATAATTAAATTATGTGACTGGTTTTCAGCTAATATTACAGGCAATTTAGGCATTGTTTAGACTTTGCTGTCAAACAAATAATAATGACTTGACAAGCAGGAGTGTTCCATAGTGTGTCTACACATACATAATACGGCAACTTGATATAAAATTTGATACTTTCTAAAACAAATTCCCTATTTCGGGTAAGACCACTGTTGACCTTCCTGTCTATTGTTTCACGCGAATGTAGGGCATATTAAATTGTGATATGTGAATTTAAACAATTCATATGATGTGACATAAGTGCAACTGAGCAGGCATATTCACAGGTTTCTTTGTAGAAGCTATTGGCTGTGAAATAGTGCATTTTTTTGAGAGTTCAACAGGTGGAGGGATTTATGGGAATTTTTCTGTTATGGGCCACATGGGCACATAAATACATGGCTATTTTTGTAAAAATTTACGGGCATTGCATGTCGTAGCGTTTTAAAAAAGCTGGCCTGGACATATGTGATTTTGACAAAACTTGGTCAGTATGATGGCAGTTGCTCTGAAAAATTTTCAGAATTTTTTATAGTCACATTTTCTTATAATCAGACAAAACGTTAACATGGCCACCAATGCAATTTTGTACTGTGGTCTGCTCCCTAGATGTATGTACTTCTGAGCTAATCTCATTCTGATTTCTATTCCTTTTGTAACTGGCAGGGATACTGAACAATGAGTAATTGCTATTTGCACTATCAAGCTTCTGACTAAATATTGTTTTAGTTCTTTATTAATGTTGAGAATTGTGTGCATACACACCCATTTCTTAAGTGTTGCGTTTATAGTGTACACTGTCTAGAAAAGACTATAGGTTAGTTGCCCCTCCAGTCACCCAGGAAGGGTCACTGGAGAACAAGAGTACATGGTTATTCCCTGCAAGGCTGGACACCCAGTGTTTTGATAATCATTGCTACAAATTCTACAACTGAACAACAAATGACGAGACACCAGGTTGGTAGATTGAACCAGGATTCACTGGCAGTAATTGTCCTGTATTACTGCTTAAATTGAGAGGGTAAATGGACTTTTAATGTTTCCGCTGGGAGGGTCAGTCAGTTTGGTCTGGGTTGACCCTGTGGGCGGAATTCACCAGGCACATACAGACTTGTGTAGTGTTAAAGGTGCAGGTTTAATTCCATTTTTCAGATGCAGAAGCACTGTGCTTCCTAGATACTTGATAAAGTGGACTGGGACATTAGTATTATCAGAGGATGGCATTTTGTTGGTGTGCTCCAGGTTGGGATGTTGGAGCACTGTAGCTTGTGTTTATGTGTACTCTGTATAATTAATGGCTGTCTCTGAGGACATGTCATTGGCCTTGGTGGACAGACTGACCACTGGGGTATTAATTATATTATGTGCAGGGGTAAGACCACAGTTGACCTTCCTGTTTATTGTTTCACATGAATGTAGGGCGTATTAAATTGTGATATGTGAAATGAAACAATTCATATAATGTGACATAAGTGCAACTGAGCAGGCATATTCTCAGGTTTGTTTGTAGAAGCTACTGGCTGTGAAATAACGCATTTTTTGAGAGTTTAACAGGCGGAGGGCTTTATGGGAATTTTTTTGCTATGGGCCACATGGGCACATGAATACAAGGCTATTTTTGTAAAAAAAATTACAGGCATTGCACGTTGGTGCATTTTAAGAGCTGGAGGTATGTGATTTTGACAAAACTTGGTCAGCATATCAATGAGACGATGGTAGTTGCTGTAAAAATTTTCTTAATTTTTAGTGATCACGTTTTCTTATAATCAGACAAAATGTTAACATGGCCACCAATGCAATTTTTCACTGTGGTCTTCCCCCTGTAGGGGCTACTTATGCCCTGTGTAGTGTGTAACTTGTGTGTTAGTGGGTGGTAGCTATCTAAACGGATGCCATATAAGTATTTGGTCGTCTGTTGTTAGCCATATACTGAAACTTGAACCTCGCATGCGAGTGCCACCCCAGCAGGCACACGACGTTGTAGCAACGCTGTAGCAACGTTGTAGCAACGTCAGGTATGACGTTGTGATGACGTCGAAATATTGGTCGATATGAAAGTTGAGTCGACGTCGGATATCGACGTTGTTTCAATGTCGGATATCGACGTTGTTTCAACTTCGGATATCAACGTTGTTTCAACGTCGGATATCGACGTTCTTTCAACGTCAAGTATAGACGTTGTTTCAACGTCAGGTATCAACGTTGTGATGCCGTCGAATTATTGGTCGATATGAAAGTTGAGTCACGTCGGATATCAACGTTGTTTCAACGTCATGGTTGTTTCAACGTTGTAATTGAAACAATGCTGACTGATCTGTCAGCATTGTTTCAACTTCAATGAAACAAAGACACAAATGTATGAGTCCTATGTTTTTTATTGATGATATAAAAGAAAATGCACTTTAGAATATAATTTGTGTCTGATTAGACAGTGTCAGTGGGTTGTTTGGTTGTGCTGGCTGTTCGTCCACCTCCCCCACTCCTCTCTGGCGCATACTTCAGGGTGGCGGCACCAGCTGTGTTTACGTCAGACTCGGTGCTGCCATTCACCGACCTCATAACACTAGCTGAAAGGGAATGCATTTACGTAAGTTGTATTATATGATATCTTCTGATATCATGAAATGTGATAGATATCCTGGTAGTTTCTAGTTGGAAACATAAATCAATGAAGAAGCTTTTCTTGTAAAAAAAAACGAATTAATTAAATTTAGTTAATTACAAATTAAATAACCACGGCCCACGTACGGAATTGGGCGCTTCCTGAAGTTAGGACACTCAACTATAATAGCATAAATGCAAGTATTAATAACGAATTAAGCAATATGCAGCGCGGAATACTAAATGATGATTTCACAGAATATATAATATATAGATATATTATAATAATATATCATTAATGTTGTGTTTCTATTATGGTAAATCACTTACTCGCAACAAATAAACATATAGACATATATAGTGACAGCTAGTACTGCTGAGTTCACCTAAGACTATTATGTCCAAGACAGTTCACGGCCTTCGAGTTTGGCGCCTAAAATTACGATGTGAAAAGATCTACTTTCGTATGCTTTGCGAACAAAAATTATTTGCATAATGCTCAAAATCAATGTATTGGATAATAAAAAATACAGCCAAAGATTCACAAAGGAATTTCTGAAGATGTATACGTACCATGTCTTGCGGGGCGCCAATCGTTTATAAATTATAACTGTAAAAAGAATATGGCGGCATGGGCCGGGTAGACTCGCAGTAAAAAAAAATTAATATTGATAATCGTCAGTGAATATTTTGAACATATGGAGCTTACAACAAGAAAATGTTGTCATTGTTTGTTAATTTTTTGTGAGAGTAACTACACGTTTCATATGAATTTTAGTTAGTTTCTTTCCATTTTATTTTGCTTCCCACATGGTGCATTACCGCACGGGAAAAATCCCCTTGCATGCTATGCGAAATTTAATAGAAGTAATAAATCATAAGGGTACAGCGCGCGTGAGATATCAGAGCTCAGCCTCCCTCGATCCAAGCTCTGATAAATTACTTCCCGCGAGTGCGGGCGCCGCATGTGTGGCTGGCAAACGGGCTGTTGTCGGCAAGCGCTTGCCGAGCGCTGCCAGGCGATGTCCGCCCTTGGGCCCATGAATGTGTGCTGGCTGGGACATGATTCCTCATCCCGTTTTAAACCTAAATCGGTTATTTGGCTAGTGAATCAAACAGACAAAGTTGTGCGATCACAAATCCAGTCACTGACACTGGAAGCATGCTGTATGTTGCTGTTCAAATAAAAATTAATGTTCGTATAGTAACTTTCATCTTTAGCATAATAACCTAAATTCGAAGTCTTAACCACGTCAAACTTCGACGTTGTTACGACGAAGGTTGATCAATGTTATATTGATGTTGCGTACATGTTTTCCACTAATGTGCGTTGCGTATACCGACCTAAATTCGACGTCACAACAACGTCAAGCTTCGACGTTGTTACGATGGAGGTTAATCGACGTTACATCGACGTTGCGTGTATGTTGTCCACCTACGTGCGTTGCGTACTGACCTACACTCGACGTGCTAACAACGTCAAACTTCGACGTTGTTACGATGGAGGTTAATCGACGTTACATCGACGTTGCGTGTATGTTGTCCACCTACGTGCGTTGCGTACTGACCTACACTCGACGTGCTAACAACGTCAAACTTCGACGTTGTTACGATGGAGGTTAATCGACGTTACATCGACGTTGCGTGTATGTTGTCCACCTACGTGCGTTGCGTACCGACCTACACTCGACGTCCAAACGACGTCAAACTTCGACGTCGGTATGACGGGGGTTGATCGACGTTGCATAGACATTGTGTATATGTTGTCGACGTTGCGACTTTATTTCAACCTATTTTCGACGTTGAAACGACGTCCATGTGCCTGCTGGGACTGTGTCGGGGCAATGACGTTTGATATGGTTTGCATGACGCCGGTGTCATTATTACGACCAATTGTTGGAACCATGTATTAGGTCACAACAGTGTTTATCATTGCTATACTTAGTTAATATGATAGGGTGTTATAGTTTAACCATGTACACCTTGTTAATTGTGTGTTATTTGTAAAAAGAAGTATTAAACATTTCAAAATGTTGGCTAAGGAGTCATTATTACGACCAATTACTGTGGAACACAGCTCATGAAAAGCTAGTCGTAGCAGTGATGTAAATTGGTTTGTAATTAAGTCAAATACGTGCACCCAATTGTGCACACTTGATTTTAGGGCAATTCAGCAAATATATAATAAACGTTTATGCCATAATGCAGCTTTGCGGTGTCATTGGTATGCCCGTATTATCATAGTAGTAGTATCAACGTTTAGACGCTAAACTGTCGAGATTATGCAAATCAAGTGGAAGACAGCAATACATATTCATGAGAAGGAGCTGATAGAGAGCAGAATGGCGCCCGTACGAAAAGGTAACTATGCCTAGGTGAAAGATGCACGCACACAAGACGATCAGTTATACTCGTTGATGCCAAGATTTCAGCAAACATGCTGAGAACAGTGTCAGGCACACGAGGAATGTATAGTGTCAAGTCAGGCAAAGGAACAACCAGCAAGCCATGAAACCTGGCGTGTTTTTGCATTGGGTGTAAGACTAGTGGTCTTTGTAGCAAACAGAGATATATCGAGGAATGGTGCAGCCACAACATACGCATGACTGCCTCTCGCAGGCCTCGATGGACGCCAATCACAATCATCATGTCATGCATTGTGTTACAAATCACTGCTCAACTGTCTACATAATGACCTTATTGTGACTTGTGATGTTGGACACGAGTATTGTGACCATCTTTGGGTCATTCAAGAAATGTGGTTGGTCGTAATGGTAATGCCAACTTACATGATACTTATGACCAACTTACATAAATTCATTATTTCTTTTTTAAATGATACCTAAATACCATTTTCACTTTATATCATTGAAACAACATGTCACTCCCATTTCAAATTTACCAAGTGTGAGGCAATGCTGCCAGATATTTAATGCATAGATCAGTCTCAAGTCACTTCAAAGAAGGAAAATTTAACAGTGTATCAACTTCATGTGACTTTAAATACATTAGTATTACATGTTTGCCAAATTTAAAGGCTAGAAACAACAATGTATTACATTCTTACCATACTAAAGTGATTTAGTGAGAGCAGCATGGGTGTCATCAGTCAAGACCAAACAAAGGACAGGGTGCTTTGCAAATGCCCAGTGCGTGGTTATTGTTGATCTAACTATCTTCTAAACATGATATATCCATAGTATAGGTTCTGTACTTGAGTTTTGTGTTTAAATTTGTTATGATTAAGACAATTTAAAATTTATCACATCTGTCACATTTATTGAATGACCTTTTGAGAATTGCTCATATTCAGTTGCAGATGACCCCTGTAAAATAGAGGAGGTGATTGCACTAAGCCAGTGCTCTGACACATTATAAGGATAACACTCTTTGGTTAGGCCTGCAGTGCCCAGTTGGGGTGAACATTGTTATTGTGGTTACATTGGTTGTCATGAAGTACAGTCTTGCCTCGTTATAATGCGGTGGTTGGGGTCCACGATATTGGACCCCGTTGTAAGCGAGGCGCGTTAAGTGTTCCCATATCTGCCACCACGAACAGCAATTAACACGCCACGCCGCCACTGATCGCTGCAACTGTGATGAAGCCCTGTTGTCCCGCACAGTTTATAAAGCTTATTTAGAGTAGAATATTAACGTTAATGTGTGTTGTATCGATTTAAAATGTCATACTTTATCGAATGTTGAACTGAATAAAATATGTGTGTGTGGAATATGGAATACAAATAATCTGTTACGATGGGCTGACTGTATGACGCGTCACTATGAGTAATGCTCATCGAAAACAATAACCTGGAGATCAGCAGCGGAACATGTGCGTATGAGTTTACGCTTGCAGCGCAAACGTTGATTAAAAATTCTCATAGCTTAACTTCATCCTTTAGCCATCTCCTGAGACACTTTGCATTGCGATTCACCCTTTCGTATTCGGATGACCAAATGTAACTTTTCGCGTACCGTGTACGCCTTGCATTTTGGCATAGCGATTCGGGAACGATATTTGTGATGTGTGTAACAGACTAAGGGAAGGCTAATGATACTTTGTTGCTGTTTCACCTGATATTTATATTGCTGTTGCCTGCTCAATTACGTTTAACACGATTTTACTCAACTTTTATTTCAGTGTGAGTTATCTTCATGTATCGGCATTCAGTAAGAATTGTTTAATCTTGCCGCCTGAAATCGACTCGTTCTTGCTGCTTGTTATGTAGAATAAATAGGTTAAACTTCAATGTTTGTTAAACGGGTTAAACTTCAATGTTTTTAATGAGTTGAAAGGTGCAGGAGCGAATTGGCTGGTGTGACTCTGATGTCTAAATTACCACTGAATGTGTGAACAATTTATTCACATGCAACGCATTTGTGTGAATTACCATTGCAATTAACAAGCTGCCCGGCCGAAGCCAACGCTGGCGATACATGATTGATCGCAGCCCAACCATTTCGCCCCTGGCGAAGCAAATCGGGGTCCACGACCGACCGCGTTATATCCGAATCCGCGTTATAACGAGGCGCGTTATAACGAGGCACGAGTGTATTACTATTAGGTTAGGAAACATTTATTTTGATGGTCATCTGTAATCATATTAAGTAACTCTTTTATTAATAATTTCTTTTCCCTTTTAGGTACAACAGCACCCTCTGCTCTGCCCTTGTCAAGTATCTGTCCACCAAACAAGGTGACTGGGATGAGAATAAAGTTTATATTAAAAAGGAATGATGATTCCACTAATCAGTGACAAACACTGATGTGAACGAAGGAAAATTTGCCCGCCAATATGCATGTAAACATACCAGGCCTCAACATTAACACTGGCCTGGTGGCCCAATGCCATTTTGGGGGCTGCCCGGCCAGTTCGGGCCAAAAGACGGGCCACCATAAGTTTTAGATTATTTTATCAGACAGGTCATTGTTTATATTGTCTGTCTTTGCCCTTCCCTCGGCATCACAATTAAAGAAAATCGTCATCTCATCGATCTGACTTTGTATTATCGCGTCCTACAGACACCATATTGTTTTCATAACTTGCATATTCACCAAGTCCGCTTGGCATCGCTACTAGTGACGACATTCAGACTTTTTGAAAAGCTCATACCTTACAACAGATGCCTCCGTATATGTTTACACATTTAAAACAGTTCTAAAATCACAAGACTTGTAACATAAATGTGTTTTATAACTTTGCTGGAAAGAGATTTGGTCATACAATATTTACATGCCAAGACATTTCTTTATGGGACATTTGATCACATTTTAAAAGCTGTAGATACTTGTAATAATTTTTTTTCTCTGAAATAGTTGAAAAGTTGTGGCTGAAGATTTGCAGGTGTGGGGATTTCTCTTATATTCAGCCACCACATTAACACAACCGGGCAACTACATACACAGTTTATATGCACCAAGTTGTTATTTCTGCAGTGTTTTATAGTAAATCATTTCAAAACAAGACTCTTAAAAATGGGACGAACAAAGTTTAGCATATCGCATGGGCTTCCAACCAGCCCGCCCGCAATTGTGAATCCATTGCTTCACTACTGTCTGTTTTTCCAGAGGAAATAACAAAAACAAATTTCTATACCTCGCTGAATCACGTTTACATCCGAATGCTGCATGCAATCAACACCGCCTACGTCACAGGCACGTTGGAGGTTAAGGGGCTGCTCGCCACTGATTGGTCAAAATTGTAAACACTGATGATTATGCCAGCTTCAATAAAAACTTACATAGACCAGAATTTCACTTTTAGAACATATTCCCAGTAAACCACTTGCGTGATATTCTTCATTATAGTTGCAAATGGTTAGTTTTCAGGCACTCTTATAGGTGCAAAGGCCCAAAACAATGCCTTTGGTTTTACTTTAGATATGCATACACTATCTTTTATGCATCACTACAACTGGCATGCTTTTGGTTTAAGTTGGCACTGTAAAAAGATCCCAAACTGAAGCTGTATTACCTTCCCATGCACAGTTTTAAGTACACACAAAAAAATTATAGATGCATAGATCTAATGGCCCCATAGGACCACTTGGCTGCAAGTGGCCAGCCCCAAATGTTTAGATATGCAGAAACCAAGATTAGCCATCAACTTATCACACTACCAGAGGACATTCTATTGTCTAGGCCTTCCCTCCAATTGACAGGTGCCTGAATGAGCAGCCCACCCCAGTTGGGACAGTGTATATTATATGCTCTGTGATGATCTCCTTCCCATCCACACATGCATGAACCTGATCTTTCTCATACTAGTAACTGCAATGGTGATTGTTGGCCTCCTGGAAACACCTGGATAACATGGCTGTGAACTATCCAGTAATATCAACTGTTAAATGAGCTCTTAATTGAGAGTTAATTGGGAATTAGTCAAGTAATTAAATTAACCCCTTTTAATAAAGTTAATTAAATAAATTAATTGAGTTAATTCAATTAACAATTGATATTAACCCTTGCCTGGCTCCTACAGTGTCAGTTCCCATTCGCCCGTCATATTTTTTATTATTACTAAAAATTTATAAAGCACCATATATGTAGGACCTGCCTGTTCATATATGTACGACCTGCTTGTTCATAAGGGTGTTAAAAACATACATGCAATCATAAAAACAAAAATCTAAATTATTACAGTAGGGGGTCACATGAAAATGTATTTCATGTTAGAAATCAATGCACTTTGCACAGCTAGATAGGATTTGAAACAAGGAACACAATGACACCAAGATAATTAAAATCGCACTGTCCACTCAAAAGATATCAACAATTGAAGATGATAGAAATATCACTTTTCTTGCATTTTACTGTAATGGAAAATACTTTGGAAAAAACGTAAAATAACTGACAGATTCCAAGCTACAATTTTAAAATGTAAAATAAATCTTTTAATTGAGCTAAAATTGGAAAATTTCTTCTACCAATATTTTTTGGTGTGCCTGACAACACAGCAACTTCCATTTTATGATGCTAGAATAGGAGCACTGACCAACTGGCTCTTGATTTCTAGAAAAAATTTTTCACACTCCGAAGATAATTCCCATTTAGTGTCATTCTTTAGCAAGTGGTTCAATGGACAAGCCAGTTTACTATAATTTCTTATAAATCTCTTATAAAAATTACTCATTCCCATAAACCGTCACACTTGCGTCTTATCCTTCGGCACAGGATACGTATCTATCATGGCCGTCTTGTTCGGATTAGGTTTTGTCCCATGTTTGGAAATGACATGTCCCAAGTAATCAACCTGCTGTGCTGCGAAATGACACTTGCTGGGCTTTAATGTCAAGTTGTGCTGTCTCAATCTCTTAAACACATCTTCTAAGTCCCTCAGATGTTGTTCAAATGATGGACTGTAGACAATTATGTCATCGACATATACCAGCACTGAGTTAAAAATTAAATAAGAAAATACCTTTGAAATGGTTATCTGAAATGTCATTGTTACATTTGATAATCCAAATGGTAATCTGTTCCACTGGTACTGACCTTGTTGCGTGATAAAGGAGCCCTGAGGCCAAATCTAGCACTGTGAAATAAGATGCTTTAGCCTCCCTAATGGCATCCCACACATCATCTAACCTAGGCAACGGGAAAGTAGTTCGCTCAGACAGAGCATTTACCTTATGGTATCGCAAATCTATACACTGCGTCACCTGGCTTTCTCAACATCACAACTGGTGATCGCCATTCTGATGTCGAAGGCTCTAAAAGTTCCTTAATTTGCTTTTCCATCTCTTTACGCATTTTGGGCGATGTTCAATAAACACGCTGAGTTACCAGTCGTGTATTACCTGCATCAATTCGATGGTAGTGTAACTCAGTTTTCCCCAAATTTTGCACGTTTACTGCAAACATATCCCTGTTTTCACTAAGCATTTGGCTTAATTTTGACTTCTGTTCACTGCTTAGATAAGCATTGTCCAAATTCATTGCCAGTAAGTGCAATTGACTGTTGGTCATTTGTGTCTCTCCTTTGTTTTCATTATGTTTCTTCACTTACTTCTGTCACTTAGTGTGCTGGTATTCTGTGGCAAAGTGCCACTCTTATGCCCTTTGCAATAGTTGTTGGACAACTGGAGTTGTTTACAACTCCGACAACCGTGATTCTACCTTTCGGCTTAACCACACAACAACTCACTTTAACTTCTGGCTTATTGATTTCCATCGACGTCACAGATTCTGTGACCAAACAATCATTGTCATATGACCTTGTAAGCAGCACTGGGAACACAACTTCTGAATTTGCTGTTACGAAAACAGATTTCACTGTTCTGGCCAAACTCAACCTTATAGCGTGCTTCTGGAGTTTGCATATCAATTTGCCTGCCAGTGTTATAGTACTGGTTTGAAAATCAGCTTACTGATTTGTCAGAAAATCCATCCCTAGAATTACGGAGTGATGGCCGTCCAAAACATGGAAATCCTGTTCTAAAACATGGCCTGATACATTGACTCTAGCAGCGACAGTGTGAGTAATTCCCCCAACACCTGTGACTGCACAAAATTTTGGACAATAGACTATCTGAAATAATTGAAATATGCGCACCGCTGTCCACGAGTGCTCGGCAATTTTGATTTTCCACTCTAACATTTAGCATGTTTTCTCAACACTTCTCTTCTGTAAATTTCAACGTTGTTTTCTGCACATTAGCTTTCCTGAACTGGGGTTTCTTCTCCCTACTTTGCTTGGTGAATCGCCCTATGACGAGATGCTCTAACAGGTATGTACCTTCATGTCCTGGAATGTCAACATTGTGCTACAAAGTGACCTACTTGTTGGCACCCAAAACAACTTTTTAAGTACACAGGACAATTTCTGTCCCGCGCACACTACCTACCACACTGTGGACATCGGTCGTTCCGGTAGCCACGGTGTTGCTGTCCTTGGTTCTTTCGCGCAGCAGTTTTGTTCTCCCGGTAGCTGTATCCTCGCTCTGCAGGGCTGTGCTGATGTGCAGGCGGTCCTCCATAGCTTTGTCGATCTTGGCTTCCCAGCCCATAATCCCTGACTCGGGTCATGTGACGGCTCCCGTTCCGCTCGGCCGCTCTCTGCCCCATCAGCCCGCCATCGTGTTTCGCATACGCCATCACGTCATTAATCTGTTCTACTAGCCATTTCTCGATGAAAGACGCCACCGAGGTGATCTGCTCAATCGGTTTCATCAGCGCCGACATCCCATTTATTGCAGCCGGGCAGCGTAGCAATTCATCCACTGTTGCAGGTTGCGACTGTTCCACGTCACGGTCAGATGCAATCCCTGAAGCAATATTCGCACTATTTGGGCCTGTGACATTTCCAAGCCGCGGGCAGCTTTCATCATGTCGGCCGTGAAACTGGCGACAGTTTGTTCTGGTTGTTGTCTGAGCGTGTAGAGGTCTCGTTCTTGTCGCCATCTCCCGTGTTGCGATCGAGCGAAGCATTCGCGGCATGCTGCTTTCAACACGGCCCAGTTCATTTGTGTGCTCTCTGACAGTGTCAGAACGTTTCAGCTACTCCCGTGATGTGGAAAGCGTCACTGTAGTGATCAATGGTCAAATTTTGCAGGCGGGCGTACCGTTCGAATTTTTGCAGCCACATATCGGCGTCTTCGGTAATTCCGTTGAACTTATTCACAGCGTAATCCAGATCCAACACAAACCGCAACTTGTTGCAGCGTGTTAATGATGCCTTCGATCGCTGCTACCATAGCTTTGTCAACCACATGCATCACCTGCCTTTCGTTTTCACCGTTGTTATCGCCCATCAACATCACCACCATCGCCATGCTGGGCTCGGAATTTGCCATCTCGTATTCGTCACAACATCTTTCTGTCATCATTAACGGTCGGACATTTTGTGTCATATTTGCCCGTGTGTTTTTGGCAGGCCCGTCCTTCTTGGTTTCTTTGTTAACACGTTAATAATGGTGGCCACACCGTAAGTAAGTACGTCTAGTGTTTCCCTCGATTCTGATAACTCTTTTCTCAACACAATTTTGAAACTCAACGGCCGATTACGACTTTAACATTTTTACCACGTGCTCTCTCTTTAATTTCAAGTAAACTTTGGAAAAATAAAAACCGCGGATTCTCTACGAATTGTCGTACCGCTCCCTATTACAATTTAAAATAGGAAACGGCCAACAGGTAAATGGGGATTAGCTAAATGGTGTAAAGACCTCAATTTTATACAACAAAATAATATATAAGACACACATTCAAGATTTTCAATAACACATGCTTTAATCGGAGTAAAACCTTGTGTGCACACTCTGTAAAATTAAGATTGAATGGTCAAAATAAAGTATCCTTATGCCACACAATAATTAAGAAAGCATGTGTAGCAGCAGGATACTGCCAGAACCGAGGATACTCCTGCACTCAACTTACCAGGGACACCAAGAACCCTTCTTCTCTCCCTCCAGCCATCTTTATAGGACCCCCACTTGGGCGGCAAACTCTAGTCACATGACTCATTCAAGTAGCACTGCCCTCTGGTGGGGAAAATACCTCAGTGCTGTCCTATTGTGTGACTCCACGCAATTATACCCACTTATGGCTCTACAATAATATTCTGCAAGGAACAAACGCTGCTAGCAGTCCAGTACGTTGCAAATGGTAACAACATGCAATAAAATAAACGACTAAAAAAATACTGCATTAATAAAGCAGAATAAATTAACCATTAATTAAAGTCTAGTCGTTATGACCTATGTATACTGGGAATGCAACTAGACTAAAAAATTACTCATGCTTGCGAGTATATGGCTTAGGGTTGCCGCTGTAGTTATCAGCATACTTGCATTAACATAATCGTATAGTGGTAAAATTATTGTACTACGTCACATTAATATGTAGAACAAAACAAATGTGCTTAGTAATATAAATACATGTACGCTTAACTTTCGCCATTGTGCCAAAGCCGAGTGATCTTAAGCTGTTGCACTGGCGTTTGTTATGATTGCAATCTCTTTCTGACATTAGATTCAAATATTATGCATTCCCGTGTAACAATAATGTTAAAAATTCAAAACATTAAATGGGCATATATATCAGAAGTGTGGCTATGTAAGGGGCATTAAATAAGGAACACTGACATGATTGATATCCAGGATTATGTACTTGTCCTACACTGGTAGCTACTTGTCCAGGACAAGAGTTAATGTTGAGTCCTGAGTTAGTGCTGGGTGATATTTTGTGGTGTCGACGTTTAGTTCAGTATATCCTAGCATGTTATGAAGAAAAAAATCACATTAGCCGCCCCACATGGGCGTCCGCGGGGGGATGGCAAGGCACATATATTTAATATACATATATATATATA
Source organism: Lamellibrachia satsuma (assembly GCA_033239005.1). NCBI lineage: Eukaryota > Metazoa > Annelida > Polychaeta > Sabellida > Siboglinidae > Lamellibrachia > Lamellibrachia satsuma. Next base: position 2,893,003 of record BSQZ01000031.1, read on the forward strand.
TATATATATATATATATATATATATATATATATATATATATTTATATATATATATATATATATATAATTCCTGCGGACACCCCTGCTGCCTTAGATTCCGATTCATGCACTGCAATGTTATGATTATTTCAGCCAGATGAATTACAACAGGAAAGTAGTTCGTGGCCATGCCATGGCGCTTATTATAAAATCACTGTATAAACGTTCTTGACATTGCACAACTATCAGGCCAGGCTAAGCCTAAGCCTTGGGGAGGTTCGATTATAAAGGAATCCACGAACAAGCATCCATAGATCGCAGCCGACATAAGTAAACTTAAAGTGGATAATTAGACTCTTACCTGATAATACGCAGTCTAGTCGTAGTGGCCTGTCTGTGATGTCGTAGTACGGCAGACGACGCTTTGTTTATTTACGTTCACGGACACTCGACAGGGCCCGTTCAGCCTCAGCTCAGACTCAGCAGCGTCAACGCAGTTAGCGTCGATACCAACCGGTCAACGGTCCAGTGATTTTACGCCGCCACCTCCGGTGTCCGTGCGTACACTGACGCCCCAGAAACAAACGGGTCAGCTATACAGGCTCAGAGGCGTCAGCGTCTGCTAGCGTCGATACCAACCGGTCAAAAACAATCCAGACGATCTTACGCCGCCAAACGGGTGCTGTGGTGCGTACACTGTTCGCTTACCCGCGTTCACTGGCAAGAATTAGAAAAAACACTGGATTTATGAGCATGAGTTCAGAACCGCCCAACATTGGTAATCATTTATGCAACAGCTTGACAATGTGTACCAACACAAGCTATTTATGAGCATGAGTTCAGAACCGCCCAACATTGGTAATCATTTATGCAACAGCTTGACAATGTGTACCAACACAAGCTACATATAAACGTTGACTAAGTCGTTATTTTGCTCGTACGCTCACTGACGTCCCGAAGCAAAATGGCGACTACTGCGGCAACGTCGATGCAACGATGCGTTAGATTATTGATAGTCACATGATGATGTACGAAGGGCGGGGATTACGTCAAGGCTAAAGGTCGTATATATCAAATTTATTACGACAACGCGCTTCTGCAGTGGCGTATTTTGGGGGCATTGTGCAAAGCCCCTTAGCTTATATTTTTTGGCACCGTAAACTGGGGTGACTTTGGCCCATTTTTTAAAAGATCGCTCTAAAAAACTGGTAGCCTCAGTGATAAAGCAATACACAAAAAGACTACCACTATAAGTTTAACCAACCTACTGTCCCTACTAGGGACCCTAGATGATCACCACTATGACAGCAAATGTGTACCATGGGAGGGTATTCTAATTCAATTCATTTGTGCTGGGCCAAAGTCACCCCCATAGGTTGAGCTGACTTTGGCCCAAATATATGTGTACATTGAATAAGAATGTTGTCTACTGCATACCGCGACTACATGTTATAAGCTTGGACCATTATATAATGTATACATGTTTATAAGTATTTGTTTATTTACAATGATAACATGAACAATTAGAAATCAAACCGAGGTGACATGAATAGCCCGCTGGGGTGACTTAATTTGGCCCAGAGCAAAAAAGTTGTCATATGACACCTTGGACCTCTGCATGCGTTCCAGTCACCAAAATGGTGGTGTCAGATTAATGCTACATCATATTTCTTGGGATACCACCATTTTGGTAAAAGGAACCACCTAAAGGTCCAAGGCAACTCTTTTTTGCTCTGGGCCAAAGTCACCCCAGTGGGCTAACGTCAACGCAGTTTACAGTACGTAACCTTTTGCGCAACTAGGGCCTAAGTGTGACGTGGTAATTAAGTCTTGCTATCGCTGATGTAGCCAGGTTTACCCGTGTGCGTATTTCGTGGAGTGGAGTCACCCTCAGAGGAGATGATCGACCCGAGGTACTTGAATGATGTCACTGGTACAACCATTGAAACTATTCTGAAACAAACTGGGCAATAGGACATTTTGGTAAAACAACTGATAATAATAAAAAAACTTCTTTATTACTTCAAATGTATTTAGAAAACTGAGTGGGTAATGATTACTTTTTATCTTTTAGTGAAATTGTGTTGTCTGCGACGTTTGATCACACCTTGAAATAGAGTGAGAATGAATGTGAACTTCAGGCGTATAATAAGTGGCCAGCCTAAATGTTTGACAACATATTGTTAAATGGCTTAACATATTGACAGTTTTGGCTAGAAAAAAGTTATAAGAAAATACAGTCACAACATTGCTTTATTCGTAACCTGTGTATAATATACAAATACAAAGTTACAGTTTGCACATTTTCACAGACAAATAAGTGCAATAAAATTTTATTTATAAGACGAATATCCTCCGTGTATATGCATACAATATTTTACAGGACAAAGTTAGATTTTAACACACAACTATCAGGAGCGTAGCTGGGACTAAACTCATGTGGAAGCACACATCTAAGAGGGGTCAGGGTGTCCAGTTTTTAAAGCAAACTAATAATTTGCAATCTGGTGCATTGTGAAGTCAAACTAAATATAATAGCAATGCCCTTCCGGAGAAACCCATGACCCTCCACTCGACACCCATCCCTGGTAAAAGGTGGATGTGAACCGCTTGCAACAATAACAACCATTTAATCATAAGCCAAGAAGACACGTAGACAATGATAATGCGCCGGCAATAAATGTTTACGAATCTATCATTTAGTCGCTACACTCTCTCTCTCTCTCTCTGATTTGGGCGGAATAACTAACCACATGTTCTTTTTGACGACTGAAATGGTGGATGATGCGTTCTCCACCCAACGTCTTGTCCTTTGTTGATATGCGTAAGGGCTACTCCCGACAATACAATACAATACAATACAATAAATTGTATTCAAACAACAAACATAGTAATGGCTGCAATAGCCGTGACAATATATATATTTATTCAAACAACAAACATAGTAATGGCTGCAATAGCTGTGACAATATATATAATTTTTTCAGTGACGTAAAGAGATGTTTGAAAGGAATACACAAGAAGTTAAAATAACTTGTATATAATGTATCCCCTACATAGCTATTTGTTTAATAACACTTGAGTAATCAGAATATGTGCAATTACAAAATACTGAATCACATACAATTCAAATGCCTACATTTATAAGGAATAGAGTCCTGTTATTTACATACTCAATAAACATGATACAAAAATTATTGACATATTATATGTTCTGTTAATTCAGAACTAGCAACAGCAACTAGTAACAGTAACTAGATTATGTTATACAGGCTAACTATGTATATTCACTTATACAAGCGCTCAGTTATCACAGTGGTTCGGAGCTAGTTCTTGTGGCAATGGATAACCACTGTATTGTGGCAGTCAAGACAAACATGACCAGCAGTATCACGACTGCTGTATGTTAAGGTACAGGACAAGATCAGATGTCCTGTATCGTGTCATCGAGTGTGTTGTGCCTCTCCGCGACCAGGCGCGCAGATAGCTGTACGCACGTGTTCCACACCAATATCGCGAACAACTCTTTTTCTCCATTCATTGGCTATGCAAATATTAAAAAATCCAACCCGCCCCGAGAAACGGAGACCTTCACCACCTCCCATACTGCCTTCCATTTTGTAGATGACGCAGATCACCTGGCATGTCGTCTTGGAACACGTCGTACAACTACATAACCAAGTGTGAGATTAATCCGCTGTCGTGGTGTGAGGTGCCCACATAGCGATTCTGGATTACTAATAGACGTGCGTGTGTTCATTTCCCGCAGCAAGTGGTACACGAACGGCAGATACATTGCCCTCATCCAATACTGGCTGGACGTGTCAGTTATATCAGCGGACACGTTGTCATGGACGATGCCTTTGTCAACCAGCATTGAGTGGCTCGCATCAATATCAAATCTTCCCGCTGGCTCCTCAGCACTGTCAAATAATGCATTCCCTACTTCTGTGGCGGCCCTCTCCTGCTGCAGCTGGGTGAGTTGGTGGTTTCCTCTTTGGCAGACGTTACACTGTCTGATATGTAGAAATGTGGTCAGAGGAAGCAGACTTTGGAGACCACGTTCAATGGCCACTAGTGTTATGGTGAAGTCAACATCTTTGATGGTCAAAAAGTAGCGCCCGGCTTTGCCTTCACCATCTTCTTCCAAATATCCCAGGGCAGCGACTACTGCAGTGAATGCAGACTTGAATGATACAGAGCGTTCGTACAACTGGACCATCCTGTCTCACAGAGAGATTGCAGATTAATTATGTTTGGGATCTTCGTCTAACTTAATCTCAGCCTTAAGAAACGCAACCTCTGGGCTGAGTATTTGAAGGAAAAGGCGATCTGATCTGTTGGACTGTGTGCATCATATTTCTTACTAGTGGCTCTTTGCTGGTATGCACGATAGCCGAGTTAACAGTGTGTCCTTTGCATCGAGTGTATTATGGCGCCGGTTATCAACTGTCTGAATTGAGCTTGCACATTACGATGGATGACATTCAGATTAGGGATGAACATTAAATTTCTGGGACGGGTTAATTTTTGAAATATTTGCATAGCCAATGAATGGACAAAAAAGTTGTTTGCGATATTGATGTGGAAGCACGTGCGTACCGCTAACTACGCGCCTGGTTATTATTTGATAATGTTTATTATTAATTTATTACAATGTTGTATTTAGCATTCTATATTGGTTTGAATTTATTTAAATATAGCTGACAGCTGTTACTCTGTATAATGTTCATGTAACCTCTTTTATTAAATAAATATTGGATTGTTGCCATCAACACACTCTGGCTTAGACTGAGTGTTCAGCCATCAACACACTCTGGCTTAGACTGAGTGTTCAGCTATCAACACACTCAGGCTTATACTGAGTGTTCAGCTATCAACACACTCTGGCTTAGACTGGGTGGTCAGCCACCAATACACTCTGACTTAAACTGGGTGGTTAGCCATCAACACACTCTGGCTTATACTGAGTGTTCAGCTATCAACACACTCTGGCTTATACTGAGTGTTCAACTATCAACACACTCTGACTTAGACTGGATGGTCAGCCATCAACACACTCTGGCTTATACTAGGTGGTTAGCCATCAACACACTCTGGCTTAGACTGGGTGTTCAGCGATCAACACACTCAAGCTTAGATTGGGTGGTCAGCCTTCAACACACTCTGGTTTAGACTGAGTGTTCAGCTATCAACACAATCTGGCTTATACTGGGTGGTCAGCCACCAACACACTCTGGCTTAGACTATACAGATATATATATATATATATATATATATATATATATATATATATATATACATATATATATATATATATATATATATATATATATATATATATATATATATATATATATATGTATGTATATATATATATATATATATATATATATATATATATATATATATATGTATTTATATATATATATATAAATAAATATATATATATATATATATATATATATATATATATATATATATGTATATATATATATATATATGTATATATATATATATATATATATATATATATATATATATATATATATATATATATATATAACTCTGCCTGGAAAATGCTTTTGAGAATCTCCTGCCGGTCCCAAGCCCGGATAAAAGAGGAGGGTTGGGCGTGGGGCCAGCGACCCCACCCCGTAAAAACAGCCTAGCTACGGAAACTGAAACAAGAGAGAAAACTGCACCGGGCAGTAGGAGAGAAGCAGTATAGGCAACTGGACTTATGAAGGATGGGGACCAAACCCGCAAAGAAGTCTTCACCCCGATGGCGGATCTCCTTACACCCAAAACTTTTATCAACATCGGATGCTGGAATGTGAGAACACTATATCAGACAGGAAGACTGGCACAGGTTCTCCAGGAAATGCACCAATACAAAATCAGCCTTCTAGGTATCATGGAGGCTAGATGGACTGGAGCTGGAAAGCGACAACTGGCGACAGGAGACACCATACTGTGGTCAGGAAGAGAGGACAACCAACATAGACAGGGAGTAGCCCTGAATGGAAACCAATAACTGAACGATTTCTTTATGCTAGATTTAAGTCCAGATTTATCAAACTCTCTGTGGTAACCTGTTACGCACCTACAGAGGAAGCAGAAAAAGAAGAAAAAGATAACTTCTATGACAGTCTTCAGTCAATTTTGGAAGACATCCCCAAACATGACGTACTAGTGGTTCTTGGGGATTTCAATGCACGAGTTGGGAGCGACAACACTAACAGGGAAAGGATCATGGGCAAACACGGAACAGGTACAATGACTGATAACGGCAGCAGATTGTGTGACATATGTGGGGAGAATGACCTCGTGACTGGAGGGACACTCTTCCAACATAAGACAATACGTAAGCTGACATGGAGATCCCCAGACGTCAGAACTGAGAGTCAAATAGATCACATCCTTGTAAATGGAAAATGGAGACGCTCTCTACAAGACGTCAAAACAAGGAGACTAGCTGATGCTGGCAGCGACCGCAACCTGTTGATAGGAAAACTTGCACTGAAACTGAGAAAGGCAAAGACAGGACAGAAGAAGAAAGAACGTTTTGATACCACCAAGCTACAAAACCCAGAAACCAAGCAACAGTTCACAATTGATCTGAAGAACAGTTTTGGTATTCTGCAGGAGGAAACAGAGATGACTATACACAGCTTCAACATGGCCATGGAGCTAGCAGGGAAAGCAGTGCTAGGCTACAGAAGAGCAAAGAAAGAGCAGTGGATTTCCACATCAACTTGTGACAAAATAGACCAAAGGAAAGGAATAAAGAAAAAGCTGCTCACCACAAAGTCCCCAAGACTCAAAAAAGACTTTCAAGAGAATACTTACAAAAAGACAAAGAAGTAAAACGGAGTACCAGAGTAGACAAACGAACTTACATTCAAAACCTCGCAGAAGACGCAGAAGCAGCAGCAAGAAGAAAGGATATGAAGTCACACTACCAAATAACCAAGAAGCTGAAATGAGATACAGGTCCAAACCAGAATCTCCCACTGAAAGATGCAGATGGAAAAATAATCACAGTCAAGAAAGAGAAGATAGAGAGATGGAAGGAGCATTTCCAACAGGTTCTCAATCGTGCAGATCCACCCAGACTTGCAGACATTTCGGAGGCAGCAGATGACCTTGAAATCAACCTCGACTAAATCACAGAAGCAGAAGTCAGAGAAGCCATTAAAGCCCAGAAGAATGGAAAAGCACCAGGAAGCGACAGCGTCTGCGCAGAAATGCTGAAAGCAGATGAACAAGAAACACCCAGAATCCTCTGCCAAATCTTCCAGAGAATATGGGATGAAGAAGACACACCAGATGATTGGAAGACAGGCACAATTATCAAGCTACCAAAGAAGGGCGACTTGGGGAACTGTAACAACTGGCGGGGCATAACCTTGTTATCAATGACATGCAAGATTTTCAGCCGCATAATCCTGAAGAGAATATCAGCAGCTACAGAAACAATCCTCCGCCAGGAACAAGCCGGTTTCAGAAGAGGAAAGTCATGCATCGACCACATTTTCACGCCACGGCAGATTTTGGAACAAAGCACGGAATGGAACAGTACGATCTACATTGCCTTCATTGACTTTCAAAAGGCCTTTGACAGCCTTCACAGAGAATCCCTGTGGAGAATATTACGTCACTACGGGATCCCACAGAAGATGGTAAATGTGATCAAGATACTTTACACAGACGTCCAGTGTCAAGTCGCCTGTAACATTCACATGTCAGACAGCTTTAGCGTAAAATCCGGAGTAAAACAGGGATGCATTCTCTCACCATTTCTTTTCACCCTTGCCATCGACTGGCTGATGATAGAAACCACCAAAAATGGAAACAGAGGCATCAGATGGACACTTACCTCGATCTTGGAAGACCTGGACTATGCAGATGACATTGGACTGCTGTCTAACAGGCACAAAGACATGCAAGAAAAGATGAACAAACTCACAAGAACAGCACCACAGATTGCGTTAAAGCTCAACACAGTAAAAACCAAACTGATGAGGATCAACAACAAGACAGATAACCCCATCACCATAAACAACATAAACAACAGTGAGGCTTTGGAAGACGTTCAGGACTTTGCATACCTGGGAAGCAAAATCACAACAGATGGAGACTCTGCAAAAGATGCCACGGCTAGGATGAGAAAGGCAAGTCAGACCTTCGCTATGCTGAAGCCCATCTGGAAATCCAAGCAACTGAGATTGGAAACAAAACTGAGACTGTACAATAGTAATGTTCTCAGTGTACTTCTCTACGGCTCCGAGTGCTGGAAACTGACAGCCAAGCTAGCACACAAGCTTGAGACATTCCAAAACAAGTGTCTACGGAAGATCCTAGGAGTATTTTGGCCCAACACCATCACTAATGAAGAGCTGCACCTCAAAACAGATGCAACATCCTTGGCCACACAGATAAAGAAGAGAAGATGGCTTGGACACGTGTGCCGAATGTCACCTGGCGCACTGCCCAAGACAGCCTTACACTGGACAGCAGATGGAAAAAGGAGACGTGGTCGCCCAAAAGAAACATGGAGACGAACAGTGGAGAAGGAGATGAAAGAATGCGGCCTGACATGGAACACCATCACCAAATGGGCTGCAGACCGACAGCAGTGGCGCTCTCTTACCGGGCACGAAAAGGACTAAGTAAGTAATATATATATATATATGTATGTATGTATGTATGTATGTATGTATGTATGTATGTATGTATGTATGTATGTATGTATGTATGTATGTATGTATGTATGTATGTATGTATGTATGTATGTATGTATGTATGTATGTATGTATGTATGTATGTATGTATGTATGTATGTATGTATGTATGTATGTATATATATATATATATATATATATATATATATATATATATATATATATATATATATATATATATATATGACGTGCCCTATGTTATCGGGTGTATTACCTATACCCTCAAGTCGTCGGGTGTATGACGATTGCCAGATTAGCTCAACAGTTCAAGGTAGCGGCAAATCCTTCGCAGAAATAGGCCACATTCGTCGGCATTGCGTATGCGTCCAGACGAGCAGTGAACTGCACTAGTTCAGTGACACAGGCACACACACGACCTATCGGTTAGCTATTCATGTCGGGCATGTTTGTAGATGGGCCGATAACCGCTGTAGTCGAAGGACACGGTGTGCGTAATTAGAAGATATGCGATAAGACAAACAACATTGTGCCCAGACACACGCAGCAGTCACGTAAGGAGAGACCAGCTACTTGGCAGTACGCCTCACGTGCACGCCACAACCTCGATTTCATCGCTCCGCACGACTATTGTTGCACTTTGTATGACCTGAGTGGGATCATAGAGTTATATATCATTAATAATTCCCCTATAGTTTTATTAACGGGTGTTCTACTTCTGTGGGTGGGATACACCATCACTGAGCGAGACGAGGGCCGCGCCTGGAGGTCGTGTGAGAGTTCTGTGACGTGTCCTCGACCTCGGTCTAATTGTTTCGCCAAAATTATCGAATTACAAAGGTGCAATGATGCGTGCTAATTTTGTCCTCGGGTAGACTTGTAAGGCTTAGCGAGAACAAAAACAAATCCCACCAAATCTCCTACAGGATGAGAGTAGGACAACACAACATTACATGTGCACAAGTTACACATATACTAAAACTATTTTCATATGTTGTAGCTATAGGTTAGAAACGAAGCAGATGCATTATACATTCCTACATATTTCTCAACATAGATCAACTGCACCAGTAGTCTTAACATACGAACGCCGTGCACAGCGCAACTTAGCCGGTCTTTGTCACTCACTACATTCAAACTCCTAAACCAGATTACTTGTGGAAAATAGTTATGTTCCAGAAGTGGAAGTTACTCTATAGGTTATTGCATAGAGTAACTGCAGAGAAATTAACCGATCAAACAGTCTGACAGTGATAGTCTTGGTTCTTACTAAGCCTATCACAATATTTCCGATGTGTTGCACACATTAACACACACATATTATACTAACCCAAATGTATATATGTGTAATGTAACATAAACATGTAACAGAAACACAAACCGTTCGTACATTGCACATGTAGGCTTGCTCCGGTCAAGTCCTGATAATCGCCACTGGAACGGCGTGTGAGCATAACGACACTTTGCAGCATAATCTCGCGAATTCGAGCTAGATTCGTGTAAACGGCGCACAGTTACACGGCAACGTACGCCTGCGAGTCATGATGACATTTTCATTGTATAATTTGTGGTATCGTTTACAAACATCGTTTACGTAACTGTTATTATATAACAATGCTACCCATGCAGTGTTAAATCACCCTGTATACAGAAGAGATTGGTCTTGCGATTTTCTGCACAAACACACCGTGTGCTGCAAGAAGACATTCCACCAGCTTCGTCTTCAAACGTTGACAGGCGTGAGACTAGAGGGACACGCTGAAGATGGGTGCAGTGACATTATTTATCCGAACCACCGGACGGTGTATAAACAACACTAGCTGCGATCATATTAACATTAAATTTCTTATGCATCTTCACAACTGAGAAACTCAAGTATTTCGATTGACTATAATTTTTTAGACGTAACTTGCAAAATTGCGGTTTTCCCATGCTATAAAACGCCTGTAGGAAACTTGCGACATGTCACTCTCTATCTTTCCGGATCGTGATTATTGGTGACTTTTCAGCTGTTCACTAAAATTACATGACCTTCACTGTGTGGCCGTGACAGAGCGTGTACCTAGTAGGCCACAGACCGCACGGTCCAACTATCGGAGCCATCTCATGACCGATATTTCCGAAAATAGTCCAAGGCTGCACCGACGGCCTTGGTGCAGTGTGAATTAAGTGCGGACCGTAGACTGTTGGTGGCACTGCACGGTCTGTTTATTGGCCGTCACTCGCCGGCTGTCATCACACGACGTAACGTGAGTCCGCTCCCCCCCCCCTCCCCCGGACGACAGTCATGGTTAACACCTGTTCATGGACAAGTTACGTAACAGTGGTGCAGCAACATCACGGCCATGTCTCTAGTCCACAGTAGAACATAACGCCGCCTTCGCGCAACGTTTATGCTTCGGAAAGATACAATGTCATGTACTTGGGATACATGCAGTACATTACAATGCATTTTACTACATAAATGTCAATCGGTGTTCGTGACCAACTGGCTTGTTACGTCTATTAGGTAATTGCTCTTGTTAAATTAGTTCATCATCATCATAAATCCCTTAACACGGAGTGTCGTAGGATCACTGATGACCTCGCAACCAGCTGTCTCCATCCCTGCCTCTCGTCTGGGGGGGCCCCCCCCCCCCCCCCTTTGTCTCTGGGAAGTCCAGGCCTGTCCACTCCCTAATGTTGTTCTCCCATATCTTCCTCTGTCTTCCTCCTCTTCTTGCTCCCCTAACGGTGTCTTGTAAGATGGTCTTCATCAGGCCGGATGTTCGTGAGACGTGCCCATACTATTTCAGCTTCCGTCTCTTTAACGTGGTCAGGAGATCTTCATAGGGCCCGATGACTTGTTGGGTTTTGTAGACGACCTCTTCGTTGGTTACAACAAAGATGCAAAGGATCTTTCTATACCACATCATGCCCATGGCTTATACTCTTCTTTGTTGTTCTGCGGCAAGAGTCCAAGTCTCGCATGTAGAAATATTGACATGAAAAGTGATTGCATCAGTCTTGTCAGCGTTGCTGTTGTCTGGGCAATCCTTGAAATGATGTCAGGTTTGGATCCGTCGTATGTGACAACTGAATCCAGGTACTTGAAGTTGGACACAGTTTGTCCCCTCATGTTGATCTTTTGTTGATGCCATTGATGTTGTTGGTGATTAGCTTGGTTTTCTCTTGCTTAATTAGTTAACATTATCGAATAGTTACAACCTCCAATACGTCGAGGAGATAATACAGCAGTGAGACGATACTCTTTCTCTGACGACTACAGGATCGTTCCACGTTCCTTCCAGATTTGCGCCCTGGGGGGAGACTTCGGTGGAATAGTGAGCATCGGGACGTGTCCATGCGTCCGTGGGTCATGCAGACGGCACATATGTGGCTCCAAATAGTTCCTAGAAACCTAGCCCGTGAGTAGGGGGCCGCAAGGTACCCATTATCCATGGTGTACTACGATGAGGATGTGGTCGAGTATTGCCTGTGGAGAGGTTATAATTATATTTACCAGCGTGCAGGGGAGACGTATACACTCGACTCCCCTTTCACTCCATGGAATTATCGGTGGTGTCGTGGTTAGAACGACGGGCTCTCAGTCGAAAGGGTCATGGTTCGAATCCTCTTTCTGCCGTTTCGAAGTTTAGGCAGCTTTGTCCACCCACGTTGCATCAGTTCACTCAGCTGTATAAATGAATAATATCAGGTTATAGACATGGCGAATATATATGAATGAATCATCTTCGTGAAGTGATTGCAGCATGGCTGATTGCTTGTATCTTTATTAATCATGTCATCTTCTTGGAGATGGGACTGTAATTCCTCAACATGCTTGCTTACCGATGTTGTCTCGCAAGGTGGAAAGACCACTCTTTGGTCGAGAGATTAATTCATTGTGTTGCCCAATTCTGTTACTGTTAAATGAGTAGATTGTAACTCTTTTGATATTCGGCGTGTGTCCGACAGACATTCCCAGACTTCTCAACTGGATGGTGATGTGTACGTAGTAAGTCTGATCTGAGTCAAATATGGACACCGTGTATTGCCTCTCCATGTGAGAACGTCTCTCTGGGCAGTGGACATTAAAACCACCAGAAGACGCCACAGATACAGTCCAGAGTCCAAATTGCATCGTATACACTGATTAAGTCCACTCATATTTGATGAATTAGCCAAATTCCCAGGTGAGAATCTAATTACGTGAGCACCCGCAATGTGGGTGCTCACGTAATTTACATCACAACGAAAAGCACGGTTTGATCCAGGCTCTGGTTACCCAGGCTCCGTGCTGTGGCGCCACCGTTTATCGCATCATCACTTGGATGCCGTGTGTACTTTTCATTGTGACGGAAATTGGGTATGCACCCTCATTCTTAATTAACTAATTAGCTAATTGCGATGTCATCCATTGGCTAATTTAAATATTTTATATCAGTATACGGTGCAATCCGAAATAACTTCAAACTAGGATTATATGACATCAGTGTCAGCCACCGACTCCCAGGACGATTATATGACATCAGTGTCAGCCACCGACTCCCAGGACGACCGGGTACCGCTAAGCCTATCATCGTCAAATTTGTTCGGCGTGATACCAAGACAACCTTAATGAAGAGCAAGAGACGACTACGAGATATCGACAGAAAGGGCGTCTTCCTCAACGACGACCTCACACCTTTCCCCGCAAAGTTGACAAGAGTGCTGAGAAACGATCCAACGATTAGCAACGTGTGGACCATCGATGGCCGGATCTTCTGCATCACGACTGAGAATGGCAGGGACGACCTTTTTAATATGGGCTGGAGCAAGGACAAGATAAAGGGACTGGACCTTTACATCTAATTGGACTTATACACTGTATAAACCACAGTAGTTTATCTTTAACCTAGTATCATGGATAACCCATGCAGCGTATGCCTTAAAAAGATACGCTCAAATGCAATTTTCTGCAGTGATTGTAAAACATGGATTCATCGGAAATGTGCTAATTTATCATTAGAAGAACTTGATTATTACTCACGTATTGAGGATGAATGGTTTTGCATGAAGTGTATTTCTAACATGTTTCCATTTAGCCAGACTAGTGACGACGAACTTAATTATCTCGCACTGGGTACTGATGATAACTTAGCTGATTTATATGACAATTGCACAAGTCTAAACTTTAAACCTTTTAGGTTTACTGATAATAAAGAATATTTTCTGACTGACAAAGCCGATCCAGATGATAATTTATATAAACATTTGTCCATGAACAGTTTATTTTATACAGAAGAACAATTCAAACACAAATTCGCGGTATCAACTGAAGCATTTACTAACTTCTCTATCATACATTTCAACTGCCGAAGTTTAGCAAGTAACTTTAGTAAGCTGAAAGACAGCATTAAAGCGTTGGCTTTGCAATTTGATGTAATTGCCCTATCAGAGACCTGGCTGAGCGATAATGACAGTGATAATTTTAACATAAATGGTACACAACTTTTACATGCTCAAGAATGAATAAAAGGGAGGTGGAGTTACATTATATATCAATGAATCACTACAACATAAATACTTACCGGATAAGTCTAAGTGCATTGATAATTGTGCAGAGGTAGTATCTGTAGAAATCACTCTTAAAAATGGCAAAAAAAGTAATAATATGTTGTATATATCGTGCACCTAACACAGAACTGGATCAATTGAGCGAGTTCATAAATAACGTCTGTAGAAACATTCGTAATAAGACGGTTTATATGTGTGGCGATTTTAATGTTGATCTCCTACAGTATGATAAACATAATGCTATAAATAACTTCATTGACCAATTGTACAGTCTAGGATTACACCCTTTGATAACAAGACTTACTAGAATCACAAGTCACTCCAAGACTCTGATAGTTAATATTTTCACAACCAGCCTATCGAATATACAGAGTGGGTTGATAATAAATGATATAAGCGATCATTTGCCCATCTTCCAAATATCAGAAAACATACATAATAAGTGCAGCAACGTAACCTACAACAACAGGAGAATAGTGATTCAACATAACCTACAACAACAGGAGAATAGTGAAAGAATAGAACATTAATGTGATGATGAATGAGCTTAAGGGAACTAACTGGAACAAAATACTGAATAGTGAAGATGTTAATGTGATGTACAATACATTTACTGAAAAGTTGACAAAGATATACAACACAACATGTTCTATCGTTAAACAGAAAATCGTTAACAAACGGCCAGACAAGCCATGGATGACCAATTCATTAAAACAAGCTTGCAAGAAAAAATCTACTGTATAGGCAGTTCTTAAAGAAGAGATCAATTACTAGTGAAGAAAAATACAAAAAAATATAAGAACAAACTGACAAGCATACTAAGGTATTGTGAAAAACAACGATACACAGAACTGTTAGAAAAAAACAAGGGAAACATTAAAGAAACATGGAAAATACTAAATAGTGTAATTAATAAAAAACTAAGGGTACAACATACCCTGCTGAATTTAGTAACAATGGAGCCACAATTACTGGCAACAAAAATATTGCAAATAGTTTCAATATTTTTTTGTAAATGTAGGGCCATCTCTGGCAAATAATATTCCTAGAAGCAATGATGTCTTCACAAGATACTTGTCAGATAAGGTTGAGGATACATTGTTTCTAAAGCCTGTAAGTGAAGAAGAAATTATAAAGCTGGTGAATAATTCAAAACACAAAAAATCAAAAGATCATGATGATATAGATATGTGCCTAGTTAAAAAAATAATACCTCACCTAGTAACACCCCTAGAACATATATTTAACACCTCATTACAGAAGGGGTTTTCCCGGAAGGTATGAAATTGGCTCGAGTTATACCGCTATTTAAAAATGGTGATATGAATGATTTTACTAATTACAGGCCTATATCTTTACAATCAGTTTTCAAAAATTCTAGAAAAGATCTTTCACAACAGGATGATGTCATTTATAGATGACAAACAAATACTGTGTAAAAGCCAATATGGGTTTAGAAAAAAATATGTCCACATCACTGGCAATATTGGAGCTAGCCAAAGAAATTACTACTTCTATTGATGATCGTAAGTCTACTGTGGGTGTCTTCAATGATCTGAAAAAGGCTTTTGATACGGTTGACCACAACATTCTCGTAAAAAACTTGAGCATTATGGAATAAGAGGGATAGCAAATATGTGGATCTGCAGCTATCTTATGAATAGAAGTCAATATGTTTGTATTAATGACACTAATTCTGATTGCATGAATGTCACTTGTGGGGTACCACAAGGATCTATACTGGGTCCAGCTTTGTTTATCATATATATTAATGATATGTGTAATGTGTCATCATTAATGAAATCGATTGTATTTGCGAATGATACTAATTTCTTTTACTCTGGAAAAGATTTGACAGAAGCGTGTAAAACAGTATCAAACAAATTGGACAAATTATGCAGATGGTTTCAAGTTAATAAGCTGTCTTTAAATATTGCCAAAACCAATTTTATGGTATTCAGTAACAAAAAGTGTGAAAACAATCACTTGGTCAGTATAAATGGTATGTACATTAATAGAGTGTATGTTACAACATTTCTTGGTGTACTCATTGACTGCCACTTGAATTGGAGTGAACACATCAACCTCATAAAAATAAAATTTCAAAGAATGTATCTGTAATGTATAGGGTTAAACACTTATTGACTAGTTCTGCATTGTACTCTTTATACTGTACTCTCATATTGCCATACTTAAATTATTGTTGTGAAATTTTGGGCAACACCTATAAGAGTCGAATACGACCTTTGCATATTATTCAGAAAAGAGCTGTTCGTATATGTCTAAAGGCAGACTATAGGTCTCATACAAGACCAATGTTTTACCAGCTGAACACTTTAGCTATACAGGACATGGTGGACTTCAATGGCATGGTATTTATATACAAGGTATATAATAATCTATTACCAGCTAATATTATGTTGTACTACCAGAAAGTTAATGCTAGTCACTATCACAACATCGATATGAAAAATTGCAATTTCAAAATAAGATTTAGTAGGACTAATAAAAAAGCTGAATGTATTAGTATAAAAGGACCAAAGATGTGGAATGACCTGCCTGCTGATATTAAGTTGTGCAATTCGATTTATAAATTTTAAAAAATTTACAAAGCCTTACTCTTGCATAGATATGAAATATGAATTAATTGTGTTAGTGTCATGGTTACGTGCTATATGTGTATATTATTTTATTTTCGTATCAAATACCATACCTTTTTGGGCAGTTAAGACCTAGCTTAATTAAGTCATTTTTCTTTTATATATGGAACCAGTGCAATTGTTTACTTTTGGGGAATGCAATTTATAAGTTTACAACTTCTTGCATTTCCCTTCAACATTTTCTGATTGTCGTTCTCTAATTATGTTTTCATTGTACCACTTTAGTGGTAGTTAGTCTTATAACTATGTATGTTTACAATTTATCGAAATGTACATTGATTATGTTGAATAAATTCAATTCAATTCAATATAGACACAACTGTCACACTGAACATTTAAATCAGGCAAAAAATATGTTTAGTGTAGAATCTCGATAATGACGCTGATTTGCTGCTGGCGCTTCACGAGAACGCCTACACAAAACGGAGTCGTGACAGTTGGTAACAACGACACCACGGCGCCGAGACCACACTCTTCTCGACGAATTCACGCAGGGGAGCGAGTGTCGGATAAGCGAGACTAGGCTAGGTTCAGTCTCACCTATCCGACCGTCGCTCGCCTTTTTAAAATGATTTAAATTGTCAGTCTGACAGTTGTGTCAATATAATCAAAGTTTTAAAGTTAATTCGGATTGCACCGTATCAACTAAGTTCTAAGTTGTGTGAAATTTTTCCTAATTCAACATCTGCTATGTCATATTTGGCCCATTATTCGGTTATACCAATTATATGAGGTTTTGATGTTTAATTAATTTTTCCTATTTACTATGCTCCCTGCATTTAAACACACGCATTTAAAACTAGCTTCAGAAATGTTTTCCGGACATGTTGTTACTGATTTTTGTGTATTAGTGGCCTCTTGTCCTGTTTGAGGCACCTCTAAGTACCCCTTGCGCTTACACTAAGCCTTATAGTTTAAACAATGTTTACTACCAAAACATTGTTGATGCTACCCACGCACTGTAGAATGCTCCTAAGAGTTCATCCGCAAACACTGCTGCGCCATTTCCACTTAGATGAAGCCTAACGCTGTCAGACCTCCCAACAAAACAACCTCACAAATCAACAAATCCAACTTCCTCCTCCCTACAAAACTGCTGAACTATCGTGTTAATTGCCATCCTTCTGCAAGTTTGATATCCCTGACCCCTGTTTCCCATTACTGGTGAAATCGCTGACATAATTATCTACTCAACCTGTGCCTGCTTTAGTGTTCTGACTAACTGCCTGTATTCCATAACAATGGCAGTTGTGCCCTCCCTCTCCGCGTTATTTGTGCCTACGTATAGATCCTCCCATGCCAGAACCAGGACCCATGATTGTCTCCACCATTTCTGTGATATCCTATATTTTTGCCCCTGGAAAGCAAACTACCGCGTCGTCCCCTTTTTTTTAGAACTTTGTCAGTGTTCCTAACTATCGAGTCCCCCACAAACACCCTCGCTTTCCACGTTATATTACACCTTCTATCACTACCTCGGAGTAGCTCTTGCTAGTGAACCCGATGACCCGGACTACACGAGGTGGCGTCATCTGTGGCTGGCACTACGGGGCGCGGACCACAGTCACAATCCGTCCGCCATTACAACGATAAAGAGTCCCAAGGAAAAACTTATTTGTACAGTTAGGGTTTATTTGTGAGAGCAGAAATTGTATGGACGATTGAGTGGAAGTGATGTTTTTGTGCATAGTAGTATCTAAGCTTTGAAATGATGCCATTTGTCAGTTGGTATACCAGTTGCGTAAGGACACAGTGGCCATCAGGCAGGGTGTACTCATATTTTGGAAACCGGGGAATGTCATGGCAGAAATGCAGGGGTGTCATGCACTGAAGCAATTTGTGCGAAAAGGAGGTGTCATTTTCAAGAATTTCACACACACACCAGGTGTCTTAGTGGGTCTATCATTTGCTGTGAATTAAAAAAAAATTGTAGGATAAATTTTCAATGTAGGTGCAAAAACGTTATAATGGTCGTCTATGGGAAAAGTGACTGAGGTCCGTACCCTACGTTTAGACTGGTTCCCAGCTCACCGTGTAACGCCACTGTTATAGCTAAGTCTGCGGAGCGCCTCTAGGGAAGGATTCGGGAACCGGATTAGCTCTGCAGTCTGAAATTACCATAATTATTATCTAATTGCTAGGTGGCAGCCATGTTTGCCTGAAATTTCGGTAGTAAAAAAATCTAATTGTCAGTCAATTCATCAGCCATCACACAAAATAACACAACAGTACAGTGAATAGTATAATAATATCTATATTCGCACATACAGTTAGCGTAGCATATACACAAACGTTTATTTGTATTGCGTATATAATATGAGCGCGTATAAAACATTACAATTAGTTTAATCATATGCTACCAATGATATCTAAAATATCACCTTGGCTTAAAATAGTACAATATTTAAAGTCATCTCGTATATCGGTGACGTCACGGGTTTCATCATTTGGGGAGACCGGGGCTAGTTGTTGCAATTTTCAGTTAAAGTCACGTTTTGTTAAACGTATGATAGATGCATTTTTTTGTCAACGTATACATTAAATTCATTATTCGTGTTAATAAAATATACCATACCATTGATATTCCGTATTGTAATTAGGTAGATACGTGTTCCCTGGCGAGGTCGACGGTAACAATTTGCCCCGTAAGTAAGTTACAGTAAAGAACGCGTGGATCACAAAGCAAGTGTCACTCGTACATGTAACTGTTATTACATTAATTGGATTATACACACTTACACATCTTGTACACAGTGTACATAACAATGTCCACAGCTTCATACATTAAGTTTTTAAATTTTAGTTACCAAAGGGGACTAATTCCCCGGATTCTTACATAACAATCAATTGTGAATGGAATAAACATTATTGACTGGATTATACAATAGTGAATGGCAATATATATGAAATGCGACTTCTACTTGATTGAATGATACACACACGAATGAACACGCGCACGAACATCCACATTTGGATGTATTATTTATTAATTGCTCAAATAGGACTGTGCCATAAAAATAACAAGACTTAACAAGACTGCCATCCAAGGCAAAGCACACATATGGCAAGTGGACAAGGAAGCCATTGGCTTATCGAGAGTCCAACAATTTTTCTTCTGTGTGTATCTCGCCCTTCTGGGATATTTGTTCATTTTAATAAATCGTGCTCCTTCAGTCATTGTCAGCATACAACTCGCCGGCTGAGCCATCGGTACGAGCATCCCGAGCGTTGTTACAGTTGTAACAACTCGCCGGCTGAGCCACCGGTACGAGCTTCCCGAACGTTGTTACAGTTGTAACAACTCGCCGGCTGAGCCACCGGTACGAGCTTCCTGAGCGTTGTTACATTTGTGACAATTCGCCGGCTGAGCCACCGGTACGAGCCTCCCGAGCGTTGTTACAGTTGTAACAACTCGCCGGTTGAACCACCGGTACGAGCCTCCCGAGCGTTGTTACAGTTGTAACAACTCGCCGGCTGAACCATCGGTACGAGCCTCCCGAGCGTTGTTACAGTTGTAACAACTCGCCGGCTGAGCCATCGGTACGAGTCTCCCGAGGGTTGTTACAGTTGTAACAATTTGACCCAATACAATTGTAACAACTTGCCCCAAACATAATTTTTGTAGTTGAAAGCACGTGGACGATAACAAATCCGGAATTTCAGTTTAACTTCTACTTGGCATAACCCCTTATACTACATTGTTTCAAGTTTCATTCACAAAACATAAAAGGTGGCTGCGTGAGATGATATCATGTGGGCATACCAAAACAGTTCTAGGTGGTTAAAAGTCATTTTTGTCCACACCTCGTTAATTTCGTCTTCTTAACTCCCGATTTTTGGACATTGCGTCTGTTATTGGATTTCCAACCAATTACTGTCTACGGTATCTCCATACCTGTGCTGTGTTTTCGTAAAATTATTTTGTAACAACTTGCCTCTGTATACAACTAACCCAGGTCTCCCCTACATCACTGAACCACGCCCTACCAATCGTGTATCACAGGAATGACATTGTTAAATATTCGCGAGATTGAACTACTGCATCATTTTATACAAATTACTAGTGCCTATATAAAATATGATATAATATTTACACGCAAAAACAAATGTTGCGAAATAATAATGAGTATCCAAAGAGAGCAATAATCCGATGTTTAAAAATGTCAAAGCTTTACAACGAAATAAAAAACTAAGTAGGACTCCCCCCCGATCGGGTTGCACAAAGGTGTACAGCATGTGGAAGAGAGGCCTTTTCTGTGGTTCTGCTCAAGCTTGTAAATTTTTTACACGTATGTGCAAGATTGCTGGGGGGGGGTTTGCATTAAAATATGTACTAGTATTTGCTTTGATAACAGTGAAAAGAAGACGTTTCGTTATAAAAAATGTTTTAATGGACTATACTGATTAAGATAAACACATAGACACAGCATTATAGACATGTATTGAACCCGCACGACTGCAGAATTATTTGTAATCAACAGAGGGAATTTAAGGCAGCTCTGATGTGTCTCAGAATCCGCAGACATCGATGGAAGTGAGACCGAACACGCGACTACTGAGTTCCGGCGGGTCTCCGTTCTGATGCATGCGGATCATGTGAAGTTGCTCACCGTCCAATCTTAGCTCGGCCACTAGGGCCAAAGCATCCTTGTTCGGCTCACTGAAACAACCAATGCAAACGTGCAGGCGTGTAGATAGACGCACTTACGCACGTGCTTCCACATCACTATAGCAAACAAATATTTTTAAATCCAACGCTCCCCAGAAATTAAATGGTATATCTTAAATCTAGCTGGCATCCATCGTGGAGCGCAAGCACGATGAAGACAGCTGAGAGGGTCTATAATTGACATTCACTGCAGAGGACGCCATGTTAACTTGGCTGTTGTGCATGGCAGCAAAGTTTGGTGGACACAGTCCAGCAGATAGCCTTCTGCAACTACTCAGGGGCTACTGGTGTGTGCGCTGTGCTGCCACTATTACTGACATTGTTGTAAGTTGTATGCTATATTGTACTTTAATGTTACATCTGTTTTACTCTGAACGTCTGTGGACTACTACAAAGTCATAATTAGCAAATAATTGTGTTTTAGTGTATTTTAGTGATCTTATGAGACAACGTTGTTGTAACCAAGTGCAATCTTCAATTAACTGCGATGGTCGTCATGACAACAAAGTACACAAGCCACCAACTACTACAATTGTGCAAACAGACTAAGAAATCTCTGATGCATGTCAGCAAGGCAGTGTACAATGAACTAAAACAATTGGGTATTTGTTACGCAAGGCCAACCCACAGAGGAACAGCTGAAGGTTTAAGACAATGTTAGTGGCCAAAGACAATATCGTCTACCACTGGCTTAGTGGCGGACTTAACTGAACGACAACAACAACGTATCGCTACAGTGATCGCCATCGGCCAACAACACATCGCGCAAACGAAGTGGACATATCACCTTCACTAATGTATGATAATTTTATTCCTGTGAACATTTCCTGCAATCCTCAAGTCTTCTTGTGCCTCGTGAATACAAGATCCGTTCGCAATAGAACGACGGATATTTTATACCACATTCATGAACACAATTTAGACATTGTTGCTATTTCGGAAACTTGGCTTTCTAACAAAGACGCTGACCTCCCTGTGATCAGAGATGTTACGCCACCTGGCTGATCCACCATCCAAGATCCAGTCGTCGCGGTGGCGGCATTGGGACACTGCACAAGGATTCAATCATTGGGATACTACACAAGGATTCAATCATTGGGATACTGCACAAGGATTCAATCATTGGGATACTGCACAAGGATTCAATCATTGGGATACTGCACAATGATTCAATCATTGGGATACTGCACAAGGATTCAATCATTGGGATACTGCATAAGGATTCAATCATTGGGATACTGCACAAGGATTCAATCATTAGGATACTGCACAAGGATTCAATCATTGGGATACTGCATAAGGATTCAATCATTGGGATGCTGCACAAGGATTCAATCATTGGGATACTGCACAAGGATTCAATCAAAGCAACAGTTGTGAACACTTTCAATGATATTCGTTCTTTTGAACCCATAAACGTAACATTAACATCTCGTGGAAAAAGCATAATTTTGCTCGTTGTCTACTGACCACCACCAACTAGGAAGAAGTTCTATCAGCGTTCCTGTCCACCACAACAAATGAGATCACCAAATTGGTCAGCAAGTCGGCCTGCAAATCAAATGCAAGTTAGATCCAATCCCGACTGATCTGTTGAAGGACCGTAGCACCAGTCATCGCTGATATAGTGAACTTATCTATTACCAAGGGAATGTTTCCTTCCACCTTTAAAACGGCTCTCGTATCTCCTCTTTTGAAGAAAACAACCATGGACCCCAAACGACCTCAAGAACTATCGTCCTGTGTCAACTTGTCTTTTGTGTCAACAATCACGAGCGCAGGGCAGCCATACTAGTGCTATTAGATCTATCATCAGCGTTTGACACGATCGACCACGGAATCATGCTGACACGGATCAAAGCTCGTTTTGGAATAAATGGAACTACCCTTAAATGGTTTGAATCATATTTGAATAACCGAAGTCAGAATATTTAAGTGCACGGCAGGACATCTGCGGAATGTGGTGTGGATTTTGGAGTCCCGCTGGGCTCTACACTTGGCTCACTGGTGTTCATTTCCTACAGTACACCACTTGATATCGCACATCGGCATGGAATGAACATACATCTATATGCTGACAACATCCAACTCTACATCGTTTCCAGTCCTCTCTCAGAAGAAGATACAACACAGGCTGTGAAGCACATACAAGCATGTGTCGTTGAAATACCAGAATGGATGCTCATGAATAAACTCAAACTAAATGCTGACAAAACAGAGACTATTATGATATGCTCGCCTTACATTAAGAGCAACATCTCTATGCTGCACGTAGAGCTTGTTAATGCCATCGTGCCTACCTCCACTGTGGCCAGGAACATTGGCGTCTTCTACGATGATGCCCTAAGTATGAAGAGCCATGTACAGCATGTGTGTCGCGTGGCATATTATCATCTCCATAGTACTGGCAGAATTCGAAATCTTCTGAATCGGAAAACCATAGAGATGATGCTGCATGCTTACGTGATATCTCGCCTTGACTCTATTGCTCTTCTAGCCAAGCTCCAGTGAGTGCAAAATGCTGCAGATCTGCTGGAGGTCCCGCGCAGCAAGCTCAGTCCTCAAGGCGACAGCGCATTCTCACACGCAGCACTGCGCCTCTGTAACAATCTGCCTCTTGCTATGCGTGCTGCAGATTACCATAACAGTTTCAAGAAACAGGTTAAGACTCTTCTTTTTAAACGTGCATTTTTTCTTTAAATAACATTTGTCTACAGTTATGGACTCGTGATACTTTTATTTCAACGACACGAACATTTTAGCATTCACTTTTAAATATTAGTATTCGGCTTCCTCTGGCGACATTCCTACAGTTCAAACAGGTAACCACTAGAATCAACCAGCTGCAGCAGGAGAGGGCCGACACAGAAGTATGGAATGCATTCTGTGACACAGAAGTATGAAATGCATTCTGTGACACAGAAGTATGGAATGCATTCTGTGACACAGAAGTATGGAATGCATTCTGTGACACAGAAGTATGGAATGCATTCTGTGACACGGAAGTATGGAATGTATTCTGTGACACAGAAGTATGGAATGCATTCTGTGACAGTGTTGTAGAGCTAGCGGGAAATCTGACATTGAGGCGAGCAGGCCGAGTAGTGACGGTAGACCGAGGCCCCGTTAGTGATAACATGTCCGCTGATATAACTGACACCTCCAACCAATATTGGATGAGGGCCATTCGGGCATTTATGTGCCGTTCGTGGATCACTTGCTGCAGGAAATGGACACACGTCTATTAGTAGCTCAGAATCATTACGTGTCCCGGTACCTCACACCACGACAGGGAATGAATGTGGCATTACATGCATTGTCCAACTGTACGAGGTTTTCCAAGACGATGTGGCACATGATCTCCGACAGCTACAAAATGATACTGCTGTTCATGCCTGTCTCGACTGCCCCAACAGAGCGATCAACTGCATGAGCGCTTGTGGGATTGGCCCTCACGCATGTTCACAAGGACAATACGTTGGATTTATCACGATTTATTCTTAATATACCATTTTTATGTTTACCATAGTACACGTGTTCCGATGATTTTGAATGATGTTGTAGTGCATGTACATGTTGTAGTGCATGTACATGTATTGTGATAATGCTTCAATAGCTACTTTTGAATGATGTTGTAGTGCATGTACATGTATTGTGATAATGCTTCAATAGCTACTATGGTTAATTGTGCTGTTACATAGTAAACGGGTCATTGAAGCATGTAAATAGTCTTAATAAATTGCACAATCCTAGCACATTAAAACAAATAATGTGTTATACATATATAATATGCTGAAGGTTCATATCCACCTTTTATCAGGGGTGGGTGTCCAGTAGGTGGGTCAGGTCTTTCTCCATGGCCGGGGGGGGATTCTTTTTAAAGTTTGATTTTGACTTCAACATTATTAGTTTGCTTTTAAAAATGGGCACCCCGACGCCTTCTTGGATTTGTGCTTCCACGTGAATTTATACCGAGCTACGCCCGTGATGTGTCAGTGATACTTTACCTAATGATGCCTTAGCATGATTCTGGTTGTAGGAACCCATTTGGTTCCTCAATGATCAGAGCTTCTTCTTCTTCAGACTTTATAAATAATCCAGAGTTTCAAGTGCCAGTTGTAGTGCCTCATAGGCATATAGTGTCGTATTGGTTTACCAAAATTTATCTAGACGGTTTTTAAGAGTTAATAGATTTGGCCTGAACCACTGATTCTTGAAGGTTATTCCATGTTTCAGTCACTCCAACTGGAATACATTCATTCATGTAATTAAATGTGTCCTTTATTTTAATTCAAGAGTGCCCTCTGTTCCCTGCCCTTGGAGATGATCCCATTTCAAGATATTTGGTGAAGATGAAGATAACTTAAATTATTTTATTCGTTCTACATATTTTAAGTGATCATATGTTAAGTGACCATACCTCTTCTCCTGACATTTGATATAACAATTATAATCTTTCTTAGAATTTGTACAGTCCGACAGCTATGGCATCATTGTCTTGTATAATGACAAGAACGTATGTTTTTAATCTAATTCTGAAATGTTCTTAAGATTACGTTGATGCTTTATTTACAACCTGATTTATATCTTCACCAAACTCAGCAAAGGACATATTTGTGTCTATAGTAACTCGTAGATGTTTCCTTGTCCACTGTGGCAGGTGAGCGCTTTACGGTGTTATATGATTTTCATGGCATTACACTTTCCACAAGAGTTGTAGATGCACGCGCTGTGGCAGCGTATCACGGCATAAGTAAGCTGTAGAGAGAAGCTACAAAACAAAAATACTTTTAAAGCTGTTAACTAACCACACACTGATGAGAATGGTTTGTCCAGCGACATCGCCGCAGAGGTCCTGGACCAGGTCGGTCGCCACCGAGAGCGAGTCGGCGTAGAGCGGCCCTATGAGGTGGTTGCCGGCGGCCGAGGCAGGTCGGCGGCACGCGAAGCCGACAACATCGCCTGTAGTACCATTGGCTGCTACCGATGTCTTGCTGCCGGCGATGTCTATCCACGCCCGCAGCAGGGCTCTCCTGTAGCCGCTGTTCGGTCGCACGAAACACCGATTGTCATAGGCGATGAGCGCGTCAAACGGCATGTCAACCAACTGGAAATAATAGTAAAAAATAACCATTTTACCATTGAATATATTGACGCTCCAATTTCTTGTAATGCGATATTTGACGTGGTGATTTCCTCTCAAGAAACCTTTGGTATTCGTTCCGAATATTTCAACCGAGTCCCCCAGCCTTCGTCGGCGGACTAACGTCGCTTTGCACTATACACCTTTGCATATGTCTATTTTAGGGTTTATCAGAGGTTTCGATATATTTGGGAAAATGTTCATAAGTCCTGGAAGGAAAACAGCACAATGTCAGAGCTGACGCATGAATGATGCGTTTATGGGGCTAGATTGTGCGTGGTTAGCAGACTGGCTTGAAACTATCCAACTAACAATGTGACGTAATATTTACAAAATATATACGTACGTCATCTGTTCCGTCTCAGTTACATCATATTGCGACGTGACAGACACGTCAAAAGTGGGGACTCCTAAAGACGTATTTGTGACGTCCAACGACGCATTGTTCACGTAGCGCAACAATGAAACATTCCGTTGTGTGCACTCAGAATCTGGGTGTATCTAACTATAATCGAGCTAGCGTATGTTTGTTCACGTTTCCCTCCTAGACGGATTGCTCCTCGGGCACCAAACTTTCAGGGATTAATCTACAACCCCACGAATGAAACGAACCTTTATTTTTTTCGAAATACTCCGTATATCAAGGGTTTTTAGTGGTTTTTATGGTTATCCCGGGCATTTTTGCTAATACATATATTCGAGGTTACAGGGTTATCTGCCAAGAGCATTGTTATACACGGCATACACCTGGCAGTGCGGATGCTCGCACACACTCTCGATAGGTCATTCTACTAAGTCTTACCAGCAATAAGTGTCAGCACGTGTCTTCTGTTCATGTCACGGCTAACCATGTCATTACGCAGTAGTGTGTCTCACATACTACTGCCACTTAACACACATCACACACGCATGTAGCAGCGGTTGTTGCCATCACCGAAACACTAGTCGAATAAGTGTCGCCTTTAATACACATCACTTAGCGACTAGTGGTCTATGTCTACGCCAGCTGTTACACGGAGACACTCCAACAATCTCATTTGACCCACCGGGACTGACTACTAATCTACGGGTGCGTCATCCGTAACACTTAATTACTTGCGCGGTAAAACTGCAAATAAAACACGCGACTACATATTACACTGTCTATGTGCCATGTCTTTAGTACTCCTTACGCTACCAAGACATGAGATACATAGCAGAAACTCTCTTCTACAACGTATTTGTCTTGGTAGGCTAACTGTTATTCTCCAGATAAGTGGACTATGGGCTACAACTTGAATACCAGGTGTTTACATGGTGTCAACGGGATCAAATGATATTTCTTTTGCTGTAGATATCTCTGTGTCTAGCTGTCCCTCCGTCCCTCTGTCTGGATGTTTTGTCTGTATATATGTGTGTGCACACGCACGCACGCACGCACGCACGCACGCACGCACGCCTGTTTGTCTCTCTGTCTTTCTTTCTCTATCACACCCGCACACACACGCACGCACACACATACGCACGTACGCAGTCGCGCGCGCACGCACATACTTACTTTTACGAGTTTTGCATCGCTGCGTTTCCCCCCGCTAGGGCGGAATGTGCCACTGTAGAGGGTCACGTTGAAGGCCGTGTGGTACCCATGTCTCCGGTTCATTTCCTCCAGGTCGCTGTGCGCGTCTATGCAAAGGATATTCTTGCCTACGTGAGCGGCTGCCACGTCGTCTCGTATTCGTCGGCCAAATCCTTTGCTACGATATTTTTTCTCCACATAGTAATACGACCCGTAGTAAATGCCTTCGCACACGGGGATTCGGATCGCTGACGCCACTACCTCACCATCGAGCTCACCGACGTAGAAGCCCGTCGTGTCTAGCGGGTAGGCACGCAACGCAACATCTAGGTCACAAGACGTCGGGCAAATGTTAGCGAACCACCCCTGAATGAGCAGAGTGTCGTCTCGCGTCATCTTACGTACGACGAAACCGTCGTCCCACCGCTTGTAAAATTGCTGCCCTGAATTGTCGGTCATGGCTTGGTGTCACAACCCTGTAAAATAGCAGAGCTACGCTACAAACAGAGACGGGATTAATGACCTGCCATAGCTTACTGCATCACTTTCCATTAACTTACTCTGCGTGCATGGCTGGTTGCTACGATATTGTGTCGCGACATATCGATTTGTGTACGTTTTAGTTGGTCGTTGTATTGATATTTTCAATACAGCCACACGTTGACAATGCTGTATTGCACATGAAACCAGGAACTACACCAGTGCTCATTTCAATCACGCAGCAGCGCTCACAATTTCCTTGACATTCTAATAAACTATAGTGCTTGTAAGATTAACCAATAATGGGCAGTTATTATGTAATTTAAAAATCCTAACGATTCCCAGAATTCCTAGTGCGAGTGTCGGTTGAAGAAACATCTGCAGCGCGACCTGGTGAGCTGTGTAAATACCATCCATAGAACAAACACGCTACAGGAATTGTACAGCGATTTCTCTTGGGTTAAATGGACGACTGTCTTACGGAACATTGCATACATTGTAACAATGAATTTAATGTATTTGTAACACCTCGGTTGGATAAACATAATATATCCAAACAAAATGTTTTACTGTCGAGATCTTTAATATTTAGAAAATACATAATTTGGTGATGAAATAAAATATACAAGTTTTACGACATATATAGAAACCGGTTTAAGGCAATACAAGACCTACCAATACATCTTAAAACATAACGTTTTTCAACTGATGATGTATATTGTCAAATTCCCGAGTTATATACTTTGTAACGGTATATATGTGCACTATTGCAATAAATAAAAAAAATTAAATAAAACATTGTTAATTTAGATTAAAAGAAAAAGTAAGGCTATATGGGCATTTTAATTATACAAGCCCCCCCCCCAACTAGCTGTGTTAACCAAATAACAATCGTGCTACATTCCCTTTAAGGCGCCCCGCTACTTCCACACATACTCAATATTTGTCATTACGTGCTGTTACAATCTGCTCACGTTTAAATGTCCATTCATTGGTAATATCTTACCTTTCCGTGGATCGGATGCGGCACTGTCATTGTTATCGTTTTACTCGAACACCTTAAATTACCTCCCCTACGGTTGCCGAATCAGTGTTCTAAACCATTATTCACCACTGAAATCGCCAGATGTAGCAATTCTGAATCATTCGATATACCGTTTAACGACTGGTTGTTTTCAAGCAGTCTTAACGAACCATTCTTGGAATAGATATATTATCAACGACAGCACAGACACCGTTTTCTCTCACATAAAAGGAATGCTGCTGTTGAAAAGAAGCGTCAATAAAAGCTGTATGAAAGGAAGACGGCTGGCCCATAAATGTGATTTATCGAAGCTCATTTGTCAAGCTGAGACTGGTATCATGCTGTGTTGTGCGTGCATTGAACGGTTTTTACTAACAATGTTTCACAGGCGTCTATTTCCAGTAAATGTAGCCACACTTGTTGTCGAGAGGTGTCATCCGCACAAAGCATACTTTGTTCACTAAATAACTGTACTATGGGCTACAACTGGAATTCGAGATGTTTATAGAGGGTCAGTTGGAATAAAACAATATGCCAAAGTCTAACGCAAACCGTCGCCATTCACAATGGCTTTGAAAAACTGGCGGTTTTTCCACTTGATCTTCCCGCTAACACATTTATCAGCGCTAGACGGCCCGACTACGTAAGCCATTACGCGGGTCGTGTTACTCCACTGGTTTCTACGACCTAGCAAGGCCTGATAACCTACGCTGCGCGCTTTTTACAACATAATTGACGATATGCGACCTGCCCTTAGACGCCAGCGTGAAGAACTGGCGCCGTAAGAGTAAACTCTATATAACACCCGTAGTAGGACCGCAATTAGACCATGCTTTATAACACAATGTATGTAGGTTCTACGACGTACATAATAACATACCCAAGCCCCATAAACGTCAATCACCACATACGTACATTAATTATATCACATGCCACGTAGGTCCTGCTCGCACGAGTCGGTTCTAGGTCAAATAAGCAAAGCTAGCATCTAAAGTTTACATTAATCTCGTACTCTAACTTGTTACCACGTATACAGTACGGTTCCACAAGACCAGTTATATAATATAAACTGCTTGCTTCCTCAATGTATGATACGGGAATGAAAGAACATATTGTTCTCAGTTCTGTCTGTTTATCTGTGTTAGTAGTGAAGTGTCGGCGCGGCCTATTCGTAAAATACATTGTTGGTGCTAAAATCTTGATCTGAAGTGATATAGTTGATGTTCTGACGAAGTCACTGGGAATGCAGTATTCGGTGGTCACAACACACGACGACCACAGTACTGAAATGAACAACCTGATCAGCCACTGCATTCCCACTAGTCCATCTGATCAGTCACTGCATTCCCACTAGTCCATCTGATCAGTCACTGCATTCCCACTAGTCCATCTGATCAGTCACTGCATTCCCACTAGTCCATCTGATCAGCCACTGCATTCCCACTAGTCCATCTGATCAGTCACTGCATTCCCACTAGTCCATCTGATCAGTCACTGCATTCCCACTAGTCCATCTGATCAGTCACTGCATTCCCACTAGTCCATCTGATCAGTCACTGCATTCCCACTAGTCCATCTGATCAGCCACTGCATACCCACTAGTCCATCTGATCAGTCACTGCATTCCAACTAGTCCATCTGATCAGTCACTGCATTCCCACTAGTCCATCTGATCAGTCACTGCATTCCCACTAGTCCATCTGATCAGTCACTGCATTCCCACTAGTCCATCTGATCAGTCACTGCATTCCCACTAGTCCATCTGATCAGTCACTGCATTTCCACTAGTCCATCTGATCAGGCACTGCATTCCCACTAGTCCATCTGATCAGTCACTGCATTCCCACTAGTCCATCTGATCAGTCACTGCATTCCCACTAGTCCATCTGATCAGTCACTGCATTCCCACTAGTCCATCTGATCAGTCACTGCATTCCCACTAGTCCATCTGATCAGGCACTGTATTCCCACTAGTCCATCTGATCAGTCACTGCATTCCCACTAGTCCATCTGATCAGTCACTGCATTCCCACTAGTCCATCTGATCAGTCACTGCATTCCCACTAGTCCATCTGATCAGTCACTGCATTCCCACTAGTCCATCTGATCAGTCACTGCATTCCCACTAGTCCATCTGATCAGTCACTGCATTTCCACTAGTCCATCTGATCAGGCACTGCATTCCCACTAGTCCATCTGATCAGTCACTGCATTCCCACTAGTCCATCTGATCATTTCCACTGACAGTTCGTCACTTACTGCCCACTCCACCCCACCTACAACTCTCTCTCCATAAAGAGAAAATCCCGCCTTCTCCCTCCTGATTTAGTTGACACATGAACTCCTCCTCCGAAACAACTAACACGTGTTTTCTCAATGACAGAATTCCTACCCTTTCTTATCAATGTTGATATTCTATGCTATCCTTACGATATCTGTCTGTGGCCAGTTTAGTGATCAGATTACTTCTTTATTCCATCCTCTCATACAACTTCTGTTGTTGTCTCTAGTTGTCTTGTCTTTGTCAAACGCAGTCGTTCTTTCCTACCGTATCCTCACCGCTCTGTCTCCTGCCCATGCGTGCGTTCATGTCGCCGCCACCCCCAACACTCTCTCCGGCTCCACATCCCCGGTCACTTCATCCACATCCCCAGTCACTTCCTCCACACCCCCGGTCACTTCCTCCACATCCCCAGTCACTTCTTCCACATCCCCAGTCACTTCCTCCACATCCCCAGTCACTTCCTCCACATCCCCGGTCACTTCGTCCACATTCCCAGTCACTTTCTCAACACCCCCGGTCACTTCCTCCACATCCCCAGTCACTTCCTCCACATCCCCGGTCACTGCCTCCACATCCCCGGTCACTTCCTCCACATCCCAGTAATTTCCTCCACATCCCCGGTCACTTCCTCCACATCCCCAGTCACTTCCTCCACATCCCCGGTCACTTCCTCCACATGCCCAGTGACTTCCTCCACATGCCCAGTCACTTCCTCCACATCCCCAGTCACTTCCTCCACATCCCCAGTCACTTCCTCCACATCCCCGGTCACTTCCTCCACATCCCCAGTCACTTCCTCCACATCCCCGGTCACTTCCTCCACATCCCCGGTCACTTCCTCCACATCCCAGTCATTTCCTCCACATCCCCGGTCACTTCCTCCACATCCCCAGTCACTTCCTCCACATCCCCGGTCACTTCCTCCACATGCCCAGTCACTTCCTCCACATCCTCAGTCACTTCCTCCACATCCCCAGTCACTTCCTCCACATCCCCAGTCACTTCCTCCACATCCCCGGTCACTTCCTCCACATCCCCGGTCACTTCCTCCACATCCCCGGTCATTTCCTCCACATCCCCGGTCACTTCCTCCACATCCCCAGTCACTTCCTCCACATCCCCGGTCACTTCCTCCACATCCCCAGTCACTTCCTCCACATCCCCGGTCACTTCCTCCACATCCCCGATCACTTCCTCCACATCCCCGGTCATTTCCTCCACATCCCCGGTCACTTCCTCCAACTTGTTTCGAAATGTCTCTTTCAATTCAATTAAAATTTATTGTAACTCTTTACAATAAGTACAAATACAAAGACAAGCAAAGCGAATCTAATCCTATCTGATAGCATAATGAGGGAAACAGGGAAAGAACATTGTGTAATGTTATACTTGTTGTGTTATATTTCCCCCTCCTGTGGTGCATGCACTGGTGATATACTCATTACATGTTCTCGGGTCTATGTCTAAACTGCAATAATCCTGCTTTCCTATCTTTCTACACTAGCGACCTCCTTACTGTATTCCTCAGTAATAATCACTAGGTGGCGCAACTAGTGTTCTCACCTACCACACTCCCCATGTTGATCAATTCTAAATAAACAGTTGCGGAGTGCTATGAAGGATTGGTTGGTTTGGCAACGTCATTGTTGTTTACGACTTGTTACGTCATTGTAATTGCGCACTAGTTTCAAACAAAAACGAACGTTGTTGTATTTGTATACACATTTCCAATGTAAACACTATCCACAAGTGTGTGCAATTGAAAAAGAAATTTCTTGACCAAAATATTGTGCAGAATCTGCACATCAAACGTAAGTTGTAGCCAATGGTGAAATGGTGAGTGGCGCCTCTGGTGGGGGGTTTGCTCACCTACTTTGTTTGTTTTCCCTGGGTGTGTGTGCTGTGCGCGTAATCCAATTTTACACATTGTCCTCGTCACAAAATAGTTCCTACTGCCGTGGCTATGTTCGGGCAGCAACACACTCGCTGTGCGAATTATATAAATACAGATGTTTGTAATTTGCTGACAGGTTAGTTTTTGCCTTCGTTTCCTTAATTATTAAACATCGAAAACTTTGAAACCAAATGGTTATGTTCAAAAACCTTTCCTTCAAATTCCATTCTATGCGTGTAAAGTTTTATATTTTAACAACACTGCTGAATTAGTTTTGAGACTATTATTTACGATTCAAACGTAAATTTGTTACAGAAATCCACACGGTGGGATATACGGGACGTGATATACACACCGAGCAACCTAGTCGATGTTATGTGCCAGAGGGCGTTACATACACACCAAGCAACCTAGTCGATGTTATGTGCCAGAGGGCGCTACATACACACCAAGCAACCTACTCGATGTTATGTGCCAGAGGGCGCTACATACACACCATGCAACCTAGTCGATGTTATGTGCCAGAGGGCGCTACATACACACCAAGCAACCTAGTCGATGTTATGTGCCAGAGGGCGCTACATACACACCATGCAACCTAGTCGATGTTATGTGCCAGAGGGCGTACATACACACCAAGCAACCTAGTCGATGTTATGTGCCAGAGGGCGTACATACACACCAAGCAACCTACTCGATGTTATGTGCCAGAGGGCGCTACATACACACCAAGCAACCTAGTCGATGTTATGGGCCAGAGGGCGTTACATACACACCATGCAACCTAGTCGATGTTATGTGCCAGAGGGCGCTACATACACACCATGCAACCTAGTCGATGTTATGTGCCAGAGGGCACTACATGCACACCATGCAACCTAGTCGATGTTATGTGCCAGAGGGCGCTATGTACACACCAAGCAACCTAGTCGATGTTATGTGCCAGAGGGCGCTACGTACACATCATGCAACCTAGTCGATGTTATGTGCCAGAGGGCGCTACATACACACCATGCAACCTAGTCGATGTTATGTGCCAGAGGGCGCTACATGCACACCATGCAACCTAGTCGATGTTATGTGCCAGAGGGCGCTACGTACACACCAAGCAACCTAGTCGATGTTATGTGCCAGAGGGCGCTACGTACACACCATGCAACCTAGTCGATGTTATGTGCCAGAGGGCGCTACATACACACCAAGCAACCTAGCCGATGTTATGTGCCAGAGGGGTTACATACACACCAAGCAAACTAGTCGATGTCATGTGCCAGAGGGCACTACATACACACCATGCAACCTAGTCGATGTCACGTGCCAGAGGGCGCTACATACACACCAAGCAACCTAGTCGATGTTATGTACAATTGCTATGCGTGTTTTCCACTATAATTAATATAAACCGCCCAGATGGCGCTACGTACTCTCAAATGGTTTACGTACCGAAGTATTCGTGCGGTTTCTGCGATTGTTCGAAGTTAAAATTTTACGTAGTGAACATTTGTTGATTTACCATAAAACCACTAAGAA
This sequence comes from Lamellibrachia satsuma, assembly GCA_033239005.1. Lineage (NCBI taxonomy): Eukaryota > Metazoa > Annelida > Polychaeta > Sabellida > Siboglinidae > Lamellibrachia > Lamellibrachia satsuma. Next base: position 2,928,464 of record BSQZ01000031.1, read on the forward strand.
CCCTTGATATACGGGGTATTTCGAAAAAAATAAAGGCGTTCCGTTTCATTCTTGGGGTCGTAGATTAATTCCTGAAAGTTTGGCGCCCGAAGTGCAAGCCGTCTAGAAGGAAAACGAGAACAAACATACAAACATAAGCTAATTCGATCATAGTTAGATGTAACCAATTTTAACTTTTTAACAATACAAAAATCACGAGTAACCCAGTGATGTTGGCATCATATATTTTAAGTAGAAATCTGCTTCAAATTAGTCAATGTTGAAGTAATTTGTAAGAACATATAAAAACATTATGATAATTGTTATTAATTATGCATCGCAGGCACAGTTAGTTAATTTCCCTATACAACGTATTCCCAGTGAAATAAAGCCGTCGTCATAAAATTGCTTGCTTGCGTGAGTTTTTGACAATGCCAGGCCTCAATAAAAGGACGTAGGAAGCGTTCCGAAATCTAAAGAGTTGTTCATCTCTTATTAATAATCATGACAGTCTTAAGTTGGCCTGTGCGAATACAATCCGGGAAGAATGTTAACTAATGTTGTCGCCGAATACAGACTGTCCCAGTTCTACAAAACAAACCGGATGCGAACTTGGATGTTGTTCAATCACAAACAAGACATGTGTGTATGCCACACGTTATAATGTAATAATAACAAATGTCCCATGACATTTTGCTATGTTAAAAATGGCGGCTTCCTGTGGTCTGGATTCGGTATTATTTCACGTCTCACGGTTTCCACCAAACAGTACGACTCACAATACATGTTTTTTCATAAATGTTGAAACCCAAAGAATGATATATTTTGCCAGACTGTATAATTGACGAATAGGACAATATTTCGCCAGAATGTATAATTGTTCACGTCTGCTGTTTTGCCCTGGTTATCCCCTAATCGTGGGTGGTAGTAGATTGACGCGTCCGGACAATCTACCTCCACCCTTTCTGCCAGTCACTTGTCGAGTCCTGTCCATTGTTTTTACGATGCTGATTCCTTCCACAATCGTCTCAGATGCACGTCTGGTGTTAACCCCTCACGCGAGAGTGTTGACCCCTCACGCGAGAGTGTTGATCCCTCACGCGAGAGTGTTGCACCAAGGTTATATTAAAGACGACCAGCTTAAGAAAAAAATGTCGAGGCCAACCAACGGCTTCGAGTAATTGAGTACGATTTGTTGGGTCAACTAACTGTAGTGTGAACGCCGTGTGACCTGCTTTGGCTATATTTCGGATCATACTTTGCTTCTTTTAGATGAACACTCAGCACGTCCTGGACGGCCTTGCGCAAGTCCGCTGGCCGGACTCGTGGCCTCCGTCCCGGATCGTTTTATAAGTGTTTTCCAGTTTCGTTTTCGGTTTCGCCTCCCGAACAAACATGCGCATGCGGCGCATGGCCATCATTGAGTGAGCGGTGTTACGCAGCATTGGCTTCGCGATCGACCCGCCGGCAGTGTTACCCGAGTCAGATTTCTTGCCCGACATGATCGAGAAACGACGATTGACTTCAGAAGGCTTCAGGGCAACACTGCTGGAATCCCATCACTGTCAGGTACTCATTTATACAGCTGTGTGAACTGATGCAACAGGGAATGAAAGAAATTGCCTAACCTTCGAAACAGCAACGAGAGGATTCGAACCCGGGTTCTCTCGACTGAGAGTCCGGTGTCCTCACCGCGACTTTACCGCGCCCAGCGTAACATACATAATTCACATCACATAGTACAAGACACATTGAAAATGTTATCTTTTAATATCACAGATGGTTGAGATCTAGACCTATCTTTGCTACGAAACCCATTTTAACCATTTTCTGCACGTTTAGTTGTTCATTTACTTATCTTCATTATGGAGCTCAGTATTGTGGAAGTGCATACGTATGAACTATATTCTAATCATGCAATTCATTTAACAATATTTTAATATACAAAAGTAACTGTGTACAATATATTTAATCCACACTGAAATTTTAATTGTTTAATAATATGACTTATAGTTACTTTCGGAACTGGAGAATTGTTCCTACACTGTTCATGATTTGAAACGAATACTAAAATGTATGCTGCTATAATTTCTACAGTCGTTGACATACTAATGTCACTCGAAGTAGACGCCGTGTACTGTAACAATGGCGAAAATCGTGTCATTGACATATTCGACGCTCGCCCAGTTGTCATTGGCTGGATCCCACAGACACCGACTGGCCATCTGGACGCCCTGGTCTTGCCGCTGACCGACGATCACGTTACAGATGAGTTTGTGTCGCTCGAAGCCGAGTCCCTTCACTTTGTGCTGGATCATCGTGCTCAGCTGACACGTCAGTTTCTTGATCTGCTTCGGATCATACGTTACCTCTTTCAGATGAACACTCAGCACGCCCTGGACGGCCTTGCGCACGACCGCTGGCCGGAACTCGTGGCCTCCGTCAGGGGTCGTTTTGTAAGTGTTCTCCAGTTTCGGTTTCGGTTTCGCTTCCCGGACAAACATGCTCTTGCGGCGCAAGGCCATCATGGAGTGAGTGATGTTACGCAGCGTGCTACGTCGTCGCAGCATTGGCTTGGCGACCGACCCGCCGGCAGTGTCGCCCGAGTCTGATGTCTTGCTCGACATGACCGAGACGCGACGATTGACATCAGGCAGCTTCAGGGCAACGCTACTTCTGGGGTGATCCTGCACGGAAGAACATTTTGTTAGAATCATCACCAACCTACTTTGACATTAGTTGTGCACTTCCACAACCCTGGGTAAGGAGCGTCCCTGTAGTTGACATAATTCCAGCAACATTGCAGCTACAGCCAGTACCGTTCTGAACTGGTTGAGTCATTATAAAATGGTTTATTCAAATAGATATGTCAACATAACATACTTGTCTGTCTGACCCAATTGTCTAGGTCACACATAAAACATAGATATTTTAATATTTTGGAAGTTACGGTGTCCACCTTCAAATATCTTCATGACCTGACCCTTATCTTCTTGTTATTTTTAATATGTCGCATGCACCATACGAAAATTCATGTAAATAAGGCACGTCTTCTTTTTCGTTTTCTGCACTTCAGTAACAGTTTTCTCAAACTAATTAGGAGCCATCAACAAGATGACTTGTCATTTGGGATTATATAATTATATGTTTTGTTCCAATAGTTTATACACTAGTCATATTATAGTTGAAACGCCATCCCCGGCTTGTTCCTCCACGGGAAGACAGCTTGTTCATCCACGGGAAGACGGCTTGTTCCTCCACGGGAAGACGGCTTGTTCCTCACGGGACGACGGCTTGTTCTTCCACGGGAAGACGGCTTGTTCATCCACGGGAAGACGGCTTGTTCCTCCACGGGAAGACGGCTTGTTCATCCACGGAAAGAAGGCTTGTTCATCCACGGGAAGACGGCTTGTTCCTCCACGGGAAGACGGCTTGTTCCTCCACGGGAAGACGGCTTGTTCCTCCACGGGAAGACGGCTTGTTCATCCACGGGAAGACGGCTTGTTCCTCCACGGGAAGACGGCTTGTTCCTCCACGGGACGACGGCTTGTTCTTCCACGGGAAGACGGCTTGTTCATCCACGGGAAGACGGCTTGTTCCTCCACGGGAAGACGGCTTGTTCCTCCACGGGAAGACGGCTTGTTCATCCACGGGAAGACGGCTTGTTCCTCCACGGGAAGACGGCTGACGAGTCGGACAATCCGACTGTGTTTATAATTAATGGTTAAATGACAGGAGGTGTTGTAAATAATGCAGTTGTTGTATTCTTGCAGTTGAAACAAAATGTTGGGTTCATAATTTGAAACAAGAAAACGATACATACACTAAAAGATAAGGCATTGCGCATCTGACATTTGAGGACGTGCATGCTTCTATTGAGTACTTTGGTACTTCAGAGAAACTCTGCTAAGGCACGCTAAAGAGACATAGGTTGCAAGGTGGTAAACCGTCATTATTGCGTATCAATGCTTACCTTTGCTTCGGCAGCATTCGACCCTGCAACAAGTAGGAATCAGTTGTAAAACTGGTGTAAAATGTGCAGACATTTCAAGTGATTATTGAGGCTTGTGGCCACATTTATTACACTCGGTTGTGTTGTCCTTGCTGGAGACCGAGGTGTTAACTACAATTGTGCAATTATGCAAATAGAATAATTAACACAGCAGTTGTGGCATTCTAGGAAACAGTTGGCATGCTTACGTTTCAGTATATATGTGCATTACCAGAAGGATAATAAGTAAGTAGTTAGGAAGGCTAAGCCTTCCTAACTACTTACGTGTAAATACGAGTGAACGTCTCACACGATCTATCCCTAGCCTCGCTTAGCCAATTGTTGTGCTCCTGTGAACGCAACTAATGGAACTGACAGATCATGGCGTCATCTCAGACGTTTTTCGTAGCCTAGATTAATCAAGTCTACATTTTTAATTACAAGCAAATGTAAGACAGTCCATGGTAGGGTCTGTTCTTGCATGTTTTTACAGCAGTGCTGCCATTTGTCGGTGTGTTGTGGTGTGGTGTGGTGTATTGTGGTGCGGTGTGGTGCGGTGTGGTGTGGTGTGGTGTGTTGTGGTGCGGTGTGGTGTATTGTGGTGTGGTGTGGTGTGCTGCGGTGCGGTGCGGTGCGCTGCGGTGCGGTGCGGTGCGGTGCGTTGCGGTGCGGTGCGTTGCGTTGCGGTGCGGTGCGGTGCGGTGCGGTGCGGTGCGGTGCGGTGCGGTGCGGTGCGGTGCGGTGCGGTGCGGTGCGGTGTGTTGCAGTCGATACAACGTTGTAGCAATTACATGTTCGGTAAATGCCGGGCCAAGACAAAATACACACCGGGGACAGTTCGTCGTCTAGCACGTGGCAAATCACAATCAATCAATGGGTTTTTAATGTTTACGGAAGCGTATTGCTGCCATTTATAGAAAATAAGTCGAAATGTCAACTTAATGGAACGGCAACCTGCTGTCTGCGGGCAACCTGCTGTCTGCGGGCATCCTGCTGTCTGCGAGCCACCTGCGGCTCGCCGAGCTATTTCATGCGGCCCGCGTACCGGCTCGCGTACCGGCCGGTGTACCGGCCCGCGTACCGGCCCGCGTACCGACCCGCCCCCGATGTGGGTATATAACATTAATAAATAGCAAGAAGGTGTGTGATGCAGTGTCGACAAAAGTCTAGACTAGACCCTAGACTTTGGTCGACAAAACACCACTGTACACCACACACTACAATTCGGTAAAACCATTTAGGGGGAGATGGTTCATGTCCGCACGCTGTGGCATGTCCGCACGCTGTGACATGTCCGCACGCTGTGACATGTCCGCACGCTGTGGCATGTCCGCACACCTGATTATTGACCAATACGTTTAGTATTTGGTTCCAAAACTGTGTTCTACGGTAGCATTGAACTAATATATCGAACATATGAACCTGCATATTGAATTCGTCTGCGCCGGTAAGAAATTATAATCTAGTTTTAACAAGATTTAACAAGATTGCCATACCAAACAAGTTCCAGATGGCAAGTGGACAAGGAAGCCATTGGCTTATCGAGAGTCCAACAATTTTCTCATCTATGTGTAGCCCGCCCTAATTAAATATATGTCAATTCTATTTTTAAACATATCCACACTACTAACATTAACACAATCATTTGGCAGTTTGTTACATTCATTTATCACCATCTGTGAGAAAGAGTACTTTCTCATGTCCAACCTACACTGCTCCTTAACTAATGCTGCTTTGTGTCCTCTGGTTCTACTGCCTTCTTTAAGTTTGAAGAACATATTCCTATCAACATCCTCATAGCCGTTCACTATTTTAAACACTTCTATTTGGTCTCCTCTTAGTCTCCTGGTCTCTAGTGTTGTCAAAACACATTGTAATAAGCGACTTTCGTAACTAAGGTCTCTCAATTCTGGAATCATTTTAGTTGCTCTTCGTTGTATTCTTTCTAGCTTGTCTATGTCCTTTTTACCATACGGCCTCCATGCTTGAATACAATATTCCAAATGTGGTCTAACTAGTACTTAATACTGGGGTACAATTAGCTGGTTCTCCTTATACGTGATAGTTCTCCTAATTAGCCCTAGAATCTTATTTCCTTTTGAAGCAGCAATCCAACATTGCTCTGAAACTTTCATGTCAGCACTAAATGTTACTCCTAAGTCCTTTTCTTGTGTGGTTCTACCTAGTACAGCATCCCCCATTTTATATTCTTCGTCCATGTTTCTATGCCCTATGTGTACACATTTACACTTCCCAAAATTGAATAACATTTGCAATTTTTCTGATCATTCAACTAATTTATCTAGATCATCCTGTAAACTTTGTTTATCTGTATTATTTGTAACCGTTCTGAATACTTTTGTGTTATCTGCAAATTTGAGTACTTTGCTAGATATGTCATCTTCTAAATCATTTATATATATATATATATATATATATATATATATATATATATATATATATATATATATATATATATATATATATATATATATATATATATATATATATATGAAATCTCACCATCTACTATTACTCTCTGTTTTCTGTGTGTAAGCCACTTTTCTATCCAGTTGACTACATCATTACCTATACCATGGGGTTTTAGTTTAAGTAACAATCTTTGGTGTGGCACTTTATCGAAAACTTTCTGAAAATCTAAGTAGACAACATCCACTGGTGATCCATAATCTACCCACTTCGTAAGTTCTGCAAAAAAACATAAGAGATTGGTTAGATATGACCTTGCTTTTAGAAACCCATGTTGAGATGTATTATTAAGTTTTACAAGGAATTCCACCATGTGGTTTCTAATTAATGTTTCGAGTAATTTACATACAACTGATGTTAAACTCACTGGTCTGTAATTTTCTGGCTTATTCCCCGATCCCTTCTTAAATAGTGGCGTAATGTTTGCTTCGTTCCATTCTGAAGGAACTATTACTTCTTCTAGTGACAAGTTAAACAATTTTGCAAGTGGTATACTAATTTGCTCAACAATTTCCTTAAGCAGTTTTGGTGGTATCCCATCAACTCCAGGTGATTTATTATCTTTCATCTTCATAATTTTGTTTGCTATCATCACAGGAGTTACTTCTCCTTCTCCACCTCCTCTTTCCACTCCTTCTTCTTCTCCTTCTTCTTCTCCTCCTTCTTCTCCTCCTTCTTCTTCTTCTCTTTCTTCCTCTTATTTTGACCGTGTCGTTTTCAAATAAGTCTCAATGATGGCATACTGACGACATATTGAGTGCCCCCCGGATCTCCTTGATGTCAAACCTGATGCCAGGGGATGTAACCCGGCAGTGATACAATCTGTTCTGAGCTTGGCGTTTGCTGACGGTAAACCATATGCTTCAGCCTAAGTTGGTAGCAATATTATGTTAACAATAGTTATAATAGTATAAATTGAATATAATGTAACATCTCGAAAAATAAAGATCAAATTATATTTTTCCAAAAGTGGTTAATTCAAACAAATTTGGTCGGTGAAGGTGTTTCTATAAATATATAGATTTATACTTTATAGCATGATAATATTATGATAAACAAGAACATACTATATAACATTCTGTTACGATTCAAACGAACATACGTTTTACATTTTAAACATTTGTCTGCTTGAAGCATGCCCACTTATGCTTTGAGATATGAGTGGCTAACAGAGAGTAGGGTTGGCGTGCTACTGGTGTGTGTTTACTGGCGTCGCTAGACTGGTCACACTGATGACGAATGATTAATGTAGTGTAACAACCAACAACACAACTTGTACCCTGGTAGCGAAACAAGTTTATTGAAAACGCAACATTGGTAACACACACACGCACGCACGCATGCACGCACGCACGCACGCACGCACGCACGCACGCACGCACACACACACACACACACACACACACACACACACACACACACACATATATATATATATATATATATATATATATATATATATATATATATATATATATATAGTAGACAGAACCCATACAATAGTGAGAGCTTCCCCCCATACCTGCGTCATCTCCCTTCGCCTCCATTGTGGAAAAAATCGGCCGTCGAAACAGCGTCGATACTCGATCCCGTCCGTCCGCCGCACAGAACGCCCTTCAACTGACCAACATAGTGACCAGTAAACATAGTGACCAGTAAACATCAACAGTAGCAAGTTACGACAGTAAATTTAATGGACTAGACGCCCGGAGCTGGGAAACAAAGCAGCGGTGTACGCGTCAGGTACATTACGTGTAGGCCTCACGCTCCGATAGGTAGCTTTACACCATGGCGTTCAATTGACATAATAATGTATTGTCATGTTCAGGATTAGCAGTGTACCCTTACGCAATCTGATATTGCACTTTGTGCATTACTGGGTTATTTCGGGAGACACCGGCCGGTCATTTGAACGATTATTCAGCCAGCACACCTCAATGTCGAAAACAAAATGATAAGAACTGCTATGTTGTACAACTGCTACGTTGTACAACTGCTACGTTGTACAACTGCTATGTTGCACAACTGCTATGTTGCACAACTGCTATGTTGTGAGAGAGAGAGAGAGAGAGAGAGAGAGAGAGAGAGAGAGCGGGGGAGAGAGAGAGGCAGATAGAGAGAGTGAGAGATAGAGAGACAGATATAGAGACAGTGAGATATATATATATATATATATATATATATATATATATATATATATATATATATAGAGAGAGAGAGAGAGAGAGAGAGAGAGAGAGAGCTGACAAGCTAAATGTACATGTTTCCAGATCGATGTCTGACATTTTGGAAACATTGTTCCCTATCTTGAAGCCCAGTGTCGTACCTACCGACCCAACAGGTCCATACTATACAGGTTTGGTACGAGTAAAGATAGTCAATCTAGACGAAGTAAATTACTCTCCAAGCACCTGACGTAGTCCACCATTGAATACATCAACAGCACCCCTGAAGAAATTGAAGGAGCTGATTATTTGTTCGGTGGTGAAGACAATGAGGAAGACGATTAGCTAGGTTTGCTATTCTGGCGTCTCTTCTGATCTGACACGAAGTCAATGACACCGCATAATTCGTGTTCGGGCCTTACACATAATATCGCATCTTTGTTGATTAATGTTCTGAGCCAACAGAAATATCGTCGTTCCTGACCTGGTGTTTACGCCATGTTTAATCACATTGAAGGAATTGAATCTGACTTCAACACTATCCCAACTTTTAACTATGACACTTATCTAACTGAAGTGTGGTCAAAGTGTGTGTAGTAGTGTTGTTAACAACCAGTGACAACACGATGACGCTTGGTCCACGAACAAGATTTAACAAGATAACAAGATTTGCCATCCAAGCCAAAGGCCCAGATGGCAAGTGGACAAGGAAGCCATTGCTTATCGAGAGTCCAACAATATTCACCTACTTATAACCCGGCCTCCTGATATATGTGTCAACCTTGTTTTTAAACATATTCACGCTGCTAGCAGTTACACAATCTGTAGACAATTTGTTCCATTCATTTATTGTCCTCTGTGAGAACGAGTGCTTCCTGATGTCCAATCTACATTGATCCTTTACTAATTTTACCTCATGTCCTCTAGTTCTGCTATCCTTCTTGAGTGAGAAAAACATATTTCTATCAATATTTTCATACCCATTCAATATCTTAAAAACTTCAATCTGATCTCCTCTTAACCTCCTTGTCTCTAGAGTTGTTAAACCACATTCTTTCAGGCGTTCTTCATAACTAAGGTCTCTAAGTTCTGGAATCATTTTAGTTGCTCTCCTTTGTATGCGTTCAAGCGTATTTATATCCTTCTTACGATATGGTCTCCATGCTTGTATACAGTATTCTAAATGAGGTCTAACTATTGCTTTATAAAGAGGTATAATTAACTTTTTTCCCTTGTATGTTATGCTTCTTCTAATCAATCCAAGAATTTGATTACCCTTTGAAGCTGCAATACCACACTGCTCTGAAACTTTCATATCAGCGCTTATTGTAACTCCTAAGTCCTTTTCTTTTACAGTAGTACCCAGAACAGTATCTCCCATTTTATAGTTTACATTCAAGTTCCCATGTCCTGTATGTAGGCATTTACATTTCCCAAAATTGAATAGCATCTGCCATTTCTCAGACCATTTCACTAATCTGTCTAGATCGTTTTGTAAATGTTGTTTATCACCATCAGTATTAACCTTTCTAAACAGTTTTGTGTCATCCGCAAATTTCAGTACGTTACTTGTTATACTGTCGTCCAAGTCATTGATATAAATTAAGAATAATATAGGTCCTAATACTGATCCTTGAGGTACCCCACTCAAAACCGATTTCCAACTTGAAACTTCTCCATCTACTACAACTCGTTGTCTTCTGTCAGTCAGCCATTGTTCTATCCAGTCAGTTATGCTATCCCCGATACCATGGGCTTTTAATTTAAGTAGCAATCTTTGATGTGGCACTTTGTCAAAAGCTTTTTGAAAATCTAAGTAGATAATATCTACTGGCGATCCCACGTCTATCCACTTAGTGATTTCTTCCAAAAAACATAACATATTTGTTAAGCATGACCTCGCTTTAAGGAATCCATGTTGAGATGAATTTAATAATTTATGCTTAACGAGGAAGTCCACCATATGAAACCATGAAAGAGGTTGTTTTTTTGCTCCTACCAACTTCTATCATTGGTGGAGTTGGGCTATTCTTGAAGTCAGGTATTCAGTTACATACAATAATTATGCGAGTTTGACATATAGTGCTTTAAATAATATGAACATATTAAATTGCAATATTCATGCAAGTTTTATATTAAAATAGTAAATAAATATCGTGTTATGACTAATTATGATTAGAGTACATGATTTTGGTAATTTTCTTGGTGGCGTTACTATGTCAGATATTGAAACCAAATTCACGGTACCCACAACTTTTTTTGCCTTTTGGGGCTTTTGGGGTATAATGGATTTCAAACAACCTTTACAGTTTAATTAAAAGTATCGTTACCTTTGTGTCAGGTTAGTTCTGACTATGACGTGATTATCAAAAAAATAAAATGGGCAAGTTATATGCATGAATGTGCATTGCTATTACATAGACATACTGGAAACATGAAGTGATATAGTATTGCCACGCAGGAAGTGATAGAGTATTGCCACGTAAAGTGATAGAGTATTCCAACGCCCCAACAACTTGCTGCTGTGTACTGATTCCTGCATTGCCTCCTAATCCAACACGGAGCAGCAGTCACACATACGACTCAGGGGAAGTGCTTGCACTACGAATTATTTAACTATTAAATTATGACGCAGTAGTTGCAAAGTTGAAAAAAGCTGTGTACCCATGCGATCTAGTGGTCAAGATCGACTCGCTGAACGTACACATCGAACACCTGACCAACCAGAGACAAAGGACACACGTATCGTTGAGCTAGAGAAGAAGATACATGCACTCGAAGAAAGCAGCGACAACCTAGAACAATACACCCGTCCACCCAACTTAGGAATTCACTGGGTTCCTGAGACAGGCGAGGGCGAGGACACCGACGCCACAGTACTGGCAGTGATCAGCGATAAGATGTGTGTCACCCCTCCACTCTCACTGCACGATCTAGAGAGGAGCCACCGCTTAGGTGGAAAGCGTACCGGCAGTCGACCCATCATCGTCAGATTTGCACTGAACGAACTTGGGATACGTGTGTTACGCCCGGTTCACATTAAAGAAACATAACACCCAACAACGAAACGCACAACTCTTCCTGAACGAGGACTTGACTGCGCGACGATCGAAACTGGCGTTCGAAACGAGGAAGCTAAAGAAACTAAAGAAGCTGGCGAACTGTTGAACGTTCAACGGCAAAGTCATGGTGAAGAACCTGGAAAATAAGGTAAACAAAATAACATCTGATGACGACCTTCGTCTATATTAAGACAACAACACTTTAGTTGATGCCGTGTTTTCTCATACAATAACATGTATGGACGAGGCTGTATACCAATGACCATTAATTGATTCATTATCAACACGCAGTGCCCCACTAGGCGTTACTCGATCAAGCGTCCCCACATGCCAGAGTCCTGCTCGGTTTAGCCCACTGGAGGGGGGGGGGTTTAGTTGCAGTGGAATAGTAATTTTGGCATTGCGCAACACAGTACCTGGTTTACGACTGTCTTAAATGGCCCACTAGGCAATTACTCGGTCAAGCGTCCCCACATACCAGAGGCCTGCTCGGTTTAGCCCACTGGAGGGGGGGGGGTTTAGTTGCAGTCAGGGCTGGGTCCAATTACACAAAATTATATCAATTACAATTACAATTACATTAAATTTTTTATTTCAATTACAATTACAATTACAGTCATAATTTTCTAAATCAATTACAATTACAATTACACTGTTTCAATTTCAATTACAATTACAATTACATTATGCGGAACCAAATATATTCAGCATTTGTTAATTATGTATTTTTGCACGTTTTGCTTAATTTCAATATTTTGTACACAATTGATAAACTAATATAACGGTAATGTTTGTACATTTTGTTGAATTGTAACTTTGAATTATACTAATAAAAAGATAGCTGTTTAAAACATATTTTTATTATATAAAAATACAATGCAATATCCAGACATAATCCTACAGGACATATTCCAATGCAGACATTTATCCGTGCGCATTTCTTAAATTTTTCTTTGGAAAATACTAATAATAGGGTTTGATGTGTTTACTTTGAGGTTGTAGCTCCTGCTCTAAGCTGACATTCTTAATTGGTCTGCCCTTTGCTTTGTGTGAGTTGTGAATGGGAAGAGAGGCCATATAAACAGTCCTTGCCACCTGACCTGTCTCCAACCCACCACAACACAAGGGGTGTAATTGGCTTGCTAATTCTGCAATGTTTCACTGAATGTCTGTGCATTGTTTATTGCTTCCTGGCTGTTACCAACTTACTGAAAAGGCTAATTGCTAAGGCTACCCACCACTAGCACCACTGACCAGTACCCACCAGATAGTGAATACTGAGACTTAAATGTAAATATATAAGCAGGTGTTATTATTAGTCTTGATTTTCAACTCATGTGAGACTTAAATTATATTTTTATTGACAATGCGTTCAGGTAGTTTGTGATATGAAACATACTGTAATTGATTGTAATTGATTGTAATTGAAATAAAATTTCAATTATACAAAATATAACAATTACAATTACAATTACAGCAACATTTTGAAACCATAATCAATTACAATTACAATTACATGATTTTGCTGTAATCAATTACAATTACAATTACAATTACATAATTGGACCCAGCCCTGGTTGCAGTGGAATAGCAATTTTGGCATTGCGCAACACAGTACCTGGTTTACAACAGTCTTAAATGGCCACTAGGCAATTACTCGGTCAAGCGTCCCCACATACCAGATGGCCGGTCTAGCAATGTTGGTATTGCGCAATTCAGTACCTGGTTTTATTTGATTTTGTTTGTTTCATTGCAACACTGCCGTGTAGTTGATTGATACAGCATTCGTTTTACTCTAAAACTGCAGTGTATTTATTTATTTATTATAATGTTTTTTATAGTGCGTTCCTAATACATTACTTGTAATACATTATTTGTTTTACTACAAAACTGCAGTGTATTTGACTGTGTTGCTAATACATTATTTGCTTTACTGCGGTGTTGCGCTGCTAATACATTATTTTATAGCAGTTTTACATTTGCCATACCGGTTACGTGGTATTGATTGCTGAAAGAGCGATAATTGGCATAACATGTGTCATGATTGTTTTCAATAAGGCGAAATACCACATTTGTGATAATAATGAATTCCCCTCTTATCTTCTTATCTTCTTAGGCGTACAGTTAACACCTATGCAAGAGGGTGTTGCTTTGTTATTATTTTTTTCTTCTAACTTATTTTTCAACGTATTCTAGCAGATCTATTGCACTTGCTTGGACAGCTGTAGCACACTCGGATAAACTAGACATAAGTCCAACGGCGGACTCAAAGAGTAACTATAACAGTATCCTAGATGAAATCAATCAAGTTATAATTAAATATATGACGAGTAAATTAGTGAAATTTAATAAATATAAACATAAAAAGTCTACATAGATAACTCAAGGTTTGCTAGCCTCACTACGACACAGAGATAAACTTTACAAACAAATAAAATGAACAAATCCTGATTCTTCAGAATATGAAATGTTCCTGATTAATCTAAAAACATGCAATATTATATTGAAAAGGACCTTTCGTATAGCAAAGCAATCATATTTTGAAACACGCTTTAATCAGTTTAAATTTTATATCAAAATACTTGGAAAACTATAAATGAAACCCTGTCTAAAAATAAAACTAGCAAATCATTTTCTACATATTTTAAAGAATAAAATTCTATTATGACAGATAAATTGGAAATTGCAAACAAATGTAATGCATTTTTTTACTAATATAGAGCAAACAATATTAAATACAAAGGCTTCCATGATCATTCGTTTTATCTAAATAAACAAGTAAACTCTGTTTTTACACTTTAAAAAGTTTAAGAATATACTCTAAAGATAATAGTATGTAATCAACCCAACAAAAATAGTTGTGGATTTGATGGTTTTTCCACCAAACAACTAAAATTAATTGAACCGTTAATAACGAAATCTTTAACAACAGGAGTATTCCCTGATAAATAAAAAATTGCTAAGGTAATTCCAATTTGTAAAAATTTGAGTGAACAATATTTTATTTTATTTAAATTTTTTCTTTAAATATCAACAAATGGGTCAGTATAAAATTTATTTTTAATTGACAAATTAAAATATTATGGTAGAATAAATGGTACAAATCTGAACTTATTCAGTAGCTACCTAAATAATCGTAAACAATATACAGAAATGTTACAAATAACAACTGGCATACCACAGGGCTCAACCCTAGGAACTCTGGTATTTATTATTATATTACATTATATTATATTATATTATATTATATTATATTATATTATATTATATTATATTATATTATATTATATTATATTATATTATATTATATTATATTATATTATATTATATTATATTATATTATACTATATTATATTATATTATATTATACACACACACAAACACATATATAATATAATATAATATAATATAATATAATATAATATAATATAATATAATATAATATAATATAATATAATATAATATAATATAATACAATAATAAATACCAGAGTTCCTAGGGTTGAGCCCTGTGGTACACCAGTTGTTATTTGTAACATGTTTGATTTTATATGATAAATTTCTGTATATTGTTTACGATTATTTAGGTAGCTACTGACTAAGTTCAGATTTGTACCATTTATTCTACCTAATATTTTAATTTGTCAATTAAAATTAAATGGTCAATGGTATCAAAGGCCTTACAGACTCAGAATCCATAAAAATGCTAAATACAATTATAACAAACTTCTTAGGAACTATACTTTAAACAAGTTCAGTAATACAAGTGAAAATAATAAAATACATATGCTAAGAAAATAATATCTGCAATATCTAATGAATGCAAATAAAATGACCTCATCGGTGAGTTATAAAAATCTTGTTTAAAAAGGTGAGTTTTTAAAAGTGTCTTAAACGCTTGTAATGGTTCGCTCTCCTCAGAGAAGGTGTTAAAATGTTCCATAGAACGGCTGAGCAAACAGTGAAACGGCGATCACCACGTATGAGAGTCAGTGAAGCTTCGTGTACACACGGACATCACCATGTGTGAGAGTCAGTGGAGCTTCGTGTACACACGGACATCACCACGTGTGAGAGTCAGTGGAGCTTCGTGTACACACGGACATCACCACGTGTGAGAGTCAGTGGAGCTTCGTGTACACAAGAGCGTCACCACGTGTGAGAGTCAGTGGAGCTTCGTGTACACACGGACGTCACCACGTGTGAGAATCAGTGGAGCTTCGTGTACACACGGACGTCACCACGTGTGAGAGTCAGTGGAGCTTCGTGTACACACGGACATCACCACGTGTGAGAGTCAGTGGACCTTCGTGTACACACGGACGTCACCACGTGTGAGAGTCAGTGGACCTTCGTGTACACACGGACGTCACCACGTGTGAGAGTCAGTGGACCTTCGTGTACACACGGACGTCACCACGTGTGAGAGTCAGTGGAGCTTCGTGTACACACGGACGTCACCACGTGTGAGAGTCAGTGGAGCTTCGTGTACACACGGACATCACCACGTGTGAGAGTCAGTGGAGCTTCGTGTACACACGGACATCACCACGTGTGAGAGTCAGTGGAGCTTCGTGTACACACGGACGTCACCACGTGTGAGAGTCAGTGGAGCTTCGTGTACACACGGACGTCACCACGTGTGAGAGTCAGTGGAGCTTCGTGTACACATGGACGTCACCACGTGTGAGAGTCAGTGGAGCTTCGTGTACACACGGACGTCACCACGTGTGAGAGTCAGTGGAGCTTCGTGTACACACGGACGTCAAGCTCGACATCCAAACAATTAATGACAAGTACAGCCGGAAGCACCCAAGAAGAATGTTTATCATTAATCCTCTGAGCTATCATTGAACTGCTATTGATTAATACACACGAAACTGCACACTGGCTGTACGTACACTAGCTGTACGTACACTAGCCGTACGTACACTAGCTGTACGTACACTGGCTGTACGTACACTGACTGTACGTACTTTGGCTGTACGTACATTGGCTGTACGTACAATAGCTGTACGTACACTAGCTGTACGTACACTAGCTGAACGTACACTGGCTGTACGTACACTGGCTGTACGTACACTAGCTGTACGTACACTAGCTGCACGTCCACTAGCTGTACGTACACTAGCTGTACGTACACTATCTGTACGTACACTGGCTGTACGTACACTGGCTGTACGTATACTGGCTGTACGTACACTGGCTGTACGTAAACTGGCTGTACGTACAATGGCTGTACGTACACTAGCTGTACGTACCCTAGCTGTACGTACACTGGCTGTACGTGCAATGGCTGTACGTACACTGGCTGTACGTGCAATGGCTGTACGTACACTGGCTGTACGTACACTGGGTGTACGTACACTAGCTGTACGTACACTAGCTGTACGTACACTAGCTGTACGTACACTGACTGTACGTACACTAGCTGTACGTACACTAGCTGCACGTCAACTAGCTGTACGTACACTAGTTGTACGTACACTAGCTGTACGTACACTGGCTGTAAGTACACTGGCTGTACGTACACTGGTTGTACGTACACTAGCTGTACGTACACTAGCTGTACGTACACTAGCTGTACGTACACTAGCTGTACGTACACTGGCTTTACGTACACTAGCTGTACGTACAGTACACTGATGCATTCAATGTTTCAACGTGTTCATTGATCTAATTTTGTTACGTTCATGTCATTAATGTGATGTTACAGTTATTTATGGTGGTTCACAAATCATCCATCAAAGATCTGAACATACGTTTACTATGTAATGACCCGGAATACACCATTTCAAGAAGAGTAAATACATTCCTTGGACCCTCTTGCATGGGTGGCTGCACCCCCGTTTGGTTTTTGTTTGAAACTGTGTTACCTTACTCAGTTGCCTGTTGCAATGACGTTGCCCAGCCAATCAATTCGTAATACCACTCCTCAACTATTTACTGTATAATGAAGTTGTGGCGCCACTGTTGGGGAGTATGGACAACCACAGAGACGGCCGAGGTGGACATATGTGCGAAAACTTACAATAGTCGACCCTGCCAGACAGTGGTGTATTGGGGGGGGGGGCATTTGGCCTCCACTTGCTTTCTTTTTGACTTTTTCGTATATAACATGTTGCGTCACTACATGGTAGCGTGGTAAACTAATGGGTGTCTAAGTCACTACATGGAAGCGTGGTAAACTAATGGGTGTCTAAGCCACTACATGGTAGCGTGGTAAACTAATGGGTGTCTAAGTCACTACATCGTAGCGTGGTAAACTAATGGGTGTCTAAGTCACTGCATGATAGCGTGGTAAACTAATGGGTGACTAAGTCACTACATGGAAGCGTGATAAACGAATGGATGCCTAAGTCACTACATGGAAGCGTGTTAAACTAATGGGTGTCTAAGTCACTACATGGTAGCATGGTAAACTAGTGGGTGTCTAAGTCACTACATGGTAGCGTGGTAAACTAGTGGGTGTCTAAGTTACTGCATGGTAGCATGATAAACTAATGAGTGATAAAGTCACTTCATGGTAGCGTAGTAAACTAATGGGTGTCTAAGTCACTACATGGTAGCATGGTAAACTAATTGGTGTCTAAGTCACTACATGGAAGCGTGGTAAACTAATAGGTGTCTAAGTCACTACATGGTAGCGTGGTAAACTAGTGGGTGTCTAAGTCACTACATCGTAGCATGGTAAACTAATGGGTGACTAACTCACTACATCGTAGCATAGCAAACTAATGGGTGACTAAGCTTGTCCCGTTTGGCTTCCACTTTGCGAGATCCTAGACACGCCACAGCAGACAGAGAACACATACACGGAGATAGCGATACCTAATTGGGGTATTTATAGCATATTTTATTCTGGCAATTACTATATCTTTGTCATTTTATCAGCAGTACTCTTGAATTGGAATTTAAATATTCAGCAGGCAATCGGGCTGAATTAAACAAATCTAACAGTCCGACAGTAAATCTCATTGCCTTGGGCTAGCAGTCTACTGCTATTATCGAGCCACGCGTACCTAAATAAATTGTTAAAATTGACCCGTATTACAACTGTTACAACTCCTCAACATCATGTTGAAAAGTCGAAATGCGGCTTTCTACTGTTGAACGTCAGCAGTGTCAGGTTACGTTCACTAAACACAAGCCATTGCCCTTTGATTCCACTTCATCTGCCCAGAACAGGACACGTCGTGACAGTTGCCAAAATCGTCGCACTGTAGATACATGTTTGGATTCGTTGACGCGTAAAAGAAGCCGTTGACACTTGTGTTCTCCGTGAAACAAGGACTCCGTATGTCACAGTTGTAGGCCAAACCTGAAATATCGTAAAGAAACCCATACCAGTTGTTTGTCAGAGTGGTCGTTATACACAACTGGCTAGCCTATCGTAGACTCTGCAAACAAATCACGAATACGCTACGGCAAACTGGAACAAATGTCCGCATTTCAACTATATATATTCACAGACAATACACACAACTCTGCTCCAGAATGTGAACAGTTGCTGTGTAGTACTCGACTGGCACTTCCTGCTAATTAAAAAAGAAAAAAGGCACGTTCTTACACAACGCGCTATCGAGTAATTGGGTCTGTTCAAAGCGCTTTACACTTCACCCCCTGGCAGACCTGTTCATTACAACGCCATCTCGTTTTCTCTGGGAAGCGTTTAACCACACTGCAATTACTGCGTGAAGACTATTCGTTGGCATATCCCCCTCTGTCTGTGTCCAGGTGCTCATTTGTACAGCTGAGTGAACTGTGGCAATGTGGGATGAACAAAACCTCTGTCTGTATACAGGTATTCATTTGTACAGCTGAGTGAACTGTGGCAATATGGGATGAACAAAACCTCTGTCTGTATCCAGGTACTCATTTGTACATCTGAGTGAACTATGGCAATATGGGATGAACAAAACCTCTGTCTGTATCCAGGTACTCATTTGTACAGCTGAGTGAACTGTGGCAATGTGGGATGAACAAAACCTCTGTCTGTATCCAGGTGCTCATTTGTACATCTGAGTGAACTGTGGCAATGTGGGATGAACAAAACCTCTGTCTGTATACAAGTATTCATTTGTACAGCTGAGTGAACTGTGGCAATGTGGGATGAACAAAACCTCTGTCTGTATCCAGGTACACATCTGTGCAACTAAGTAAACTAAAAAAATTTCAAAAGCTTCCAAAAGGCAACAAAAAAATTCGAACCTGGGTTCTGTCGATTGAGAACCCGACGTTTTAACAGCTGCTCCACAGTCTGCCACAGTCCGCGACTGTCCGCCACAGTCCGCCACAGTCCGCCACTGTCCGAGACTGTCCGCCACAGTCCGCCACTGTCCGCCACAGTCCGCCACAGTCCGCGACTGTCCGCCACAATCCGCCACTGTCCGCCACAGTCCGCCACTGTCCGCCACAGTCCGCCACTCTCCGCCACAGTCCGCCACTGTCCGCCACAGTTCGCCACTGTCCGCCGCAGTCCGCCACTGTCCGCCACAGTCCGCCACTGTCCGCCACAGTCCGCCACTGTCCGCCACAGTCTGCCACAGTTCGCCACTGTCCGCCACAGTCCGCCACAGTCTGCCACTGTCCGCCACTGTCCGCCACAGTCCGTCACTGTCCGCCACAGTCCGCCACTGTTCCCCACGGTCGATTAATACACTAGTAAATCCAAATAAACGTGTTCATTACGTGGCCCATTCTGTTGAAAAGTGCCACGTAACGGTAAAGACACTTTTATTATTAAAAAATATTATAATCAGTTGTGTCCTTACCTTCCGTTGTTGTAGTAGCGATTGTTTCAGTTGTATGAGCGGCAGATTCCGTTGTGGTTGCGGCTGTTGTTTCAACTGTTGTCTCAGTAGTCGGTTCCGCTGTCGAAGCAGCAGCTGTTGTTTCAGTTGTTGTCTCAGTAGTTGGTCCCGTTGTCGATGCAGCTGTTATTTCAGTTGCTGTCTCAGTAGTCGGTTCCATTGTGGTTGCAGCTGTTGTTTCAATTGTTGTCTCAGTAGTCGGTTCCTTTGTCGAAGCAGCTGTTGTTTCAGTTGTTGTCTCAGTAATTGGTTCCATTGTCGAAGCAGCTGCTGTTTCAGTTGTTGTCTCAGTAGTAGGTTCCGCTGTCGATGCAGCTGTTGTTTTAGTTGTTATCTCAGTAGTCGACTCCGTTGTCGAAGCAGCGGTTGTTTCACTTGTTGTCTCAGTAGTTAGTTTAATATAAAAAATGACAGCAAGAGTTTCTATGCTTATGTAAGGAGTAAACAGAAAGGTCGAGATAAGGTCGGACCACTGGAAAACAACAGTGAAAATATAATTTCAGATGGGTTCCAAATGGCAGAGGTCCTGAATGAGTATTTTAGCTCAGTTTTTACCACAGAAGATATCAGCTCACTTCCAGTTCCATTGACTAAATTTGAGGGCAATACATCAGAACATTTAGGGCAGTTATTTGTAACTCCTGAAATGATAGCAAAGAAAATTAAGAAGATGAAATATAATAAATCACCTGGAGTTGATGGGATACCACCAAAACTGCTAAAGGAAATTGTTGATCAAATTAGTACACCACATGCAAACTTATTTAACTTGTCACTAGAAGAAGGAATAGTTCCTTCAGAATGGAAAGAAGCAAACATTACGCCGATATTTAAGAAGGGATCGAGGAAGAAGCCAGAAAATTACAGACCAGTGAGTTTAACATCAGTTGTATGTAAATTACTCGAAACATTAATTAGAGACCACATGGTGGAATTCCTCATAAAACATAAATTAATAAATACATCTCAACATGGATTCCTAAAAGCAAGGTCATGTCTAACCAATCTCTTATGTTTTTTAGAAGAAATTACAAAGTGGGTAGATGACGGGTCACCAGTGGATGTTGTCTACTTAGATTTTCAGAAAGCTTTCGGTAAAGTGCCACATCAAAGATTGTTACTTAAACTAAAAGCCCATGGTATAGGCAATGATGTAATCAACTGGATAGAAAAGTGGCTTACACACAGAAGACAGAGAGTAATAGTAGATGGTAAGATTTCAAACAGGAAATCTGTTTTGAGTGGGGTACCACAGGGATCAGTGTTAGGCCCTATACTGTTTTTAATATATATAAATGATTTGGAGGATGACATATCTAGCAAAGTACTCAAATTTGCAGATGACACAAAAGTATTCAGAAAGGTTACTAATGATACAGATAAACAAAGTTTACAGGATGATCTAGAAAAATTAGTTAAATGGTCGGAAAAATGGCAAATGTTATTCAATTTTGGGAAGTGTAAATGTATACACATAGGACATGGAAATATGGACGAGGAATATAAAATGGGGGATGCTGTACTAGGTAGAACCACACAAGAAAAGGAGTAACATTTAATGCTGACATGAAAGTTTCAGAGCAATGTGGGATTGCTGCTTCGAAAGGAAATCAAATTCTAGGGCTAATTAGGAGAACTATCACGTATAAGGAGAAACATCTAATTGTACCCCTGTACAAAGCAATAGTTAGACCACATTTGGAATATTGTATTCAAGCATGGAGGCCATATCGTAAAAAAGACATAGATAAGCTAGAAAGAATACAACGAAGAGCAACTAAGATGATTCCAGAATTAAGAGACCTTAGTTATGAAAGTCGCTTATTACAATGTGGTTTGACAACACTAGAGACCAGGAGACTAAGAGGAGACCAAATAGAAGTGTTTAAAATAGTGAACGGTTATGAGGATGTTGATAGGAATATGTTCTTCAAACTTAAAGAAGGCAGTAGAACCAGAGGACACAAAGCAGCATTAGTTAAGGAGCAGTGTAGGTTGGACATGAGAAAGTACTCTTTCTCACAGAGGGTGATAAATGAATGGAACAAACTGCCAAATGATTGTGTTAATGCTAGTGGTGTGAATATGTTTAAAAATAGAATTGACAGATATCTGATAAGGGCGGGCTACACATAGATGAGAAAATTGTTGGACTCTCGATAAGCCAATGGCTTCCTTGTCCACTTGCCATCTGGAACTTGTTGTTCGAGATGGCAATCTTGTTAAATCTTGTTAAATCCGCTCTCGATGCAGCTGTTGTTTAAATTTTTGTCTCAGTAGTCGGTTCCGTTGTCGATGCAGCTGTTGTTTCAGTTGTTGTCTCAGTAATTGGTTCCGTTGTCGAAGCAGCTGTTGTTTCACTTGTTGTCTCAGTAGTCGGTTCCGCTGTCGATGTAGCTGCTGTTTCAGTTGTTGTCTCAGTAATTGGTCCCGTTTTCGAATCAGCTGTTGTTTCAATTGTTGTCTCAGTAGTCGGTTCCGTTGTCGATGCAGCTGTTGTTTCAATTGTTGTCTCAGTAGTCGGTTCCGTTATCGAAGCAGCTGTTGTTTCAGTTATTGTCTCAGTAGTCGGTTCCGTTGTAGAGGCTGCTGTTGTTTCAATTGTTGTCTCAGTAGTTGGTTTCGCTGTTGAAGCAGCTATTGTTTCAGTTGTTGTCTCAGTAGTTGGTTCCGTTGTATATATACATATATGTGTGTATTTGTGTGCGTGCGTGCGTGCGTGCATGCGTGTTTGTGTACGTGTTTGTGCGTGTGCGTGCATTCGTGCGTGCCTGCGTACGTGCGTGCGTGCGCGTGCGCGTGCGCGTGCGCGTGCGTGTGCGCGCGCGTGTGTGTGTGTGTGTGTGTGTGTGTGTGTGTGTGTGTGTGTGTGTGTGTGTGTGTGTGTGTGTGTGTGTGTGTGTGTGTGTGTGTGTGTGTGTGTGTGTGTGTGTTATAGTCGTGCCAGTCGCACATGCGTGTTATGTAAGTCACCTCGCACGAGGGCATTCAAATCACCGAGTATTGGCACATTACGGCAGTGACTCACGGGCAACTGCGCGTACTTAACGTGACTTGAAAAATGGCCCCGCGCGATGATGTGTGAAACTAAATGGCGACGCCGTGATAAATTCGTCTATATTACCGGTTATTGGACAAACTTTGAACAGGGTGGTTAGCCGTGTGTTGACATCAGCTGGCCAACTAACCACTAATTATCTGTTCACTCGCTGCAACTGTTCTTCATTGTGTTTTTCCAGGAGGTTAAAAGTAGAACTACCGAAACCCACGCCCCTCACACCCGAACTGACACATGTTCTGAGTAACGTAATTAAACAAACATGTTTTTGTTATTTCATAGCAGTAACGTGTTTGTGGTGTGGGAACGCCTTTTCATCGACGCGATGTGCTATTATACGGCCCGTGTGAAGAGTAAGAGAGAAACAACCACATAATAGATCCGCCTTTCAACGTAATTAGGCTTGCAATGTTTGTACGCCGCATTCTTTGAGGTGTTGTTCCAAATTTCGAGAAAAAAATCTGAAATCTAGTTATCGAC